>BTHU01000019.1:15339464-15771964 GCA_036184795.1 Tokudaia tokunoshimensis
ATGGTTTTAAGCTTCATCACACTGAGCCATCTTGCAAGCCTCCAAACATAGTTCTTTATGTTGATAATTTCCAACTGCAACAAAATTTGTATGTAAACAAATACATATATCATAGTGTATATATTTTACACTCAGAAGTGCACACACACACACACACACACACACACACACACAGAGGGACACCAACTTCCATAAAATTTATATATAAATAAATACACATAATCAAAGTGGATATTTTTAACACTCACATGCAGTACTCAGATGCACACACAGCGATAAACACACACAGATACATACACACATACAATAGTTCCATTCTGTTAAATGAAATAATCTGCACACTCTAATTTTGCAAAAAAAATGATACTTCCATTGTACCTGGTGCTATAATGTTTTTAAAAAAATAATTTTGATTATTAATTAATTTGTGCATGTGTGTAAGCACACATGTAAATGAACTGCCATAGTGCATGAGTGAAGGGAAGCTTTCTTGCAGTAGTCCGTTATCTCTTCCCACATTGGGGACTGAGCTCAGGCTTCTAGGGCTGACATCAGGCATCTTTCCCTGCTGAACCACCTCCCCAGCTCTGGTACTTCTTCATCTTTTGTTTTTTTTAA
Organism: Tokudaia tokunoshimensis; assembly: GCA_036184795.1. NCBI lineage: Eukaryota > Metazoa > Chordata > Mammalia > Rodentia > Muridae > Tokudaia > Tokudaia tokunoshimensis. The sequence goes on from BTHU01000019.1 coordinate 15,340,083, forward strand.
ATATAACCTCTACCACAAAAAAGCTATATAGACGAGTTAACACTTTTATCAGGAAAAAAAAATGTTAAAATTGACAAAGGTACATTTTTGGCATTCTGATTATTGCACTCAGGAATTTAAATATAGCAAGCAAACATGGTCCCATGGAACCACATTAGCAGCATCTGGGTTCTTTCCAGTTTCTGGCTATTATAAATAGGGCTTCTATGCACATAGTGGAGCATGTGTCCTTATTACATGCTGGGGAATCCTCTGGGTATATGCCCAGGAGTGGGGTATCAGTGTCCTCCAGTAGTATCATGCTCAGTTTTCTGAGGAACTGCCAGACTGATTTCCAGAGTGGTTGTGCCAGCTTGCAATCCCATCAGCAGATGGTTTTAGTGCAGAATTCTATCAGACCTTCAAAGAAGACCTAACACCAATACTCTTCAAACTATTCCACAAAATAGAAACAAAAGGAACATTACCCAACTCATTCTATGAAGCCACAATTATGCTGATACCAAAACCACACAAAGATCCAACAAAGAAAGAGAACTTTAGACCAATTTCTCTTATGAATATCGATGCAAAACTACTTAATAAAATTCTTGCCAACTGAATCCAAGAGCACATCAAAACGATCATTCACCACGATCAAGTAGGTTTCATCCCAGGGATGCAGGGATAGTTCAATATATGGAAATCCATCAATGTAATCCACTACATGAACATTTCTTTAGGTGTTTCTCAGCCATCTGGTATTCCTCAGTTGAGGATTCTCTGTTTAGTTCTGTACCCCATTTTTAATTGGGTTATTTGATTCTCTGGATTCTAACTTCTTGAGTTCTTTGTATATATTGGATATTAGCCGACTATTGGATGTAGGATTGGTAAAGATCTTTTCCAATCTGTTGGTTGCCATTTTGTCCTATTGACAGTGTTTTATGTATTGCAGAAGCTTTGCAATTTTATGAGCTCCCATTTGTTAATTCTTTATCTTAGAGCATAAGATGTTGATGTTCTATTCAGGAATTCTTCCCCTGTGCCCATGTGCTCCAGGTTCTTCCACAATTTCTCTTCTATTAGATTCAGTGTATCTCATTTTATGTGGAGGTCCTTGATCCACTTGGACTTGAGCTTTGTAAAGGGAGATAAGAATGGATGAATTTGCATCCTTCTACATGTTGACTGCCAGCTGACCTAGCACCATTTGTTGAAAATGCTGTCTTTTTTTCCACTGAATGTTTTTAGCTCCTTTATCAAATATCAAGTGACCATAGGTGTGAGGGTTCATTTCTGGGTCTTCAGTTTTATTCCATTGATCTACCTGCCTGTCCCTGTACCAATACCATGCAGTTTTTATCATTATTGCTCTGTAGTATAGCTTGAGGTCAGGGATGGTGATTCTGCCAGAAGTTCTTTTATTGTTGAGAATAGTTTTCCTTATATTGTCTTTTTTTTTATTATTCCAGACAAATTTGGAAATTGCTCTTTCTAACTCTATGAAGAATTCCACCAGAGAACTTCAAAACCTGATAAACAACTTCAGCAAAGTGGCTGGATATAAAATGAACTCAAACAAATCAGTAGCCTTCCTATACTCAAAGGATAAAGAGGCTGAGAAAGAAATTAGGGAAATGACACCCTTCACAAAAGTTACAAATAATATAAAATACCTTGGTGTGACTCTGATCAAGCAAGTAAAAGATCTGCATGACAAGAACTTCAAGTCTCTGAAGAAAGAAATTGAATAAGATCTCAGAAGGTGGAAATATCTCCCATGCTCATGAATTTGCAGGGCTAATATAGTAAAAATGCCCACCTTGCCTAAAGCAATCTATAGATTAAATGCAATCCCCATCAAAATTCCAACTCAATTCTCCATATATACTTTTAGTTTGCTAAATTTATAGCCTTTTAAAATTGTACACATATATAAGATTCTTCTCCATGCCCTGTAAGTATATGCATTTTATGTTCATATCTGTACTTATACATATAGAATTATTTTTCATTAAAATAAGCATAAAATGTTTCCATTTAAACTTACATGTGTCTTGTAGGCTGCTATTCAATATATTCATGTCTAGTTTATATAAAATATTTAATAATGTAAATCTATTTGTTCAGCCATATTCTTTTTTAAAAATTTATTTTATATTTTATCTTTATCTCTATCTACATATATGTGTATGTATATGTAGAAGGCCAGATGAAGTTGTTGGATCTACTAAACAAATCATCTTGCTATTATATATCCACTGAATTAACACTAAATTACATGAGCGTTTTTAATTTCTCTTTGTTATGAAAACAAGAACCTGACTGATGTTGAGAATCACCAGTGACCTGTTAAAGTGTATTTTCTACATATGTCTCATTAGTTATTTATATTATCTTTCTGCATCAGCTATAACTTTAGTTCAATTGTTAAGATAATTTAATAAACTCAGGAGAAGAAGGTAAAAACTATTGTATTTACTTTTTTTTTTGCTCTTTAGTTTGTCTTCTTGAAATTTCATTGTTGTAGAAAAATTTCAATTCAGCAATTGGCTGTGTGGGAAGGCATCACATCTAAAGACCTTCTAGGTCTATGTGATCTGCCTGAAATACAGATATGCCTTTGATCCAAGGAGACAGACACAAGCAGATCTCTGAGTTCAAGGTCAGCATGGAATAGAACAAGTTTTAGGTAAAGAAAAGCTTAGTTCCATGTGTTATGGTACATGCCTCTAATTCAGCACTCAGGAGACAGAATCATGAAGATCGCAGAGTTCTAGTCAGTCAGTTTGGTTGATGGATGCTGCTTTCACAGCTAGACTAGCTAGGGAAAATAAAGTTTGGCTGTGACTTATTTTGTCAGCAACTATTGGTGTTTCTGGGTTAAAACATTCTTCATTTCTAAGTCTGGGATATATAAGTCCGAAAAAATCAGGAATCATAAATGATGCATGATCCTTAGGCTTCAGAGTTCATGGTGAACTTATCTGTTTCATTCATCTCTGAGTGTGTCTTATAGTTTGTTATACGCATTGTTTCCAGTGCTTTTATTTGTATTTAAGTAGAATAGGAAAGTATTTTTCTCATATAACTTCTCAGTGGTTAAATTCTTGCTTTTTTGGTTATTTATTTTGGCAACTTCCAAAAAGATTTTAGAAATGTTTTGTCCAGAAAGGACTTACCATGACACTATTCTTCTATATAGGAAGTGTCTTAGAGAACAGCCATAGCATTTTCTTTATATCATGAATATCATAGACTCACAAGTATTCAGAAATCTGATGAAATTGCCAGTTAATGGTAGACACTTTTGAGAGGCAAAAATAATGTATTAAAGAAGTGTAGGTACATGAAATAGGAAAATGAATAGCCATCAGAGTACAATAGGAAAACATTATGAGAAGTAAATACAGAACAAGGTGCTTTTGGAAAAATCTCTTGGCAGAAAATTTTTCAAAATAACCATGACACTAAGATTAAATTCATTTTCTGTACTTATTCTACCACTTGGTAAAAATAGAAACACCTTTAATATTGTAAATATCAGATGAAAATCAAAGGCCTCTATTTCTTATGAAAAAATTAAACAAGAACAAGAACAAAGAAAGAGAATTAATGTTATGACTAAAGCCTAAATACGTCTAATTTTCTTTATATTTAAAAACATGCTACTGTTGTTTCAAATAGTTCAACAGCAGCATGTTAGTTTCAGCACAGTATTTTTCTCATGAGAAAGATGGCGTGAATTCTGTCCTTGACATTTTTTTTTAATCACAGCTAAGAAAATAACTGTAGAACACTATTAAAACAATAATTCATATATTTGGAAGACATTTCAAATGTGAAGCTGATTAAGTATATTCCTGTAGATAGATGTTTTTCCTATTTCCTGAACCTGTACCTATTTGATATCTAATGACCTACCAAAGTTGAATAAATTCTAGAACCTTGATATGTGACCCAGATATCTTTCAATTGCCATTGTGAATGCTGCCAACTTGCTTATTTTAGTAATTATTACTGACTTGTTAAGATAGATTTTTGGAATTCATATTGTCATTATATTAGATACTTAAAACTGTTGTTGTTTAGATAAATTTAGAATGTCATATAATAGCACAACTCAAGGGGAACAATGGTAAGTTACTCCAAAATTTCAGAACTGCATCAATAACTATAAAGAAAGCAAACAAAAAAACAAACCCACAATACCTTATTTTACTAAAATTGACTATTTAAGTCAGTGCTTACCTTATTGAGTAAAGGACATTTCCATTTTTGAAAATTCTTAGCAGCTTGTTATCTGTGGTAACTTCGTGGAAGTTAGCCCCCTTCTCATTAGCAAAGAACAAGTCCGGTTTCCAAATGGAGTCCAACATGGATGGGTCAAGGTCTAATGAATCATCAGGATATTCACTATATGCAAGACGGGGATCATTCCACTTCTGACGAAGAAAAATGTTTACTCTGTAATCCTGAGACAGAGAGACAGAGGGAGGGAGGGAGGGAGGGAGGGAGGGAGAGAGGGAGGGAGGGAGGGAGAAGATTTAAGAAGTATAATATACCAATGTCTGTCGTTATAGCTTACCTAACCAATTACAATATGGAGCACTATGGAATATGTAAATGATGGAAAAACTACAGATACAGGAATGTTTTGGTGTTTTGACAATGTCTTTAATGACCCACAGGCCCTCCAAGAAAAGACCGTAAGGAATGACATTTTATCGCACTTTGTCTTTCTCTTCAAATGTTACTTTCTTGGTTTGTCTTAGTAAAATATTAGACAGTGGTTACATATTTGAAGCCAAATGTTTCCCTCATTACACATATTTTCATAATCATGTCTTTTAGATATCTAACAAGATTAAAATATTTTTGAAAGCTTTCTATAATACAAAATAGTCATGTATAATTTTTGTAATTATAATAAATAATTTTAATTTTGCTTTTTAGGACAAGGTCTCACTACGCGGTCTTGGTAGGTAGACTAGGAACTCATGATGTAGACCAGGCTGGTTCAGAACTCATAGAAATTCTGTCTCTGTGTACTGAGTGCTGGAATTAATATGTGTGTACCCATACCTGACATGATACACTTATTTAATATTTAATGTTATTTAACATTAAACTTTGTTTAATATGACAAGTCCTCTAAAATACTTTATTGAGAAAAAAAGCAAAGATGATTTGTGAGTACTAAAAGAATAATAATGGCTAATCCCAGAAACTATGTTGATTTTGATAGTCACACTATCCAACTATATATTTTAAAGGTTATTTTAAGAGTCAGTGTTTTCAACAGAAGTTTAGTTTAGTCTGTGTGTGCATGTTTGTGTGCATGTGTGCCTGTGCCTGTGCGTGTGTGTTTGTGTGTGTGTGTGTGTATGTATGTGTGTGTGTGTGTATGTGTGTGTGTGAGGGTGTTGTGCATACAAAGTATATAAAATATTATACAACAATTTTTTGTTTTTGTATTTTTAAGCCAGAGTCTCAGGTTGGCCTCCTACTTACTATGTAGTCCAAGGTGATTCTGAGCTGCAAATCCTTATGTCTCCACCTCTCATGTGAAAAAATTACTGACATACAGGACCATGCCAAATCTTGTGGACTTTTTAATCATTAGTTTTCTTTTTATATTTTTGAATAGGTTAAATCTATAGTCCTCATTAAATGTAATTTAAATACATGTTTGAAGAAAGTTTTAGTTATCCAGAAAATGTTGGCTTTATGCAGAGAAAATAAAACCTGTCCATTTGCTTATTTCTTTAATATCCAATATGGTAAGCAAGCCATAAAAATGGTTTCCAACTCTCAGACTTTGTCTGAGAGGGCAAATCAAATCCAGCCTTTGCTTTCAATACTGCAAACATGGCGCTTTGTTCAGAATTTGGAGCTAATACTAATCACCTCTAACTTCAACTAAACTTACATACCAGATGTTCCCCCTTCTGCCTGTTAGATGTTCCGTGCATCTTCCTCTGTCTCTTCTTGTGGTTGTACTTTATCATGTCAAAAAAGAATATAAGCACTACTAAACATGTGGCATTTAGCAACTTTGATTCTTTAAGAATTTTACAAAATTACTTTTGAACGTATTAACCCCATCTTCCAACTCTCCAAGATCCATCCTCCCTCCCTTCACATCAAATTTTGTGTCTTATTTTTAATATTATCTTTTAAACATGGAAACTATTTTGTTTAATTTTATTGTTCCTACCTAAGGATAAACGTAGACTCTGCTACCTGTAGCTTTCATACGTACATGTTTTTTTTTAATTTAAATAATTCCTACACTTATATTGAGTGCATACATACGTGTGTGTGTGTGTGTGTGTGTGTATGTGTGTGTGTGCACCCGCACGTGTGTGTTCTTGTATATACAGAGGTCAGGAGAGTATATCAGGTGTCATTATCTGTAACTTTCCATCTTTTTCATTTGAGAGCCAACATGAAGAATGATACCTCTGTCTTTTTATTAAACCCATAACTTTCAATTTGTGCTGTCCATATGCTCCTGGGTTTATGGTCTTACACTGGCAAGTTTCCACCTATCATGAGGGGCTTACACTCCTAAAAACCCTTCCCAGCATGTATCAATTGTAGATAACTTCTCAGCTAGGGTTGGGAATTTGGGTACATATTCCCTCTCCATCACGATATTTGGTAAGCCTTGGATTTTATGCATGTCAAGGTAATCTTCAATATGCACATATGTGCATATATTTGTATTACTTTTAAGATATTTCTAGCAATCGAATTCTGATTGTAGTTAGAAGGGGTATGTGATTTGAATAAAAGGTAAAAATTCATAGACATATTGAAAAATAATCCAGAATTTCCTGTTTTAAGTAGTCGTAGGCAAGGTTGCTGTTGGTGTTAACGAATAAGCAGAAAATTATTATTTGTCAAAGAATAAATAAATGTAACTCTCTCCAATATTCAACTAAATTAATTTTCTAGACTTCTGAAGTTTTGATGCACTTCACAGTATCAGTATACATCACAAAGCATAGAACACTAGTATTCAATGGGGATATAATTGCTTCTAGCTCTTTCTCTGTAATATCCCCCATGTTGCCTGCACCATCTGCTCCAGGAGCATTCACAGGGAAGCTGGGCGTCTGGGACCACTGATTCTGAAATAATGGCTCTTCGGAAAAGCCTCATTCATTCTTCAGCTACTAAACCAATAGGGAAGAACGTCATTTTATATGAACTATTTGGAATCTTTAAAAGGTTATTTCAAAACACCCTCTGAGTTTCTCTTCATTATCCATATGTTTATTCTCTTTGAGAAGGTCAGAATCATTTACAAATTACCAAAAACTGTAAAGGAATGTAATATTGTACCAATTCTGAAATCAGACAGAATTAAGATGTATTGGTTAGAACATAAAGTGTGTCAAACTGATGGAAATATATTCTTTTTACAATGCAGTAACTTCTTTGTGTAGTTAAGACTTAGATTCACAGAACAAGAACACTCCTCAATGCTTAAACTTGTATGCCATAACTGTTGAATAAGCAACCATATCTTCATGAACATTATTACAAAATTTAGAGGTTTATTTCAATACTTTAGTTCATTCAGTTCAGTTCAGTCTTAGTTTTTCAGGGGAACACTGGCTCACAGCTGGTATTTCTAATACCTACTGAATATCAGTGAAAAGGAATAATAGCTGTTGTTCTTTGGTTGAGAGGTGAAAGGCATTCTTTGTGTGTAACAGCAATTCACAGATCCCCACCATTCTCATCATCTGCTACCACACAGTCCCCTTACATTCTTATTCAGTTCCGTTTTATCGGCACATTATGTGTCTAATTATCTTCCTTCTTTCCATTGGCCGGGATAAACAGGCAGAACACATTTAATGGCCAATTGTGCCAATCAACTGATGGGTAGGAGTTAAGAACACCTTCCTGCACTGTGCTTCTACCACAGCTCCATTTTATGTTATGGCACAGAGGGAAAGAAAGCAAGAATTCTTGTTTAGACATGTTAGATATAGAACTCCTGCCACGGCTAGTATATTCCATCAAAGACCCAAACCTGCACCTGGAAGCTTGCTCACTACAACTTAGAACAAGTTATTAATTATACTTAGATGTATTATATCTCGATGGGAATCATAATTTGCCTGTTAAACAGAACACAACTTCTCACACATGCCATTCATTTTCAATATATATTTCACATTATGTGAGCATGATCTGCTTGTCATTTTGGGGGCTTTCATTAAACAAGTATCTTTGCCTATCAGAAAATACAACTGAAGTAGTAAAAGGCACTTGATACTTTAAAGATAGATAGAACCATCACTAAACATATTTTTGAAGACCTTCCAAACAGTGCATTTTCTGAAATATCTTTCATAAGATATGATATATGCAGCAAGTATTTAAAATATAATGTTAGATGAACATAGGGTTAGCCATTAGTGGCATTTACTACTTTGATAGTATTGTTTAGTCATAACAACTATTCAGTTCCAGATTAATTTTTTTCACCCCAGGAGGGAAATCATTACTCATTGTTCAGTCTTTTATCTCTGCTTTCACTGATAACCAGGACTTGCTTACAAACTTTGTAGACTTAATAGCACTAGGCACTTTGGTTCATCTGAATGACACAATCTGTGACCCTTTGTGTGTACGTTCCTTCAGTTTGTACAATATTTACAAGATCTGTAAGTTTAGTTAAGAATACAGAGATCATGTATAATTCCTTAAGAACTGAGGAATCTTTTTGGAAGAATTCTATCTGAAGTTGACAAACTTTTCCAAAGATATGAATGCTTTTATAATTAAATGATATTCATATGTATATTTTATATGTTATCACAATGTGCATGAGCATGTATATTTACATACATATATATGAATGCATAGATTGTGTATATATACATATGTGTATATATATACATATATATACATATACATACATGTATATATATATATATATATATATGTATATATAACCTATAACTACAATCATAAAAGATGAAAACCGAACTTTTAACTGAGGAAATGTACTTATATCAAACATGAGTCTACCTGCTTTAGAACATAATCTTTAAATGCTATACTGAATATCTAGGGAAGGAGTGGGCAGCCTTGTCTTGTTCCTGAGTTAAGTGGGATTGCTTCAAGTTTCTCCACTAAATTTGATGTTGGCTATTAGCTTGCTGTATATTGCTTTTATTATGTTCAGGTATGTGTCTTGAATCCCTAATCTCTCCAAGTCCTCTAACATGAAGGGGTGTTGGATTTTGTCAACGGCTTTTTCAGCAGCACATGAGATTATAATGGGATTTTTTTCTTTGAGTTTGTTTATATAGTGGATTACATTGATGGATTCTCATATATTGAACCATCCCTGCATACTTGGGATGAAGCTTACTTGATCATGGTAGATGATGTTTTTGATGTGTTCCTGGATTCAATTTGTGAGAATTTTATTGAGTATTTTATGTTGATGATGTTCATAAGCACAATTGGTCTGCAGGTTGCTCTATCTTTGTTGAGTCTTTATGTGGTTTAGACATCAGGGTAATTGTGACCTCATAGAATGAATTAGGTAGTGTTCCTCTTGTTTCTATTTTGTGGAATAGTTTGAAGAACATTGTTATTAGCTCTTCTTTGAAAGTCTGTTAGAATTCTACACTAAAACCATCTGGTCCTGGGCTTTCTTCTTTTTGTTGTTTGTTTGTTTTTGCTTTTGGTTGGGAGATTTATAATGATTGCTTCTATTTCCTTAGGGGTTATGGTAATGATTAGTTTACCTGATTTTTATTTAACTTTAATAAGTGGTATCTGTCTATAAAACCAACCATTTTACTTAGATTTTCCAGTTTTGTGGAGCATAGGCTCCTGAGTGAGGTAACCCAAGACTCAGAGGGACATGCATAGTATGTACTCACTGATAGGAAGATATTAGCCATAAAGCACAGAATATCCATGACATATGCCATAGACACAAATAAATTAAACAAGAAGTCCCAAGCAAGGATGTTGAATCACACTTAGAAGGGGGAACAAAATAGTCATAGGAAGCAGACAGGGGGAAAGAAGTGAATGGAAGGGGGTTAGAGGATAGGAGCATGTATGGGGAGAATCAGAGGGAGATGGAGATGGCAAGGAGAATGGAAACCTACAGCTGCCAGGGATCAAGGAGTAAGGAGAATCTTTAGGAAGTCCCAGAGACCTGAGATGGGGGAGGCTACAAGGAGTTAATGTGGATGACCTTAGCCAAGTTGCCTAAAAGTGGGGACATGGAACCCAAAAAGGCCCTTCCCTATAGCCAGGCAGGACTCCCAATAGAGGGATAAGGACAACAACCAACTCATGAAACATTTGACCCAAAATTTTTCCTGTTTAAAAAAAAATTCAGGGAAAAAGATGGAGTAGAGATGGAAGGAATGGCCATCCAATAACTGGCCCAACTTGAAACCCATCCCATGGGCAAGCACCAATCTCTGAAATTATTAATGATACTCTCTTATGCTTGCAGACAGGAGCCCAGCATAATTTTCCTTTGAGAGGCTTTATTCAGCTGGTTATTGAAACAGGTGCAGATACCCACAGCCAAACATTGGATGGATGTTCTGGAAGAGTCAGGGGAAGGACTGAAGGCCCTAAAGTGGATGGGACCCCTCAGGATGACCAACAAGAGTCAAATAACCTGAACCTCTGGGATCTCTCAGAACCTGAGCCAGCAGCTAAAGAACATACTCGAATGTGAATGTGGCCCCTGGCACATATTCAGCAGATGTGCAGTTCAATCTCTATACGGGCCCCCCAAAAACTGGAGTGGAGGGTCTCCCTAAAACTGTAGCCTGACTGTTTTATCACTTGTCCAACAAGGCTGACTTGTCTGACCTCAGTGGAAACAGATTGACTAATCTGGCAGAGACTTGATGAACCAGGGTGGGGAAATATCAGGGGAGCACCCTCTCAGAGAAGGGGATGTGGCATGGAAGATGGGTGATGGAGGATGGGGGGAGGGTCTCAGCATGGGGGGCAGTGGGAGGGGGCAGTTCTTGGGATGTAAATGAATAAACAAATTAACTAATTAAGAATTTAAAACAGCACATGATCATACTCAGAAGATTCAGGATTCCATTTAATCATGTAAGCGATTTCCAGCTGGATCGATCTTTATCTTTAACACATTTAATGGTGGCAATGTCTAACAATCGAAGTGTCAGTATCCAGTTCCAGCAATTAGGTTTTATTTGGTATCATATGTAACTTGACATTAATATTTTATAAGTAACTAGCCAATGGTTACTTTTGAATATATGTAACATAAAAATTTTGTAATGATAATTATGTAAGCCAACATTCTATACTTCAAAATGTTCTACTTTAAAGATCTTTATCTAGGTCTAGGGAACTAGCTGAATCTGTAGGTTGCTTGTAGTCATAAGCATGAAAACCTGAGTTCTGTCCCTACATTTTTTAAAAAGGTTTGGTGGTACACACTTTTAATTCTAGTGTTTCAGGAGAAGACAGGTAGATCACGGAAGTCCACTGATCAATCAGACTACTCTACTCAGCAAGTGCCTGGTTCATTAGAGAATTTGATTCTAAAATGAATATGGGTAGCACCTAGGAAATGATGACCATATTAATTTCTGGGTATATACATGCATACATCTATACAGAGAGTACCTAGATTTTGTTATATACATGCATATTTTCAAATCATAATCTATTATTTTGGTATTCTATTTACACTTCTCTTCACAACACTAGTGTTCTCTCTTTTTTTTTTTTTTTTTTTTTTCGAGACAGTGTTTCTCTGTGTAGCTCTGGCTGTCCTGGAACTCACGCTGTAGACCAGGCTGGCCTTGAACTCAGAGATCCTCCTGCTTCAGCCTCCCAAGTGCTGGGATTAAAGGCGTGCACCACCACCACCCGGCACTAGTGTTCTCTTAATACTGTGTTTTGTGCTGTTTGGGGGAGTGGGAGACACACAGTTTAGTAAACATGAACAGAAGAATAGATACTATTGGGAAACAATTTTTATTGTACATAAAATTTGAACACATAAAACATTCTAAAGGTTACTTTTAAATAGTTTGGAACACTATTGGCTTAATTTAAAATATGCAATATTATTTACATTTCTAAAGCTTGTCATTTATTGTTCATTGGAATTTTATAGGTAATGAGAGCTTATGTGACACATACCACAAACTGAAGATTCAGAAACATTGTTCCATTTTGCAAAAGTTTTAGAAAGTTAAACATTGTTTGAGAAAAAATTAAATTGTTTGGCATTTGTTTTTCTTCTGAGCAATTCAGATAATTCTTTAGAAGCTGTTTATTGATTTGGAGAGTGGCCAAAAACTATGTGGAGTCTGCTCAGTGTACCGTACAGATGCAATGGAATTAACTTTTTTTTTAGAAACCGTTATTGAATGTCTCAGCCTTCCTTACATACTTATGGAGAATAACAGACAAAATGTTTGCTGCTTCTGAGTCAAATGGAGTGAATGCTTAAATTTTATTTTTAAAATTTAATGATACCTAAACAGAATATAAACAATCTAAAAAACAAAACAAAACAGAACTAAAAGGGATTTATAATGAATCTTTAGATATTTTATTTCCTGGGTGATAATGCTATTAGGATATTTTTCATAACATGTAGCTATTCTTATATTTTTGCTTATTTTTTGAATTTAAAATATGTCATTTTCCCCTTCCTGTTCCTTCCTCATTCCCCTCCCATGTTCCCCAATTTTGCAATTCTCAAATTCATGGGTAGTTTATATATAGTATCTATGATACTTGAATGTAAGAGATCATGATAGGTAAAGATTAGTTACCAAACTTTGGTATGCTTTCATTTTTCATACTTGTACCTAGTAATCTCTCTCATCTTTTATTTGCATACAGTGTGAGAATGTTAGTATACTATAATTGAATGTAAATCCTAGGGCAGACCTAGCATCAACCTGGTGTTGAAACTGAGAAACATAAATACAGTTATTCCATTTCCAGATCATAGTTTTGTCCTGATCTACTTCTGAATCTACTGATGTATTAATTTTTTCCTCTAAAATTGGATTAGTATTTACGCTTGACTACTTTCCTAACAGAAAAGTTATTTTAAATGACTAGATTCACAGAGATCGAAAGCATTTAATTGCTCCACTAATGTCACATGACAGGCAAGCATTAAACCTGAGGTCTTGTCTTTTTCCTTCAGCCCAAAGACTACCTAAGTATGCTGCACAAGGTACTGCCTTTTGCAAGTAATATTGCCTCAAAAGCCAGGCGTCCTCTGTGGAAGCAGATTATTTTCTGTCAGGTACTGTGTCTACCCCCGCACATGGATTAGCACTGTGTGACCTTTATTGACACCATGTGGAAATGGCTCTGCCGCGTGGTTTTCTCACCTATAGAGGACCATTTTTTGCTCACTTGGAAGTAATATTCAGCTGAGAAAAAATGTTTTAGAACAAAGTGTTCCAGTAGTCTTTGCTGGGCAGTCTAGAATGATATTTTTCTTACAGTGCTTTTGTGATTTGTAAGAAGAACTGATTTTAAACTATATAAAGCAAACTCATACCTTAGGATATTTCTTCAGCTTTGAATGAAAGCATTTATTTTCCACAGACACAAAGGATGATTGCTAATATGTCTAAATTCTCTAGCATGCTTTATGTAAGTGATGATTTAAATAATAATGACAGAGCAGTAACCAAAACCAAGTATGACAAAAGAAAAGAATTATCTCAACTTTTTTCATTTAAACACAAAAATGGGAAGACAATAATATTTTTTTGCTAGAAGCTGAAAAGATAAAATTGAATCAGTGTCTATGTGCATATTGACAAGAGGCTCTCTTAATTCATTTGGTTTAGAAGATTGCACTGTTCAGAGCTTTAATAAGCTATTTTCAGAAATAAGATTTAAAGAGTAAAGGCAATAAAACTACCTTCAACACTGAATTCTCCAGAATGAATTAAGTTTTAGAACACATTCCTCCATGACCAGGGTACTAAAAATTGTCAAGGGCAAATAATTTAGCTCTGATAAGTAATGAGAAATAGAAGTCCCATAAAGGATAGAAGATTGCAAAAGCAGATTGCCTGAATAGTTATTCAGCTTTTATAGTTGATGATACCTCTATTCTCATGGCAAAATTTAAGAAAAAAGTCTCTTTTTTCTTTTGTTTTTCACTTTCTTGTTTTGAGTTGAAAGGAAAGTAGACTAATTCAGACTTATGAGACAAATTAAATAATTCAAATATTTTTAATATATTTTAAAATTTTTATTAGATATTTTCTTTATTTACATTTCAAATGTTATCCCCCTTCCTGGCTTCTCCTCTGAAAAACCCCTAATCCATCTCCCCTCCCCTGCTTCTATGAGGGTGTATCCCCACCCACCCACCTACTCCTCCCTCACCTCCCTCACATTCCCCTTCACTGGGGCATCAAGCCTTCACAGGACCAAGGGCCTCTTCTCTCTGGTCCGACCAGGCCATCCTCTGCTATATATGTGGCTGGAGCCAAGGTTTGCTCCATGTGTACTTTTAGGTTGGTGGTTTAGTACCTGGGAGCTCTGGTGGGTCAGGTTGGTTCAAATTGATGTTCCTCCTATGGGGCTGCAAATTCCTTTCTCTAAATCTCCATTGGGGGACCCCATGCTAAGTCTAATGGTTGGCTGCAAACATCCTACTCTGTATACGTTATGCTCTGGCAGAGCTTCTCAGGAGACAGCTATATAAGGCTCCTGTCAGCATGCAATTCTTGGCATCCACAATAGTGTCTGGATTTGGTAACTATAAGGGATGGATCCCCAGGTGGGGCAGTCTATGATGGACTGTCCTATAGTCTGTGCTCCCTACATCTGATAGCAGGCTAATATCCAATATATACAAAGAAATCAAGAAGTTAGAATTTAGAGAACCAAAGAACCCTACTAAAAAATAGGGTACAGCGCTAAATAAAGAATCTCAACTGAGGAATACTGAATGGCTCAGAAGCACCTTAAGAAATGTTCAACATCCTTAGTCATCAGGGAAATGCAAATCAAAACAACCCTGAGATTCTACCTCACACCAGTCAGAATGGCTAAGATCAAAAACCTCAGGGGACAGCAGATGCTGGTGAGGATGTGGAGAAAGAGGAACACTTCTCCATTATTCTTGGGATTGCAAGCTGGTACAACCACTGTGGAAATCAATCTGGTAGTTCCTCAGAAAATTGGACATAATACTACCTGATGACCCACTTATACTACTCCTGAACATATACCCAGAAGATGCTCTAACATGTAATAAGGACACATGCTCTACTATGTTCATAGCAGCCTTATTTATAATAGCCAGAAGTTGGAAAGCACACAGATGTCCCTCAACAGCGGAATGGATACAGAAAATGTGGTACATTCACACAATGGAATACTACTCAGCTATTAAAAACAACCAACCAGTACCTCCAGAGCTCCCAGGGACTAAACCACCAACAAAAGAGTACAGATTGAGGGACCCATGGCTCCAGCTGCATATGTAGCAGAGGATGGCCTTGTTGGACATCAAAGGGAGGAGAGGCCCTTGGTCATGAAAAGGCTCGATGCCCCCGTATAGGGGTATGCCAGGACAGGGAAGCAGGAGTGGATGGGTTGGTGAGCAGGGTGAGGAGGGATGAGATAGGTGGTTTTCAGAGGGGAAACCAGAAAAGGGGATGACATTCAAAATGTAAATAAAAAATCTAATAAACAAAACCACCAACAACAATAATAAAAAACCCAATGACTTCGTGAAATTCTTCAGCAAATGGATGGAACTAGAAAATATCATCCTGAGTGAGATAAACCAATCACAAAAGAATACACATGGTATGCATTCACTGATAAAGGGATATTAGCTCAGAAGCTTGGAATACTTAAGATACAATTCACAGGCCACATGAAGCTGAAGAGGAAGGAAGATCGAAGTGTGGATACTTCAGTCCTTCTTAGAAGGGGGAACAAAATACCAATAGAAGGAGATAAAGAGTCAAATACTATTTCTCAAAAATACCTAACTTAAACTCTGAAGCAATGATTCTTCTATTGTCAAATGCATTAAGCAAACCCATTTTCAATGTGCATATAGACACGAAACCCACTGATTCAAATTTAGCTTATCAGATTTCTAAAGAAGAAAATTGTTATCCTTCCATTGGTTTGTTTTAAAATTTCATGTTTGTATCAGATAATTGAGTGAATATAAGGGTATACAAATAATAGGTCCAGGTTATTATTAAGTTAGAGATTTAATGATAGATGAGTTTATATTCTAATTGTTCTAAGAGCTTCTAAATAAAACTTTAAAACATCCCAGGCCAAACATGTACATCTATGGCAGTTTCTAAGCAAAATTTACAACATAGGAAAACAAAGTTAGAGTTTTTAGTACAAACAACTGTTTATCAAGAAGAAGACTACTTAATAAAATGTTACACTGGTCTGAAGACAGGAAGTCTCACCTGAAGCTAACTATGACAATGAGGGAGCAACAGAGACCAAGTAATCTAGTGGTCATGATGGGACATTCGTGAGTACAGTCTCTGCAGTGACTCTAAACTTTGACTCTCAGGCTTAATCACATACTGTGGATTGACTAACCAAATGCTCTTCACTCAACAGTTCCCTGCTGCCTAAATCGTGGACTTCCATTCAGTAATTATAGTAGAATATCTTCACGTCTGTATGTCATGCCTAGTTTTTAGTTTTCCAGAGTAGTCTAGTCTCAAGCAATAGGCCCCCTATCAAGATTATAGTTCTCCAAGAGACAGAAACAGAATAGACTTTTTTCTCTATTTCTCATCAGATATATAGGAGAAATCACCATTTCATCAAATTTCTCGACTAGATTTAAGGTTATTGAGAACTGGAGGGTCATTGTGTCACTAGTACTGATCACTGGGACTACCTGATGTCTTTGTGTTTGTGGCTTCAGGTTTCTTTCCCTACAGGAAGAGAGAGTAGGACGTGCTACCATGTTGCCTCTTATATCATCCTTGACATAACTCCTTTCTATAGTTCTTGATTGCCAACTCTCCTTTTTTACCGAGTCTTCTCATTTCTAGAGTGCTTCAGAAGAAGCTTCTAATTCTTCTTCTTATACTGTTTGCAGCAGTCAGTGCAGAGATGTGTGACCCAGGAAAGTGCTATGAATGAGATTAAGTACTCAGCCAGAAACAGAACATCTTGATTAACCCCACTACCTATTACCACCAAAAACTCAGAGAGTATCCCAGAAATGGAGACAGAAAAACATATAAGAGCTTGATTATGGGGAAGGATTGTTGTGAAATGCTGTCTTCTTGATGTAACATTGGTATCACAGCAACTGGCCAGGATTGTACAGATGGTCCCCAGGAATCTCCCCACACTGATGAGCTATTGGTAGTGGATAATTGCTGGGGGTATAAAAATAATTCTTTATTGAGAATATTGCAGATGAAATTTTTATGCTCCAGTGAATTCCCTACACAGATTCATATATAGGCAGCACAAGTTAGATTTAGTGATCAAAAAACTTAGAAAGTTACTCAAACCAATTTTCTTGCCATTGGAAAAAATATGAAGAATGAACTTTGCAGAGGATTTTTTTGAGAAGAGTTTTACCATATACTGAACAAAAAGATTCAATAATGCTTAGATGAGTAAAATAAAAGCATAAAATATCAGACTATAAATGAAATAAAACTCTTCCTTGCATCAGAATGGTAAATAAATCTGAGAGAAGTATGAATGTATCTTTAATTAATGCAGATGTCTATTTGTACATATGCACACATGCAAAGTTTGAAATATAACATCTGGGCCAGATACATCATTATAATAATAAAAGACAGAATGTAATTTGGCTTTAATCTTTCATGTATTAATAATTTTGCAAATATATGGAAAAATACCACTATGCTACATTTTTCTCAGAATATTTCCTGTTTTTCCTCATCCCATGCACTATTGAACACAGGTAGATGTAGATTAATTTATGCTAACTGTTCTCATCAATACCATATAAACATATACTCTGGGGGCTAGGAATGGTGTTAGGTGACTGAACATTCTCCCAGCATGTGTGAAGCCATGAGTTTGGTGTCAGGACCACAAAAATATTAACTACAATTATCAAATATGTAATTCTGAATATTCAATTTCAAGAAAGACAAATATTCTCAAGGGGGCAGAAATGTGATTGTTGGTGGTTGAGAAAAATCATCCCTTTCTGAAATATTGATCACAGGAACAAATCTGTATTGTAGGTGAAGGATTAAATTTTCAGATGGATGGAAATTAAGGGGGGAAGTGTGTAAAAGGGATCTGTAGGGAGGTAGAATGAAAAAAATAGCACTTATGAACCATCATCCTATGGAAAAAAAGCAAAAAGGAGACAGAAAATGTATTTATTTCTCTTTTTATGTCTGCTGTCAAGCATTGATTAATAATTTTAATTTCATGCTGCATTGGATAAAGGATAGCAATTATCTTGGAAGCTACTTACAATAGAATGAAGAGTAAAATACACTTAAAGATGAAGTTTTGCCTGTTGTAGCTGTTTTTCTAAACGTTTATTTAAAACATTTGATACCCTGTGATTGAGCAAATGATCATTGAGCAGAAATCACAAGAGCAGCTGTGTACAGAAGAAATAGCTGCAAAGAGCAGAGGAATGTGAAAACAAAACCCAAGGCAAAAGATTTCCACCAGAGCAAAGGGTTAAGTTGGCTCAGATTGGAGTCTGGCTGACTGGTTTTGCAAAGAACTCTGGTAGAATTCATAAACAGGACTTTGAGAGAACAAAGGGAGAGAGAGAGAGAGAGAGAGAGAGAGAGAGAGAGAGAGAGAGAGAGAGAGAGAGAGAGGGAGGGAGGGAGGGAGGGAGGGAGGGAGGGAGGGAGGGAGGGAGGGAGGGAGGGAGGGAGAGAGAGAGAGAAGGGGAGGGGAGGGGAGGGGAGGGGAGAGGAGAGGAGGGGAGAGGAGGGGAGAGGAGGGGAGAGGACAGGGCATGGAGACAGGATAGGACAAGGGAGAGGGAGGGAGGGAGACAGAGAGACAGAGACTAAGGTAGAGAGACAGATCAGGGCAATATTGTGAAAAGAAAGGAAGAATAATTTCTTGTCCATATGTCTGGGGAGAGAAGAGAGTGGCACATTTCCAGGTGTATTTCCTGTATCAGAGACAAAAATCAAATTGCATTCAACTCAACCGATAAAGTAAATGAGGTTACAAGTGAAAGTTGCTAATGATTTATTTGTGACTACTTGATGAATCTATTTAATATTGATAGATATATATTAAGAAGCTCATTTTTGTTGATTGAATCCTTTAATATTACTTTCTGACAGGATTTTCCGTCTTATGATTTAGCTACTCTCTGGATGCTTGGCAATATTCCACAAGTAAAAAGTAATTTCTATTGGGATTCTCCAGATTACAGCACTAATGTGCTACTGAACTTATTTTGTATGTTCTCTGTAGAGCCAAAGGATTATGTTTTCAAGTCTCCTTGAGGAGAGTTAAAGCAAACTGTTGCTTTTTACATTGAATATAAACCTAGTCTTCATGTACTAAGGTTTTTTCAAAGAGATAGAGAAAGGGAGAAGGAAAGGGAGACCCAGTTCCTTACAGACCTTCCATTTTCTATTGGTATTTTGAGTAAGAGGTATTATTTACCTCTTTCCTACATGTACTACATTTTACAAGCTATAGGGGTACAGAGCCCTGTTTTTGTCTCCCAGGTTTCTTTTTAACCATTTTGGTACAAAGTCGGACCAATTGATATTTTTGTAAATAGACAGGTACTGTCAGGTCTCAGCCACTGAGAAGTACCCCCAGGCAGCTTCATTGTTAGATTTGCCTTCTGCATCACCTAGACTCAGTCCGTGGCTGAGGAACAATGGAAACTGCTTGCCACATTCTTAACACTAATTGACAAAAAAGTAACACATTTTGCTGCCAATCATTTTAGAGAACATGATCTTCAATCTTAGTTCTTATTTGCTATTTGGAGATTGAAATGACGTTTTGCAGTGTATTATTTCAGCATATCACCTTCTCTAAGTGAGCAGTTTGAGGTGAATCCCATGAACTGCTCATGAGAGACTCTCCTTTGATGGGCAACAGAAGGTATTTAACTGATCTAGTGGCTAATAGTTACATGACAAGCATGCTTCTAAAGAGATCTGCAGAGATCTTTATTGTAAATTCAGAGTAAAGAGAAGTGAGTTAAATTGAGGGACGTATGCCTTTGCCTTTCCATTTAACATTAAGGACTTCATCACAAACCTTTCAAATATCTAATACTAGGAAATTAACTTTTTAATTTACAGAACATAAAGAAGCTCTATTTAGACAAGTGGTCCTCTAAACAAGAGAAGTCACAGAGATGAGGGTCTGAAATTGCTTTCCTCTTAACACATTTTTTTCTCTCTGAGCTCTCAGCATCTTTTGTCTTTGGCACATTTCTGTTTTCTCCTGGAATTAAAAAATGCTTTTAAATAACTTGTTTGTTTAACAACACCATATTGTTACTGAACAATCATGTATTTTATAATATTCTTTGCAGGAAATTTAACATAAAAGAAAGACCTTCAGGGCCCCTTTTTGAGAGATGATGGTTAAGGCCTGTCTTGTGGATGAATATATCAAAATGAGATTTATTCATAAATTTGATGGAGGTCACTAAGGTGTGTAATAATTCTACATACCTATTTTCTGCAACTCTTCCCATAAATGAGCCCATTTCTGTTTGGTGCTTAGAAATGAAAGTTCAGAGCACAAGACTGCTGCCTGTCAAATGGTTACTCATGCATGGAATTAAAAGTATTCCAGACCAAAGATATTACTATATTTGGGGTGGTTTTGCTACTATCAAAGTATTGCAGTGAGGTCAAGATGTTAACAGATCCAATGTTAATATTAAAAGTCAATCCATATGTTTTTAGGCTATTCCTAAAAGAAGTGAAATGAGTTATTGAACTTAAATGTAATATAGGATTGCTCTCTGAATGCTATTACAGCACACATAAAAAGTAAAAATGTCTTTATAGGAACTTAACTCATTGGCAACAGACTCAAAGGACCAAGCAGTCATTTCTGGCAAAAGTTACAAAAGGAAAAGCAGGCTTCTCTTAAATTGTACACATTTCCTTCCAATTGTCATGAGAAATATGCTACAAAGAATTTAATAAATAATTGCTCTTTAAAGTTTTAGATTTAAAAAGTATTCCTGTTGAAGGGACTGAAATCCCTCATAAGACACACCAAAATGAACTTATCAGCACAAAAAAAAGATTTCATTGGCCATAGAGGGACAAAAGGCTGGAAATAGGAGAAAAAACAGGAAATAGCAGAAAGGAGAAGAGGAAGGGAACATGGGAGAAGGACAGGGATATTTGTCTTGGGGGGCATGCAGGGGACAAAGGACTGCCCCCAGATAGAGAGAAGAAATACATGGCACATAGGCAAATGGTAGTTTATAAAGGGAAAAAAGGGAAACGACATGTTAGGTTGAGATGGATTGTTTCATTTGGGCATGTTAATTCGGGCAGAGAAAGTAGAGCCTTTGATTACTAGACTTCAATACTTCCATAGCTGTAGTTTGGTAGTCAACCTCAGGAGGAGAAAGTGGCCAAATAAAGGAATAGACTTTGATGGCTAGCTTTAGGAATGCAATCTAATGGTTTTTAACATGGCTGCCATATCTGAGACTACTAGAACTCCTCCACATATATCATAAATACTCTAGAGTCTCTAATTTCTGGTCATATTTATTTCTTCATAGAAAACTATGAAATTATCTTTGCATCAAGATTACATAAGAGCCAAATTCTTTGTCAGAAGGTATTGAACTCTATGGGAAGTTAAGTGATAAGGGAGGAAAGTATAAGTGCATTTAGAAATTATTAACCTGAATCCATCTTACCGTACAATGAAATATTTAACAAATATTTCAGGGGCCAAAGCACAGATTTAAGACTGGGTCTGCACCTGGGACTGGGACTCAGAACTATAGGAACACATGAAATGCCAAAAGTAAGATATCCTCCATTCACCTGCGTCAATTATACAGTTTATAATTATATTATATTATACAATTATACAGTTTATAATGATACAGCAAAACCCTCCCATAAACTAACTTGCTCTGCTTCAAAAATCACAGGCACTTTAACAGTAGTACAGGATAGTTATTTGGAAACACATGTATAAGTATGTATGTATATTTTCCCATATATATTTATAATCAAACATTAAGATACTTTCTTTTTTTTTTTATTTATTTATTTTTTTAATTTAATTTTATTTTATTTTTTTAATTTACATTCCAAATCACTTCCCCTTTCCCGTTTCCTCCCTCCCCGAAAGTCCCATAAGCCCCCTTCCCTCCCTCTTTTCTCCGTTCAACCCCCTCTCATTACTCTGTCCTGGCGTTCCCCTACATCCAGTCTTTCCAGGACCAGGGGTCTCTCCTTCCATCTTTTTAGAAATCTATTGATATGCTGATTGTGTCTAGGGTATTCTGAGATTCTGGGTCAATATCCCCTTATCAGTGACTTCATACCATGTGTGATCTTTTGTGATTGGGTTACCTCACTAAGGATGATATTTTCAAGTTCTGACCATTTGCCTAGGAATTTCGTGAATTCATTGTTTTTAATTGCAGAGTAGTATTCCATTGTGTAAATATACCACATCTTCTGAATCCATTCCTCCGTTGAGGGACATCTGGGTTCTTTCCAGCTTCTGGCTATTATAAATAAGGCTGCTATGAATATAGTGGAGCATGTGTCCTTATTGCATGCAGGTAAAGTCTCTGGGTATATGCCCAGGAGTGGTATAGCCGGATCCTCCGGAAGTGTCATGCCCAGTTTTCTGAGGAGCCGCCAGACTGCTTTCCAGAGTGGTTGTACCAGCCTGCAATTCCACCAGCAGTGGAGGAGTGTTCCTCTTTCTCCACATCCTCGCCAACAACTGCTGTCTCCTGTGTTTTTGATCTTAGCCATCCTGACTGGTGTGAGATGGAATCTCAGGGTTGTTTTGATTTGCATTTCCCTAATGACTAAGGATGATGAACATCTCTTTAGGTGCTTCTCAGCCATTAGATATTCTTCAGGTGAGAACTCTTTGTGGAGCTCTGTACCCCATTTTTTAATAGGGTTACTTGCCTCTCTGGAGTTTAACTTCTTGAGTTCTTTGTATATCTTGGATATTAGCCCTCTGTCGGATGTAAGGTTGGTAAAGATCATTTCCCAGTTAGTTGGTTGCCGCTTTGTCTTTTTGACGGTGTCTTTTGCCTTGCAAAAACTTTGTAATTTAATGAGGTCCCATTTGTCTATTCTTGATCTTAGAGTATAAGCTATTGGAGTTCTGTTCAGGAAATTCTCCCCTGTGCCCATATGTTCAAGGTTCTTCCCTAGTTTCCCTTCTATTAGTTTCAGTGTGTCTGGTTTTATGTGGAGATCTTTGATCCACTTAGAATTGAGCTTAGTGCAAGGAGATAAGGATGGGTCAATTTGCATTCTTCTGCATGTTGACCTCCAGCTGAGCCAGCACCATTTGTTGAAAAGGCTATCTTTTTTCCACTGGATGGTTTTAGCTCCTTTGTCAAAGATCAAGTGACCATAGGAGTGTGGATTCATTTCTGGGTCTTCAATTCTGTTCCATTGATCTACATGTCTGTTACTGTACCAATACCATGCAGTTTTTAACACTATTGCTCTGTAGTACAGCTTGAGGTCCGGGATACTGATTCCCCCAGAGGTTCTTTTACTCTTGAGAATAGTTTTAGCTATTCTGGGTTTTCTGTTATTCCAGATGAATTTTTGAATTGCTCTTTCTAACTCTATGAAGAATTGAGTTGGGATTTTGATGGGGATTGCATTGAATCTGTGTATTACTTTTGGTAAGATGCTCATTTTTACTATATTAATCCTGCCAATCCATGAGCATGGCAGATTTTTCCATCTTCCGAGGTCTTCTTCAATTTCTTTCTTCAGAGACTTGAAGTTCTTGTCATACAGATCTTTCACTTGTTTGGTTAGCGTCACGCCAAGATACTTAATATGGTTTGTGGCTATCGTAAAGGGTATTATTTCTCTTACTTCTTTCTCAGCCTGCTTATCCTTTGAGTATAGGAAGGCTTCTGACTTGCTTGAGTTGATTTTATATCCGGCCACTTTGCTGAAGTCGTTTATCAGCTGTAGGAGTTCTCTGGTGGAGTTCTTTGGGTCGCTTATGTATACTATCATATCGTCTGCAAATAGTGATAGTTTGACTTCTTCCTTTCCAATTTGTATCCCTTTGACCTCTTTTTCTTGTCTAATTGCTCTAGCTAGAACTTCAAGTACTATATTGAAAAGATATGGAGAGAGAGGGCAGCCTTGTCTAGTCCCTGATTTTAGTGGGATTGCTTCAAGTTTCTCTCCGTTTAGATTGATGCTGGCTACTGGTTTGCTGTAAATTGCTTTTACTATGTTTAGATATGGGCCTTGAATTCCTGATCTTTCCAAGACCTTTAGCATGAAAGGATGCTGAATTTTGTCAAATGCTTTCTCAGCATCTAATGAGATGACCATGTGGTTTTTTTCTTTGAGATTGTTTATGTAGTGGATTACATTGATGGATTTCCTTATATTGAACCATCCCTGCATCCCTGGGATGAAGCCTACTTGATCGTGGTGAATGATCGTTTTGATGTGTTCTTGGATTCGGTTGGCAAGAATTTTATTGAGTATTTTTGCATCGATATTCATAAGAGAGATTGGCCTGAGATTCTCTTTCTTTGTCGGATCTTTGTGTGCTTTTGGTATTAGTGTAATTGTGGCTTCATAGAACGAGTTGGGTAGTGTTCCTTCTGTTTCTATTTTGTGGAACAGTTTGAAGAGTATTGGTGTTAGGTCTTCTTTGAAGGTCTGATAGAATTCTGCACTAAAACCATCTGGACCTGTGCTTTTTTTGGTTGGAAGACTTCCAATGACAACTTCTATTTCTTCAGGGGTTATAGGACGGTTTAGATGGTCTATTTGATCCTGATTTAATTTTGGTACTTGGTATCTGTCAAGGAAATTGTCCATTTCCTCAAGATTTTCTAGTTGTGTTGAATACAGGTTTTTGTAGTAGGATCTGATGATTTTTTGAATTTCCTCAGTTTCTGTTGTTATCTCTCCCTTTTCGTTTCTGATTTTATTAATTTGGATACTATCTCTGTGCCCTCTGGTTAGTCTGGCTAAGGGCTTATCTATCTTGTTGATTTTCTCAAAGAACCAACTCCTCGTTTTGTTGATTCTTTGTATGGTTTTATTTGTTTCTACTTGATTGATTTCAGCCCTGAGTTTGATGATTTCCTGCCTTCTACTCCTCTTTGGTGTATTTGCTTCTTTTTGTTCCAGGGCTTTCAGGTGTGCCATTAAGCTGTTAGTGTATGCTGTCTCCCGTTTCTTTTTGGCGGCACTCAGGGCTATGAATTTTCCTCTTAGCACTGCTTTCATTGTGTCCCATAAGTTAGGGTATGTTGTGCCTTCATTTTCATTAACTTTCAAAAAGTCTTTGATTTCTTTCTTTATTTCCACCTTGACCAAGTTATCATTGAGTAGAGCATTGTTCAGCCTCCATGTGTACGTGGGTTTTCTTTTGTTTTTGTTGCCATTGAAGACCACCCTTATTCCATAGTGATCTGATAGGAGGCATGGGATTATTTCTATCTTCTTGTATCTGTTGAGGTCTGATTTGTGACCAATTATATGGTCAATTTTGGAGAAGGTACCATGAGGAGCTGAGAAGAAGGTGTATTCTTTAGCTCTAGGATGAAATGTTCTATATATATCAGTTAGTTCCATTTGGTCCAAGGCTTCAATTAGATTCACTGTGTCCCTGTTTAGTTTCTGCTTTCCTGAACGATCCATTTCAGAGAGCGGGGTGTTGAAGTCACCCACTATTATTGTGTGCGGTGCGATGTGTGCTTTGAGTTTTAGTAAAGTTTCTTTTACGAATGAGGGTGCCCTTGCATTTGGAGCATAGATATTCAGGATTGAGAGTTCTTGATGGTGGATTTTTCCCTTGATCAGTATGTAGTGTCCTTCTGTGTCTTTTTTGATGACTTTGGGTTGAAAATCAATTTTATCCGATATTAGGATGGCTACTCCACCTCGTTTCTTGGGGCCATTTGCTTGTAAAATTGTTTTCCAGCCTTTTACTCTGAGGTAGTGTTTGTCTTTGACACTGAGGTGCGTTTCCTGCATGCAGCAAAAAGCTGGGTCCTGTTTACGTATCCAGTCTGCTAGTCTATGTCTTTTAATTGGGGAATTGAGACCATTGATATTAAGAGAGATTAAGGCATAGTGATTATTGCCATCTGCCATTCTTGACGCTATCTTTATGTTTGAGTGGTTATCTACTTTTGGGTTTGATTCAAGAAGGTTATTATCTCATTTTTTCCAGGGTGTTGTTTCTCTCCCTGTATTGGAGGTTTCCACCTATTATCCGTTGCAGGGCTGGATTTGTGGAAAGATATTGTGAAAATTTGGTTTTATCATGGAATATCTTGGTCTCTCCATCTATGGTGATTGAGAGTTTTGCTGGGTATAGTAGTCTAGGCTGGCATTTGTGCTGTCTTAGTGTCTGCATGAGATCTGCCCAGGATATTCTGGCTTTCATAGTCTCTGGTGAGAAGTCTGATGTGATTCGGATAGGTCTTCCTTTGTATGTTACTTGGCCCTTTTCTCTTACTGCATTTAGTATTCTTTCTTTGTTTAGAACATTCGGTGTTTTGATTATTATGTGACGGGAGGTATTTCTGTTCTGGTCCAGTCTGTTTGGAGTTCTGTAGGCTTCTTGTATGTTCATCGGCATCTCTCTCTTTAAGTTAGGGAAGTTTTCCTCCATAATTTTGTTGAAGATGTTTACTGGCCCTTTAAGTTGCAAATCTTCACTCTCATCTATACCTATAATCCTTAGGTTTGGTCTTCTCATTGTGTCCTGGATTTCCTGGATGTTTTGGGTTACGCGTTTTTTGCATTTTGCATTTTCTTTGACTGTTGAGTCGATGCTTTCTATGGAATCTTCAGCACCTGAGATTCTTTCTTCCATCTCTTGTATTCTATTGTTGATGTTTGCATCTATGACTCCTGATTTCTTCCCAAGGTTTTCTATCTCCAAAGTTGTCTCCCTTTGTGATTTCTTAGTTGTTTCTACTTCCTTTTTTAGTTCCTGGATGGATTTGCTGAGATCCTTCACTTGTTTGTTTGTATTTTCCTGTATTTCTTTAAGGTATTTTTGCATTACCTCTTTCAGGATTTCTTCCTGATGACCCACGTTCTCCTGCATTTCTCTGAGCGATTTTTGTGTTTCCTCCTCATGGGATTCCATCTGTTGATCCATCGTCTCCTGCATTTCTTTAAGCAGTTCTCGTGTTTCCTTTGTAAGGGCATCTAACCGTTGATTCATTTCTTTAAGCAATTTTTGTGTTGCCTCCTTATGGGCATCCGTCTGTTGACCCATATTCTTCTGCATTTCTTTATGCAAATTTTGTGATTCCTTTGTGAGTGCATCTACCCGTTGATTCATCTCGTTAAGCGATTTTTGTGTTGTCTCCTTGTGCGCCTCCATCTTTTGATCCATGTTCTCCCGCATTTCTCTAAGCGATTTTTGTGTTTCCTTTGTAAGGGCTTCTAACCGTTGATTCATGGTCTCCTGTAACTCTTTATGAGATTTATTTGTGTCCTTCTTGTGATCCTCTAATAGCATCATGAGAAGTGATTTTAAATCCAGATCTTGTCTTTCGGGTGTGGTGGGGTATCCAGGACTTGCTGCTGTTGGAGAGTTGGGTTCGGATGGTCCCACATTACTTTGATTACTGTTAGTAACATTCCTACGTTTGCCTTTTGCCATCTGGATACCTCTGGTGTTAGTTGGTCCTGCTGCCACTGGCTGTTGGTTGGACCTCCTGTGAGCCTGCAAAGCTATTTCTGCCCCCCCTGGATTACCAGGATTCCCCTGGCACCGATTTCTGGGGCCTACCTGCTCCTGAGTGACTTTGGAGCCCTAATGTGCTTTGCCCCAAGTGATCTTATATTGGGGAGGCCTTGCACATCTAAAGGCTCAGCCTAGTGGATTCCTGGAGCAGAGGTCGCCAAAGGGAGGCTGGCAGGCTCCTGCCCTTTGCAGGGGTGTGTGATCTCTCCTAGGGGGAGAGGGGGCGTCCCTCTGCCAGGCAGAAGTCCCACAGCAGATCTGGCGCGCTGGTCACTGCAGATCAGCCCAGCACCTGGGAGCAGGTTACACACAAGCTGCCTGAACCCGAAGCGATATTATGCCTGTCTGTCTCTGAGCCTGGTGGTCCCAACTACCTGGTCACTGGAGCAAAGATGGCGGAGGGCACTCTCCGTGGCGCTGCTCACCCTGTGGTCACGATGGCCCGCCGATCTGGCACCCAGACGACCACAGCGCCAACCCGCCCTCGGGCACAGAAGGAAGCCCCAACAGGCCGTGTCCCAAGTGATGTTATATTGGGGGGAGAGCCTGGGTACCGGTCTCTCCAGCGCAGTCCGCGGGAACAGAGGTCGCGGAAGGGAAGCTGGCGGGCTCCCTCCCTGCGCGGGGTCCCTCCACCAGGCAGAAGGTCCCACCGCGGAACTGGCGCGCTGGTTACTGCAGATCAGCCCAGCACCTGGGAGCAGGTTACACCCAAGCTGCCTGAAACCGAAGCGATATTATGCCTGTCTGTCTCTGAGCCTGGCGGTCCCAACTACCTGGTCACTGGAGCAAAGATGGCGGAGGGCAGTCTCCGTGGCGCCGCTCACCCTGTGGTCACGATGGCCCGCCGATCTGGCGCCCAGACGACTACAGCGCCAACCCGCCCTCGGGCACAGACGGAAGCCCCAACAGGCCGTGTCCCAAGTGATGTTATATCGGGGGGAGAGCCTGGGTACCGGTCTCTCCAGCGCAGTCCGCGGGAACAGAGGTCGCGGCCAAGATACTTTCAAACACACACACACACACACACACACACACACACACACAGAAAATTATATAACATAATTTGGATGTAAGTTTTTTGTGATCTCCAAAAACATAAATCTGAACAAAGAAAATAAAATTTGTGGATAGTTCAGTATAGTCATTTGGTTTATATTTTCATAGAAACACTAGGAAACTGATTTCAACTGACATCAATTGCTTCCTTTAAGTATTTAGAGAAGTCACTCTTTAGACTGAAATAAATAACCACAACTGGTCTGTAATATTCAATTTTATAATATGGTGATGAGCATATTAGTTCTTATCTTATTATCTATGAATCATGGCAGTTCTCAAAATACTTGATGAAAATATTTTAAAAGAATCTTTAAAAGAGTTTAAAGACCCTATTAACATATGTGTAATTTTGTCATGTTGCCTTCAAAAACCTAAACAGTCTAATTACTAGATTATCTAAAATACTGCCACATACTCATTGCAGGAAGAAATATTGAAACTAACTTTCATGTAAAAAAAATAAAACTCTTAACCTTTTGACAGTTCTATGACAATACAATTTGTAATTTTCTTCAAGTTCTTATTATACATGTAAGCATAGAAATCCATATGAAGAGCTATCAAAACAGAACCTGAGTTTTTATTTTTACTTTGTAAAATAAATTTATTCTATTAGTGTTGACCAAAAAAACAAGGTTTAAGAAGTGAACACTGAGTTTCACCAAAGAACAGCAATTTCTTGTTCTCTAACACACGTGTCAAAAGATGGATGTTAACTATTTTCTTGGTTAGATGGTTAAGACGATATATCCATTTGATATACTGCTACAAATACATATCTAAACAACTACCTACCCACCCATGAGTTAAACATAAAGCTTACTCGAGAAGTGATTCATCTTAGAATGTAAGCCTTATTTATTGTTCAACCAATGATTTCAGGAATATACATCATTGATATAGCAGTCTGGGGCTTTGCTTTATAAAAACAATCATAAGATGTTTTCATCATGGGACCAAAGCACAGGACAGATGTGCTTTGTATACATAACTCTCAACACATGAGTATTGTATATTAATATATCTTAATCTCAGAAGACAATGGAAAATATATTTTTAAAAGCTTTAAAAAAATAGAACATCTTCTAGAGAAAGACATGCTTACTTCAGATGGGAATAATACTATCTAATAAGCTTCCTCCAGCAGATTGAGTCCAAATATTTGGATTGTACAATGAACACACTTCATAAGAACACACTTCATAAGGTTACTAAACTGATATGTACATATATAGGATAATGATTTACTAACATTTATATATGACTTCTTAGACACAAAGATATTTATGAATGATTTGAAGCAATCTAGAATTACATTCTTCTAATTTGAGTTGATAATCTTAGTTGAGTCAGATATATAAAAACATAACTGGAATAATGTGAATACATTTTAAAGTATGGGGATGGAAAGATGGTTTGGTGAGTAAAAGTACCTACTACTAACTCTGAAAACCAAAATTTACTCCTAGCAAATCACATGTTAGAAAAAAAAAACCCAACAACCACAAGTTGTTCTCTTGCCTTTCCCTGTGTGCTCTGGTGTGAGTATGTGTACACATGTGTGGGCAAACACACACACAGAAGTAATAAAATAAGCTAGTAAGTAAATAAATAAAATGTGATAAAATATTAGCATTTTAACATATTAATAGCACAAAATTTGTTTAACAAATACTAAAATACTAAACAGAATGAACTTTAGTTGCAGAGAAAGGAGGGTGAACATCATAAATAAAATACAACAAATTAACTGGAAGCAAAATAATTTATGATGTTTCTGGCCAAAATACACTAGCAAGTTCCACTTTTCTTTATTCCTTTAGAGAATACCATATTTCAGCTACAGTAGCTGATAGTATGAAACTTTTAAAACATCTAGTCAGCATTTGAATGAAAATAATGGCATTGCGTATTTAGTAATATAGAAGGAAAAAGAAAGACATTAATAGAAAATACTTAATGAACACTTAATCTAAGGGATATTTATTAATCTCTACTTATGGTTGCTCATGAATGTCAAAAAGTGAGGGGCATAACATTTACAAAAGAATATGTAGGAATGGAAAGGTTTGCTAGGCTGTAAGGAGGACATAAAACTGAGCCATGTGTATATGTTTACTATAATTTGTAAACAGTATGCAGAATACTAATAAATTCAGTCATCACAGTCACATTGGAGCTATGAAAGGTGGGTTAGTGGTGGATTGAAGAATCGCTTTGTAAGGAACAGAAATCTCTAGGAACCTGTCAATCAGAGTTCCTCTATTTTATTCATTTCCTGTAATCTTACTTCACTAATTTTTCCAACTATTGTTGTGAGAGACATTTTCTAGAAGCAGCATTTCATATTAGAAACAAGAAGGAAATGTATTTCCAGGAATTTAGGATTGCAATCCATATATAGAAGAAATGAAAAGTAGATAGTTGCCAGAGAATATAAATATAACTCGAGAATTATGCAGAAAAAAGCTAATTGTAGTTTTAATTTGATTATTTAGACTAAGCATATACACATACAGAAACTGAGTTAGATCCTGATATCCAGTGAGAGTCTGGAGTACGCTTGTCTGAAATAACTGTGGTTACTTTATAGATAGACTCTTGACAGAATCATACTGTGTTTATATAAGAAATTATGTTACTTTCTGTATTACATTAATACACATGTTTTTATATGCTGTGCTAAAGATGACTGCAAGTCTTTGTCATGCATTAAATTTGAATCACATTATTTTTCAATAATGCTTTTCTTGTAAGTGCATTGCATTTGAGGGAACCATGGAGATTTTGTTTAAAGGTAAATATTACATCTACTTGAGGGAAATGGTAAGTAAAGTGCTCCTTCTGTGGAGATGATTTCATTTCCTTTGTGTATAAAATCTAAACAAATGAGAGAAAATAATTCACAGATTATCAGTTACTAATTGTCACATGTATTTCATGAGAAATTTCATTATTATGTAGTCTGAAATATGTAAAAGATTGGAATTTTCTGATAATTGATTTGAAAATATTAATTTTTAAGTATTTTATATGATAATTTATTTAAGTCTACTTGTAATATTAATGCAAATTTATTCTTGCTAAGTTTAAGAATGTAGTATAACTAGGTAATGAAAAACTCATAAAACTAGTTTTTAAATATTGATTGCTTGATAATTTTCTAGTTGCTCTGTCGTTCAATGACATATTTTTGCATTTTTATATCAGATAAACTCCTCAGTTAATGTTATAAATCAAACAAGAATATAAAACACAATATTTTATATTAATATCAAATTGTACAAAACAAAGCTGATCTATAATGACCAGCTTTCTATTCTAGGGCCTTATTAACAATTTTCTATAGTTCTCTTAGTTTGCAACATTAAATGAAGCTGTACATTAATTATTGGTATTGTAGTTTATTTTAGTTGTGAATTTGTTTTGATTTTGGTACTGAGGTCTGAGCATAAGTCTTCAGTGTCAGGGTTAGCACTGACATGAAACAGTTCTCTGTGTTTTCCTTTACTTAATTTTTTATTTTGATAGTGTCTTATTAAATTTCCTAGGCCAGCCTGCAATTCACTCCATAGTCCATGCAGCATTTGAATTTGTGAACTTCTTGCCCTAGACTCTGTGTAGCTGGTATTAGAGGCCTGTACCTCTAGGACCAGTGTCTACTATAAATCTTTATTATTATTTGGGAAAGTGCTTTATTCACTTTAAAATGAATTTAGTAGGATGCATAAATGATGATATGAATAGACTGTAACCAGAGTTGTTTAAATATCGAGATATTTACTTGTATGTATACTGTGGCTATTAGCGAGCACTAGAAATAAATAATTTGATAGAGTTTTAATTTTAACTAGGAGTTTAATAGTGTAGGGTTGAATTAAGAAAGTCCAATCTTATTTTTTTAATGTTTTATTTTAATTTTCCAATTAGTTATACTTTCTAGATAGATATCATTATCTGCAGTTGATAGCAATTTAGTCATTCCACTAATTTCATTTATTAAAATCTCATTCTGCCAAATTAAGTTGTAAATTCTCACTAATATAATTGGAAATTAATCCAGTTTAAACCTTGATGCAGAGTGGATGGGCTTACCATAGTTGTCTCTGCGATGGAGCCAAAGCTGTTTATGAATATGTTGCATGTGACATTAACTGGAGGTCCTGAAAAAAAGAAGAAGAATATCATAAAGACTGATAGATGCTTACTTAAAATATTTTCAAGTAATCCTTTGCTTTGAAATGAGATATTCTTTATTTTGTTCATGGATGTTCAGTGACAAAGGCAGTTATTCTGGAAGTCTGGGTACAAAATCTCAAGGTTGGCTATATCTTTTGAACAGTGACAATGGCTAGTATGCAAAAATTTATTCTATTGAATATAGAAAATGCATGTGATTGAATGTATAGAAAAGTCCATTTTACACCCTACAAAGACCAAATGGAACTAATTTTGGTTGATCTCAGGCTCTGTAAGACAAGAAGGAAAGGAAAAGATGGAGTCCATTTCCCTTAACCTGGAATTTGGAGCGGTTTTGTGACTGTCTAATAAATATAGTCTATGAGCTACTTCAGAGTTGTTCTACTGTTCTTTTCATGGGGAGGATGTTTTTCTGTCTCTGCATGTCTCCTAAAATTTTGTTGAATTTTAGAAATATCAAATAACTATGGTATCATGTAGATAGACAGTGTATGGTGGTACTCCTCCAGCCCGTATAAGCATTTACCTCCCATCCAAACTTTTCATTTTTATTTAATTTTATTATTATTTATTTTTACTTTTATTCTTTGTCGATCAGTAAGTTACAGTGATTTCCAGTCACAGTAATATTTTCTGTGAGCTCTCAGGACAAAATGGTTGGACAGCAGTTTCCTGAGTTCCTTGAGCCTATAATTATCTACTTAGACTAGGAGGTTTTATGTTTTGGAATATAGGACTCTCTCCCTTAGCTTTCTCTTCTTATTAGTACAGGACACACAGTCACCCAGAACTGCCTCTGTTGGGTATGCTCATAACCCTCCACTCCTACAGAACCTCCACAGTTCTCAGAACACAAGAGAGCTTTTCAAAGCTCACATTGGTTTACTATATTGTACAGACTAACTTGAAGTTTGGAACGATAGGTGGCAAAATCAGTTTCTGATTGTTTTCAACAAATGTCCAGGAAATTAGAACTGTGCTCAAATGTGTTCTTAGGCAAGTCAATTATCGAGTAACATTTGTTTTGTAGCTTCCAAACAGGCCACACAGGGACAGTTCTCTCTGGAAGCACTGTCTAAGGAGCTTCGGTGTTGTCTGTTCTCTTGGACACTGCTGGAATGAGGCTGCATTTCAGGTTATTGTAAATCTGGGCATTAAACAAAATGTAAATGCCTTTTGATGTTAAAGAATTCTGTCAGCTTCTCTTCAATAAAAACCTCCCAGATGGTCACAAGCTTGTGGTTTATTTTAGGATTCTGAAAGCTAATTTTTACAATCCTGCCAGTGTTTTATCAAAAGGAGGGAATCCCCACTCAACCATTCCTCAACCCCTTTCTAAATGCCTGATTCTTCATTCATCATAACTTCAGGGAATTTTATTTTTATTCAGTCCATTTAGTCACTATACTAAGTATCTAAGGCCTGCATACATCACATGGGAGAGTCACAGAGAGAAAATAATGTAACAGGGTTCAAAGAGTTGGAATCAGTCAACTCTTTTTTTTTTAATTTTATTTTATTTTATTTTTTTAATTTACATTCCAAATCACTTCCCCTTTCCCGTTTCCTCCCTCCCCGAAAGTCCCATAAGCCCCCTTCCCTCCCTCTTTTCTCCGTTCAAACCCCTCTCATTACTCTGTCCTGGCGTTCCCCTACATCCAGTCTTTCCAGGACCAGGGGTCTCTCCTTCCATCTTTTTAGAAATCTATTGATATGCTGATTGTGTCTAGGGTATTCTGAGATTCTGGGTCAATATCCCCTTATCAGTGACTTCATACCATGTGTGATCTTTTGTGATTGGGTTACCTCACTAAGGATGATATTTTCAAGTTCTGACCATTTGCCTAGGAATTTCGTGAATTCATTGTTTTTAATTGCAGAGTAGTATTCCATTGTGTAAATATACCACATCTTCTGAATCCATTCCTCCGTTGAGGGACATCTGGGTTCTTTCCAGCTTCTGGCTATTATAAATAAGGCTGCTATGAATATAGTGGAGCATGTGTCCTTATTGCATGCAGGTAAAGTCTCTGGGTATATGCCCAGGAGTGGTATAGCCGGATCCTCCGGAAGTGTCATGCCCAGTTTTCTGAGGAGCCGCCAGACTGCTTTCCAGAGTGGTTGTACCAGCCTGCAATTCCACCAGCAGTGGAGGAGTGTTCCTCTTTCTCCACATCCTCGCCAACAACTGCTGTCTCCTGTGTTTTTGATCTTAGCCATCCTGACTGGTGTGAGATGGAATCTCAGGGTTGTTTTGATTTGCATTTCCCTAATGACTAAGGATGATGAACATCTCTTTAGGTGCTTCTCAGCCATTAGATATTCTTCAGGTGAGAACTCTTTGTGTAGCTCTGTACCCCATTTTTTAATAGGGTTACTTGCCTCTCTGGAGTTTAACTTCTTGAGTTCTTTGTATATCTTGGATATTAGCCCTCTGTCGGATGTAAGGTTGGTAAAGATCATTTCCCAGTTAGTTGGTTGCCGCTTTGTCTTTTTGACAGTGTCTTTTGCCTTGCAAAAACTTTGTAATTTAATGAGGTCCCATTTGTCTATTCTTGATCTTAGAGTATAAGCTATTGGAGTTCTGTTCAGGAAATTCTCCCCTGTGCCCATATGTTCAAGGTTCTTCCCTAGTTTCCCTTCTATTAGTTTCAGTGTGTCTGGTTTTATGTGGAGATCTTTGATCCACTTAGAATTGAGCTTAGTGCAAGGAGATAAGGATGGGTCAATTTGCATTCTTCTGCATGTTGACCTCCAGCTGAGCCAGCACCATTTGTTGAAAAGGCTATCTTTTTTCCACTGGATGGTTTTAGCTCCTTTGTCAAAGATCAAGTGACCATAGGAGTGTGGATTCATTTCTGGGTCTTCAATTCTGTTCCATTGATCTACATGTCTGTTACTGTACCAATACCATGCAGTTTTTAACACTATTGCTCTGTAGTACAGCTTGAGGTCCGGGATACTGGGAATCAGTCAACTCTTAAGTACTTCTTGTCAGGTATAGAATATTATTTATTCCAAAATAATCTAGGAGTCGGCAATATTCTACCATTTGTAAC
This sequence comes from Tokudaia tokunoshimensis, assembly GCA_036184795.1. Taxonomy (NCBI): domain Eukaryota; kingdom Metazoa; phylum Chordata; class Mammalia; order Rodentia; family Muridae; genus Tokudaia; species Tokudaia tokunoshimensis. Next base: position 15,376,376 of record BTHU01000019.1, read on the forward strand.
ATTAAGATACCAAGGATATCAAATGCAATAGGAAGTCTAGTGGAAGAGTTGGGAGAAGGATTGTGGGACCTAGCAGGGACAGAGAATCCACATGAAGACCAACAGAGTCAACTGACCTGGACCCTTGGGAACTCCCTAAGACTGAATTGCCAACCAAAGAGAGTACATGGACTGGAATTAGGTGCCCACACATATGTAGCATATGTGCAGTTTGGTCTTCATGTAGGTCTCCCAACAACTGAAGTGGGAGTTGTTTCTGACTCTGTTTCATGAATATGGATTCTGTTCCCCTAACTGGGTTGACTGTGGGAGAGGTTGCTCCTAGTCCTGCAGTAAATTGATGTGCCAAGGTAGGTTGATACCCAGGGGAGACCTCCCCTGTCTCAGAGGAAAAGGGGAAGAGGTGAGGAGGGACTCAAGAAGTAAGGATGGGAGGAGTGGAGCTGCCATCAAGATCAGGATGTAAAGTGAATAAAAAGTGAATAAATGAATAAGTTAATGGACTAAGATATAGGCATGCATGTGCACACCTGTAGCCATATCTGGTCACCCTAGTTTAAACAGCAAACTTTCACTCAGTGAAAGACCTTGTCTCAAGACAATAATATAACATCCTCTTCTACTGTCAATGTTTAGGCACATATAATGCACACCAGCATAATGACATGCATACCAAGCACACACACACACATACACACACACACACACACACATACATACACACAAACCCACACCAACAAACAACAGAGAGAGAGAGAGAGAGAGAGAGAGAGAGAGAGAGAGAGAGAGAGAGAGAGAGAGAGAGAGGAGAGAGAGAAAAGAGAGAGAGAGAGAGGAGAGAGAGAGAAAAGAGATATCCTTTACCCTAAAGTTACCTAAATGGAATACTTAATGGTATAGGTTTACATTCTGATGCTTACACAGAAGATAATGATTGAAACTTTTCTTTATATTTCTGTCCATACCCCAAACACAAATGAATTTTTTAATATCCTATTGCCTATACTGAGCTAAATTTTCATTTGATGTCGCGTTTACTTTCTAACAATATTATAGCACTTAAAAATTCTCCAGGTGTATTATTAACTTATCCACAAGCTCTAAATGTGGCATTATCATCTCTAGTGGACCAGAGGATTGAATATAAAGGTTCATGAATGGCATAAGGAAATAAACTTGTACTTAAAGAAGAACAATGTTCAAAGGAAAAGCAACACTATAGGAAGAACAACATCATGAACCAACCAGTACTCCCAGAGCTCCCAGGGACTAAACCACCAACCAAAGAGTACAGATGGAGGGATCCGTAGCTACAGCTGCATATTAGGCAGAGGATGGCCTTGTTGGACATCAAAGGTGGGAGAGACCCTTCGTCATGAAAAGGCTCAATGCCCCAGAGTAGGGGAATGCCAGGGCATGGAGGTGGGAGTGGATAGATGGGGCAGCATCCTCATAGAAGCAGGTGGGGTAGGATAGGGGATGTGTAGAGGGGAAACCAGGAAAGAGAAAAATATTTGAAATGTAATAAAGAAAATATCCAATAAAAGAAAAGAAAAAAAAAGACTTTTACACATAGTATGGAAAACAAACTAAATTATAAAATACTTATAATTTCAATTCATTTATTAGAAAACCATTTTCTGATATTGATGATTGTATTATATATTTCACATAGCTTTCGTCATGTTCATTGTTAATTGACTGCAAGGTCTGAATTACCTAAATTGCCTTTGTAAGTGTTCAACTCAGTGATACCCTAGTATTTTCATTTTTCTTGAACTTTCAATCCAGAACATTTTTCTCTGGGGCAGAACAGCCAACCTGTTTAGATTCTGCAAATTTCCAACTGTGCACTGGAAAGTGTTCCCATGGCCTTATTAAATGAGATGCTCTTTCATGGTGCCTATTTCTTTTCTCTAAGTTCATTTTTCACTTTAATTGAAGATGTTTTTTGTTAGTTTTTTAAAATGATACATAAGGCTATAAATATTTTAAGTTTCCTTACCTACAGATGCATTTTTTTTTGCATTGTGTTCATATTTATTAGGCAGTTTGGTTCTCTTACAAAAATTTAGCTAGAGATAATATTTTGCATCTAAGTTTTGATGTCACTCCTCCACAGTGATTTTTGATCTTTGTAAATGACTTATATTCCTTTCTAAAGTTGTGCCAGTTAGGGATGGTAATGCCATATTTAGACTAGTGGACAAATTAAAGATATACTTGAATATTTATATTACTATAAAATATTAGAAAGTGAGTATGACACAAATAAAAAATTTCTAATAATATATGGGTAATATGATTTTAAAAAATATTGTTTGGGATATGGGTGGATAGATAGACTTAACCATTATTTTCTGTGTGAATATAAAAGCGTATGCCCACACCATTAAATACTTTAGCTATAATACTCAAACCTATGAAAATGTTGATATTTGGATCTGAGTCAAATTGGATATGTCTACAAAACTCTTCTACATAAGGCTAAGAAATCATGCAGCGGAGGAGGTAGAAAGATTGCAAGAGCCAGAGGAGTTTGCTATGAGACAAGCTAGACCCATAAAGTCTGCCCAACATGACACCAAGCATGAGTTGAAAAAGGACACACCAATTAAATCCCCAAAGTGGGCAGACCTCAACGCTATGCAAAGAACTAAAAGCGACTGTGTAAAGCAGGGAATGGGCGCCGAAGGAAGAGCACAACACATCATTGTCCAGTGCTGAGCGTCAGCCCTGAAAACATACGTACAAGTAATATTATATGATTGAACATGTCCTATTTAGAGTCTATGTCTATTTATATGCATTATAAGTATAATAGCAATTAATGAATGAAGAGAACATAAATTTGAAGAAGAGAAGACATAGCTATATGGCAGACTTTAGAGGGAAAAGTAAGGGAGAAATATTTTAATTACATTTTAATATCAAAAATAAAACTAAAAAGAAAAAAATCAGTGAACAAAAACTATCTTATTTAGGTAACTTGAGGTAAATGAATACCCTAAGATTTTGGTGGTAAGAAAAAAACGGAATTCGTTCCACCATTCCTTTCCATTTCATGGACAGGTAAGTGTTCACAGCCACATCTAAGTGTTAGAGGTCTGTTTTGTTTGTTTTGGTTTTGGTTTTGGTTTTATTCCTTCAGGCCATGTAAGTTTAAAGTGATAGATTCTGAAAATATACTCAGGGTGAAACGTTTCACACTCTTAGGCTATTAACCTGTGCTCCCACTTGTCAAACACTGCTCTTCTCTCTTGCCAATTACAACTCTACAAGTCTCAAGAGTCATTCTTTACCTTCAGATTAGTGACATTAGGCTTTCTCAATTTTCCTTTAGAAAAGAAAAACCATAAATTCACTAGCATTGTTTTAGTTCACTTTAAAATAAAATGCAGATGGAGATACATGCATGTTGGGGAAGACTTCCCAGGAAGCTGTAATAGGGCTAATATTCATTCATTTGTTGAAACTGAGATAAACAAAACAGAGGGAGATGACTTTCCTGCTTTGAATCGATCAAAAGGGGCATTTGTGGTTGTAAGACTTTGATTTGCACTATGTATTGAGTAAAAACAGATGCATTCTCTAATTGTTTCCTTTTTAAGTTAATTAATTACTTTATTTACTTACATCACAAATATTGCTCTGATCCAGTCCAGGCTCAAAGAGTTCTTCTCCATCCTCCCTTCCTTTCACCTCTGAGAGGGTACTCCTCCTTGATATTACCCCACCCCGGGACATCAGGTCCATCCTTCCTACTGAAGCCAGACCAGGCAGGTCTCTCTCACTTAAGTGCCAAGGCCTTCAAACCAGCCTCTGTATACACTTTTGGTTGATCGCTCAGTCTCTGGGAGCTTCCAGGGATCCAAGTGAGTTGATACAGTTGGTCTTTTTATGGGGTTGTCATCCATTTCAGTTCCTTCAGTCCTTCCCCTTACTCTTCCATAGGGGTCCCCCAATTATTTCTAACACCATCTTTTATATATGATTTAAATCTACAAAAGTATGAATAGTAGCAGAGTAAATAATTTAGTAATATCGTCTGTAATGAATTTTCTTGAGAACAAGGGCTTCAGGGTCTATAATAATTCTACTAAGGTTCAAAAAGGGCTTCATCAAATATCCTATTAGGAAGAGAAACCACAGAAATATATTTTTTCCATAAGATGTGGTAATTCCATCCCATGTTGAGCAGAGGTTTGAATATAAGGGACAAAGAATTTCACAAGGAAAGCAACATGTTTTTACAGAAGAACAAGGATAAAAGGAAACGTAGCCAGTTATTGTTCTACAAATGGCATTCTCTGCCACTATAATATGTCTCCAATAGGAGACAAAAAGCTATTTGTAGAAGTAAACAGTTGATCTAGTTTTAATTTTTAAATTTAACCCCTGGGGGGCACCCTCTCAGCGAAGGAATGGGATGAGGAACTGTGGTAGGGGGAAGAGGGGAGCAGCACCTGGATGGTAAATGAATGAAATAATTTAAATTTTATCTGAAAATAAAAGTAACTCCCAGTGGTTACAGATCTAAACTTTATTAAACTTTATACTCTGCCATATAAGGATCTCTCTCTCTCTCTCTCTCTCTCTCCCTCTCTGTGTGTGTAATATACACAGTACTAAGTGATTGATGTTCATTTGAGTACTTAACTGGTTTGTGCAATCTTCTCTCAGAAGAAAGAACATCAAGTCCTAATTGTGTGTTTCAAAAGTATAGCACATATTCATTCAAAAGACATGCTCATATGTAAGTAAGATTGATCAGTATGGTATTTCAAAGTATTACAATAAACATCAATTTGGTTATAAAGGTCAATGTTTTAGATCATGGAGTCTCACATGATATCAAAGTGTTTGTACTTCATGATCATTTTGGGACCTTTACAAATTCTTGATCATGTACCTGTAAATGTGTCCTGATTAAATTTTGTCATCTTGACACAAGCTAGAGGTACCTTGGAAGAGAAAATATCGGTTGCGTAATTGCCTTCACCAGACTTGTTATGGTAAGCCTGTGGGACAACTTCTTGAATAATGACTAATATAGAGGACCAATTCTGGATGATGCCACGTCTGGGTGCTGCCCTGGGTTATCTAAAACCAGAACCTGAGCAAGCCAGCAAACATCATACCTGCACAGTTTCTGCTCCTGTTCCTGTATACATGTCCTTACCGTAGCTTCACTTTATTTTGGAATGTGGCCTGTATGCCAATGAGTTCTTTCCTCCCCAGTTTGTTTTAGTTCTTGGTGTTTTATTACAGCAACCTTCAATAGCTAGAACAAGGAGGTATCCTTTTTCTGTTGTGCAATCCATAATTTTACTGCAGAATGAAAGTTTTGGAGGATGGCATGTAGGAGATTTTTTTTTCAATAATACAAATATAATATAGAATGGACCTGACTGTGGACAGTGAGCACAGAGACAGATTCAAAGAATGAGATGCATACGGAACCATCATCATGTTTTAAAGAAACCATGTTCTACTAAGAAGGCTGGTCCAGGTCAGATAAGCCAGCAATTTTGAAGCATCCTTTTTTTTCTTAAGCATTGCCCTATCTATTGAAAACTTTTATGGAGTATGAAGCACTGAGAAGATTGTAAATCTACTTGCTATCACAGACAGCACCTGCTTAGCAATCCTTGGCCAATCTGTTACACTCCGTGCCAATGCAAAAGCTGTTATATCTATCCAATATACCCTATGTTTAGCAACAGAGCAAATAACTGCTACAGCATCCATATGGCAAACTGTGCTTCTAAATTGTTCATTACAGTCGACATCCTTGGCCTGGAAAGCAAATGACAGTAGTTGCAGATGTTTTCAGCGGCAATTTTTCTTTTAAATGTTCTTTAAAGACATAGAACATGGCTTTTAAGTTTAGAGATGAAATGAAGGCAGAATATCAAAGTGCAGTGCAGAGACTTGGTGATGATGTTATTTTTAATCACACTGGAGAAAGTGTTCATTAGGCCAATGGAGAACAAACAATTAAACAACTCAAATGTTCATAAGAATGACTCTAAGGAATTTTTAACATACTTATGTACCAAAGCTTTTCCCTTCCTAAAGACACAGTATAATTGAAGATTAAAAAAAAAAAAATCCAACCTAGAGATTTGTTTTTATTTTAGTTAAAAGCACATATTTGTCATTTGGTGCATGTCTTGCTATTTAATGAGCAAAATTTTCTTAATGACTATACATAAAGATTTATAATTTCTGATTTCTGAAATAAAAGTAGAATCCCATTTATTCCATTGCTTCACAGATTGCAATTCTAAATTTTTCCAGGTAGGTATTGTAGACAGGTAGGTTCCTCTGCCAAGAACACCTGAGAGTTTTGGTAAAGTACTGCAGGAAAGAGGGAGTTCTGTAAACAGCGTCTGTAAGACACCGCATGTTACAGAGAGATGAAGTGAAGAATGTGCTATCATAATGAAAATATAATGAAGCACGTAAGACCTGGAAAAGGATTGGGAGTGTGTCATTGTGTGTCCTCAGCATGTAGAGGTGGAATTCGAATGGATTTTTCTCAGGAAGATAAAAGTAAGCAGGACTTTAGAGTATGGGAACAAAGGAAAGGCTGTAGCACCAAAAAATTATATTACATTTTATCAAATAAATAATTATATAGAAGGTAACGGGAGTCACATTCCTGCCGTCGGATGAAACACTATATAATGTTAATTGACTTGCAATATGTGAAGAAAGGTAGTAATAAAGAGAAATATTGGACTCTGGCTCCTGCTCGTGCTCTCTTACTCCTCTCTGCCCCTCTTGGACTCTCCTCCCCTCCCCCCTCTCTCCACGTGGTCATGGCCGGCCTCTACTTCTCTACTCTCTCTGCCTTTCTCTGCCTCCACTACCCTATCAACTCCCATCCTCTGCCCTAAATAAACTCTACTCTATACCAAAAAAAAAAAAAAGAGAAATATTGGAAGTAGAAATCTCAAGGGTACTATGAAAACAAATAATGTTATTTCTATCTTTTAAACAATTGAACTTTAGAGATGGAGTGATAGAACAACAAATATTAAATAAATATTAGTGAATAGTTGAGATTTTATCTTTAAATGTACTGAGAGACCAAGGGAAGGAATCAAGATTAGTAACAGTGAGAAGTGAATTCCAAGAGAGGCTGCTATAATATTTTCATTATGTTCTCAGAGTGATTAAACTTTTATTTGTAAAATAAATTAGTTGTTCTTTCAAATTGCTTTGAGTTTCAGATGATTCAAGTTTTTACTTCAATAAAATAGGCTTGAAAATGGTTTTCATTCTGTCTAGAGAAGATGATATTGCCAAATAAAAATGAGAATTAATTAATTTACCAAAGAAAATGGAAGGAAATTCCTAATTAGTTTAATGGCATAAAAGTGTTAAAGGCTGTTGAAGATGGTTGACAGATGAGATGAAGCAATGTGCTACATAAATGCAAGGGAAAATGGTGAGTTAAAGGAACCTCAGAAACTTCTTTCTTTCTCATCTCCTGTGAAAGAAGCATGGCCTGGCATTAGATGACTTAAGGGAACTTTTGATATTATGTTGACATTGTTTCCTTCCAGAACAGAGTAACGAGAGGGGGTTGAATGAAGAAAAGAGGGAGGGAAGGGGGCTTATGGGACTTTCGGGGAGGGAGGAAACGGGAAAGGGGAAGTGATTTGGAATGTAAATTAAAAAAATAAAATAAAATAAAAAAAAAAAAACAAAACATCCGAAAACTGGGCATGACACTCCTGGAGGATCTGGCTATACCACTCCTGGGCATATACCCAGAGGCTTTACCTGCATGGAATAAGGACACATGCTCCACTATGTTCATAGCAGCCTTATTTATAATAGCCAGAAGCTGGAAAGAACCCAGTTGTCCCTCAATGGAGGAATGGATTCAGAAGATGTGGTATATCTACACAAGGGAATACTACTCTGCAATTAAAAACAATGAATTCACGAAATTCCTAGGCAAATGGTCAGATCTTGAAAATATCATCCTTAGTGAGGTAACCCAATCACAAAAGAACACACATGGTATGCAGTCACTGATAAGGGGATATTGACCCAGAATCTCGGAATACCCTAGACACAATCCGCATATCAATAGATTTCTAAAAAGATGGTAGGAGAGACCCCTGGTCCTGGAAAGACTGGATGTAGGGGAACACCAGGACAGAGTAACGAGAGGGGGTTGAATGGAGAAAAGAGGGAGGGAAGGGGGCTTATGGGACTTTCGGGGAGGGAGGAAACGGGAAAGGGGAAGTGATTTGGAATGTAAATTAAAAAATAAAATAAAAAAAAAAAAGATCTTTTCCAAAAAAAAAAAAAAAGAAAAAGAAAAACAAGAAATATATCCCCAAAACAAGCAAATGAGCTCCCCCAAAACCGAGCATGCAAAAACACTGAAAGAGAGTGAAAAAGAAGGAGAAAAAGCAGTTGCCTGATGCTCATGCAGACCAGCTCAATTGTTCTAAACTTAACTGCATTTTACTCCTGATAAGATATTTGGTGGATGGATATAATAGCAATATTAATAAATACAATTTTTCCTGTGTAATTTTTAAATTTGGGAGTAGAATCTTTAGGGCACTGAAACTGGTCTGTATGATGCAGACATGGTACAAATATAACATGCTGTTGTGTGTTTTATAACCTCTAGAGACATTGAAAATAAAACCTAAGCCAGACAGTGGTGGCACATGCCTTTAATCTCAGCACTTGGGAGGCAGAGGCAGGCAGATTTCTGAGTTCAAGGCCAGCCTGGCCTACAGAGTGAGTTCCAGGACATCCAGGCCTATACAGAGAAACTCTGTCAAAAAAAAAAAACATATATACATACATACAAACAAACAAACAAATAAAAATCCCTAAACTTCAGTTACATGTAGTGCACAATTGTGATCCCAGCATTTAGGTGGCTGAGGAAGGTGGATTACCAGGAGTTTGAGACCAGTCTGTGCTATGTAGTATCAGTCAGTTCTTGCCCAACTTGAACTGCATAGTAACAGACCCCTTAATGGAAACCTAAGCATTAGTTAAGACATACATATATGTGTATGTATGTATATGTATATACATATAGACATGTATATCATATTTATACAGACATACATATGTGTGCATATGGATATACATATGTATCATATATATACATACATACATATGTGTGTATGCATATGTATATACATGTATATATACATATATTTCAACTATATATCAAAAATGAGAAAGCAAGAAATGTATAAACTAATTATTAAATTATTTTTATAATTTATCCCATTTTAATCAATAAGATGCAGCACATATTTAATTTTAAAAAATATTTGGAATTTGAGATACCTGATGAACCGCAAAAAATAAAATCTCTCTCCTCTTTGATGATACTAGGAGAAGCAAATCTCATCTTCAATATGAGTATATAAATAAAATAAATAAGTAAACACTCATTTCTGTAACTGGCTTGATTAATGGCTAGTGCTATTAGAATGCATCTTATTTACAAAAGAATCTACAGTGTATGTTCTTCATATAAATTGCAGTTATCACATTTTAAATGATTTAATATTTCTTTTATAAATCACTGAAATAATAAACCAGAGCTAAACTGTCTAAAGGACTGGAAAAAGCAGCAGAGATACTATTGTATGGTTAATAATTCATCTGCATTTTTATTAAAATATCTCTTTGGGCTGTTTATATGTTTTCAAACGACACACAGACATCTAAAAATAGAATAGATTTTTTTCTGTAATTTTCAGTGAAAATAAAGTAATCCTTCTAAATACAGAATATGGAGTCACTACTGAGTAGATTTCTTCTGCCTTGCTGACATAACTGTGTTTGTTTCACTGTGAATTCAACAACAGTTCTCAGTGTTGCAAGACGGATCTTAATAGTCAGAATTTCTTGCTTTCACTTCTACATGATATCTCAGGAAACCATATTATATTCTCACATCTACAAGTTCACATTTCCCTCCACTAGGTTAAAAAATTTATAGTTGAAAGCTTGAAAGTAAATCAGGAGATAAATCTACTTTTAAAGGGGCCTCTTCTCTGAGAAGGGGAGATGGTAATGCGGGGAGAGATTTGTAAGAGTGAAACTGGGAAGAGGATGAGTGGTAGTGGGATGCAAAGTGAATAAATAAATAAATAAATAAATAAATAAGTTTAAAAATATAGAACATATTTCATGTTGAAGCAATCTACTTGATAAATTCACACTCAGAAATTCACAATAAAATTTATTCCTATCTCTGTCTCTTATTGCACATTATTGGTTTAACTTTGTTTTTAACTTTGCTTTTAATCTGATAATTTTAATCTGATAATGCTTGTTCAATCTTTAAATTTACATTTTTTATGTGAATAAGAATTTGCCTGAACTTATGTCTGGGCGCCACATGAATGTAGTGCCCTCAAAGAAACCATTGGCTCCTCTATCACTGGGATTATAGACAGCTGCGAGTTGCTGTGGAGGTGCTGATAATTGAACCCTGGTTCTCTGGAAGAGCAGCCAGCGCTTTTAACTGCTAAAACATCTATCCAGTCATTTATTTTTTACTCCCTGAATTAAAGTAGATTAAATTCCATGTTCTTAAAATGTTTTCTTCACTACATTAATAATATTGAAAATAAAAGTAATTGGAGCACCTTTCATTTTATAGTATGGTTATAAATAGATCATTTATAGAAATGTATTACTTATCAGCACATGAGATAGAGGACGCAATGCTCTTAAACTAATCTTTACTTTTTTTTAAAAGAAGCTTATAGAAAATGTTTGGTAGGGAAAATAGTATTTTAAAGATTTTTAGTCATTTAAAAATATCCAGCTCCCTTTCCAGTAATTGAATAACTAATTTTCCACAATACAAAGTCCTACTAGGGGAATTTAAAATGATAGAGAAGAGCCAAGCATTGTGGCTCAAGCATGTAATACAATCGCTCCAGAAGGAGAGGCAGAGAAATCTGAAATTCAAAACCAGCCTCTATCTCAAAAAGCAAAAAGCAAAAATGCAAAACACAAACAAAAAGAAGGGGCTAGAGGTAGGCTCCAGTGGGACAGCAACTCTCTCTCTCTCTCTCTCTCTCTCTCTCTCTCTCTCTCTCTCACACACACACACACACACACACATACACACACACACACACACACACACACACACACACACACACACACACACACACACACACACTCCTGTAATCTAGAACCCTGGGTCAGTGGTGGAAATCTGTAATAATACCTCACTGAGGTTAAGGCAAGAGAATTGCCTAAATATTCAGCTGTCTTGGGCTAAATGGCTAGAATACCCAATCAGTCAAGGATATCTAACAAGGCCTTGTCTCAGAAGACCATAACCAACCAAACAACAAATAACTATTAAGGAGAAACTAGTACTGTTTGCTCACAGAGGACACATTAAACTAGCTCTGAACATGAAAATAGGCTTTCCCTTTGCAGGCACAACTTTTATGAATACAGTATTTTCAAGACTATTGAAACAAGTGTTGAGGTTCCAGGCAGATTCAGTTATCTTCTTGCAGAGCACTGCACCCAAGGAAGTAAGCAGAAGAGCTACCTTTGAAGTTGGGCCTGATTCTTGCATCGTAACCCGATGTCCTCCCCATTAGTTTGTCCAGGAAATCAGAAGGTGACATTGGAGCACTTCGAGACCGTGCACTGTTTGTTTCCTTCATGGCCACCAAACTGCAAATGAAGACAAAATGAGACACGTTATACACAGAAGCCAAACACTGCTTCCTGAAATCGTGAAAATGCGAAGCAAGAATGCCTTTGGCAATAACACAAAAAAGAAATTTAGTTACCCCAGAGTAGACATTATGAAGCATATATGTATGGATTGTTGATCAACGCTTATTTATAAAAGTTTTACATGTATTCCTTCATTTGGGGGAGTATGTGGCCTTGCACAAGGGAACAAAATTTATTTTCAAATTTTTAAGATTTCTCAATGTGTTACTCAGAATGGATGTCAGATTGCCATTTTTGCTGAAAGTATCCTGAGTGCTTGAGGCATAAAAGTATATGAGTATAACCGTGATGGGTGATTTTCATTGCTTTTATTTCGACAAAGGCCTCCACCTTTTAGGTTTTGTGCAATTTGCTCAGCAGTAAGAAAATGTCTATGGAACATATATGTAATGATACTTTTTCTTCAGTTAGAATATTTGCTCTATTGTTTACAATTTAGTTAAACTCATTTATTTTGTATTTATAGACTCTTCCTTCCATGGGTGACAATGTACTTAGAATTTTCCTACTTTAGCATCCTGAGCCCTGGGATAATAAGCTTGGATTCCATGTCTTACTCAGACTCTTTTTTTTTTTTCACATAATTGATCTTCTCTCGAAACTCAGTGTGATTGAGATGTTGCCTTCTCATTTACCAAGGTTGGGTTGGCTAGATGAGTGCAAATAATTCTTTAATCTTCAAAACATCAAGAAAGTAAAGCTGGCCTATAGAATATGCATAATGATTGGGTATCGTATATTCAAGTTGCTGCTGTTTCTCAGGATTTAACTTCCTTTTATTCTCTCACCTCTGTCAAACAATTCAGAATACCTCCAAACTTTGAGACATTTTGATCATTATCTGATCACGCCCCAGTAAATTATTAAACATCTTATATTTCTCTTGCCAGAGTTAATACATAGTGAGGGAGAACCTTACAGCCCAACTGCCAAGTATGTACCACACAGATGCAGGTAGTGATTCACTGCCGAACTTTAGGATGCATTTGCAGTGACATCGAAAATGGTGTCTATGGAAATACTGTATCAGTACAAACAGCTCCTATAGCTGCCTGTCTAGAGGTCATTCCTGATTCTGTGCTCTCCACTCCCTGTCCCACTCAGTGGCTTTCATTCTGTTGTTCTTGGTTTTTTTCTGCAAACGGAAGCATTTCCTTTCCTTTCCTTTTCTATCCTCTCTTATATTATTTTATAATCCTTATCTCTAGCTATCATTTCTCAACTTCATTACCTGCTTAGGAGAGCAAGTAGATTTTTCTAACATGGAAATAAATCCGTAATGATGAAGAGAGGAAAGTGGCTTCCTCTTCAGTGCTTCTGGAATGTTCCTCGCCATGTTTGACTGTTCTCAACATTTGCTCATATTCAAAGCTTGAGAACACCACACAGAAAGGCAGTGCTGCAAACTCCATGGCTTCCCATTCCTCCATTATAGCCATTCCCTTTATGTCTGTTCACCTTTGACAAAAATCCCTCCATTTAGATATAAGAACATAAACTTCTACATTCTCCCATCTACTTGTTTACCTGGATAAGTCAACGATGCTGTTTTTTTTTCTATAATTAAAAAAGAAAAAAAATAAAGATCTGTTTTTAATAAGAGGGAGAAACTTAAAAACTAAATGATTGACCTGAAATCCCTCACATCACACTGTGGATGGAGGAGATAATGAAGTTCAACTTTCAGTGCAGCATCCAGTTTCTTTGTCAAGGAAGGATGAGTTAGACTTCATGGGAGATAAAAAGCAATGGTTCTGTGAAATAGAGACTGGTATTGGAATGTAGTACCATCTCTAAGGTCTGTAGACAACAGCTAGAAGCTACAAGAGCTGAGAAAGGTGTAAGCAGCATTTTGCTTTTGAGTCTTGTGCACTGACTTCACAACTGTCTTTTAGAACAGTGAGTAGTTTCTTGGAGTCCTTTGTAGCCACTTGCTAGAATCTCCAGAGAAAGTGGGTGGGAACCTTCCAGGACATTGTTTAATTGCTCTACCGTCTACTCTAAAATTGCTCTTTCTTAGTTCTTTTTTTTCTTAGTTCTTAGTCCTTTTGAAATTACTATCTTTGATACTATTTTCTATTCAGTTATTTTTTGTGATACTTCTTTTTAGTTCTTTGGATACGGTTTCATCTTTCTTGGAATACAATTTCTTCTTTCTTTTAATGTGTCTTAAATAGCTAATTTAAAGGTTTAACTATTTCCCATGACTTTACCTCATCACTAACTTACAGTTGGTAATGAAAACTAGACATGTGAAATAGAACAATGTGAAAATTGTGAAATAATAACTCTCCATCCCCCAGACTTTGCTACTGCATTTTGTAAGGTTGAGTCTTCTGGGCTAAATATATATTATCTACAATAATCACTTGTCATCATAGGTAGGACTATTTTCTTGTTTGAAATGGAAGGGGTGTTTATAAATTCTTAGATTAGGTCTCCACATATTGTTTGAGGATTGATTTGTGAGCCAGATAGAGTTGTGGAGGCCTTCTTAGGTCTTTTCTGAGTACACACAGGCATAGGTATATTTGTTGGTCGTGCTACTATAGCAAGGTACTAATGACATTGCAGTTAATTAATTTTCCTATTTTTCTGAAGTTTGTGTTGGTTGTTTGGTTGTTGTTGATGATTATGTTTTCCTTGCATAAAACTAGATACTTGGGAAGAAAAAATCGTAGTTGAGAAAAATGCCTCCATAAGTGGCCTGTAGGCAAGTGTGTGGGTGTATTTTCTTGTTGAATTGGCAATCTGTTCACAGCAAGCCAGGAAACAATATTCCTCCATGGCCTTTGCATTAGTTCCTGCCTCCTTGCTCCTTTCTTGACGTCCTGGCCTGAATTTCCTGAATGATAGACTATAAGCCATAGTTCAAAATCAATCTTTTTCTCTCTAAGCTGCTTTTGATCATGGTGCTTCATCAAAAACATACACTAAAATAAGTGTAAACTCAGGTGACCACAAATGTAGGTGTTCTAAATAGCCTCCCTCTTCAATTTAAATATCGCAAAATCTCTCTATCTACAGGGTTCATTGTGTTTTCTCTTCTTAAGATAATTGCCAGGACAGGGTAGAGGGAGTGGGTGGATTGGTGAGTAGGGGGAGGAGGGGGATGGGATAGGGTGTTTTTGGAGGGGAAATCAGGAAATGGGATAACATTTGAAATGTAAATAAAGAAAATATCTAATAAAAAAAGAAAAAAAAAGATAATCATCATTGTATGAGTGACTTCCAATATGATTTCATTCTTCCAATTCCAATTAAAGTCATGTTTTGTGGTACTAGGTTTATGACATCAATATGAATTTTTAAATGACACAGTTCAGTGCACACCACCTGGTATACTCACAACCCTGTTCCATACATGTGATCATTTAGATGTCTAGAAGCATATGAATGCTTTCCAACACCCCCATGTGAACATGCAAATCTATTGATTTTCCTTCTAAGAATTAATATGAGTGTATTATTTTTTCTCACTGTTATACATCACCTCGGGTGCTTGTAAAACTAAGCAGGATATCTATAAATACTTTTGATAAATGTCTCCAGGAGAAAAGCTTTTTGCAGTGGTGAGTTACAAGTCACATTAAATAAAAGGCTCTCTGCCAGTACATTTTCCCAGGGAAATGTGAAAATAACAACAGCTCTCTGAGAATGAGGCACTAAAGGTTGAAACTCCATTCTGCACCTTGTGATTGACTGCTCCTGTTTTACAGTGTTCCCACAGAGCTTGAAAGTTGGGCTAAGAATTCAGAAAGCTATAGTGTGACAAGTTTCACTCTTCTCACTAAGTTATGTATCCTCAGTATTTAAGTTACTTCCTGGATTGCTGCAAGCCTCTTAAAAACTGGAAGAGTTTTGAAAATTTTGGATGTCAGTTTTTCTCACCATTTACAGGGAAGAGTTGATGGACCCCACTTTTCCCTACTATTCCCACTTTCTCTAAACCTCTTGTCATATTCTTCCTATTTTTTTTCTCTAATGATCCAATGTACATGTCTCCAGTTATAGTTCTTTTCTATTATACATGATTTATGATCTTAATATTATTTTTAGGAATTAAAAGACTTTCAGAAAACTAACATTAAAATTTGATATTAAGATAAAGAATATTTGTAATTCTTTAGAGTTTTCAAATGAGAAATCAAAAGTTATTAATAATTACATATCAATACATAACTGATATCCTAGTGGTAAAAACCTATCTATCATCTATTATATCTTTCTCCAAATATCATCTATACATCCACAAACAATATATATTTCTACCAGAAAATGCAATGCTATTTATCCACATAAAAGTAGTAGATGTTGACTTTTGGGTGTTTTAAAGTTTAACTACTTATCCTTTATAATACATTACATGATAAATAGCATCATGGAAAAAATATTACTAAGATGTGAAATTAAGATTTAACTTTCTTCTTCATTTTTGACAGAAATAATTATATTTCTTTAGCAGATAAAATCAAATTTTTAGTAGTAGTCTATTGTATTCACAAAGTTTTTATCTTTCAAAAAATACGTTTTCCAATTTTTTTTGTTGACCTTCTTCTCAAATACCTTTTAAAAATACTACATACTATCCTCAGTCTAAAATTATACCAATAAAAGCAAAATTACATCTTTTCCTCACATAATAAGCAATTATATATTCCTTGTAATAAATTATCATTTAAAATTTGAATCTATCTGAAGACTCATACATTGAAATTATTTATTAGTGGCCATAAAGATCTCATTTGTGCTTTGCCCTTATCAATGATCTGTAACAGGAAGCTCAAGGCAGGTTCATCACCGATAACTTCAGAGAAGTCACCTGAAGAAAATAACTGAAGAGAAGGCGGGCTGATTACTGTAACCATCAGTTTCTGGTTTCCTTTGACAATATATAGTGGTTTTCTGCTGTCATTGCCCATGCCTCCAGATAATTTACTTCATGTTTTTGAATAAAGACATGTCTACATTCCTGATGCTGGGTGCAAAAGCCATATACCAGGGTTCTGCCTTCAACTTAAATCACTGAGGCATCCCTACAGTTCTGTTAGCATCAGGACTGTAGCGCTGTGTCACTACATGAGAGTTCAGAAGCAGCCTTTCTATGAAGGATGGGAGTGATTGTGTACAAAGTAGAGAAGTGGGTAATTATGTGACCACCTTTGTGTAATGAAATTTTATTTAAAGTTAAAAAAAAAAGATCTCGTCTGTATATATTTTTTCTTTAATAAATTTCCCAAACTCTAGTATTGGTTAGTACTG
Source organism: Tokudaia tokunoshimensis (assembly GCA_036184795.1). Lineage (NCBI taxonomy): Eukaryota > Metazoa > Chordata > Mammalia > Rodentia > Muridae > Tokudaia > Tokudaia tokunoshimensis. The sequence continues at coordinate 15,393,419 of BTHU01000019.1, forward strand.
GAATACAAATGATCTTTGATATTTTCCTTGTCTGATGTATATGATCACAGTTTTTAAAAAAAGAGACATGCATGGTAAGAAAACTCATTAAATAATAAAGACAATGAAAAGAATTTTATATATTTAATGTGGCATATTTCTACCGGTGAATATTTTTGTTCTGATTAATAGACATCTTTAAGACATAGAAGGGAGCAATGATAAGTTGTATTTTATCTGACTGTTGTTTTGTTTTTGTTATGTGTCCATGTCTACATTCATGTGTGTATGTGGTGTGTGTGTGTGTGTGTGTGTGTCTGTGTGCATGTATATTTGTGTGTGTTTATGATCTGAAAAGAGGCAAAACAGCTACTTTTCAACAGATCATCTGTGAGTCCAACACAAAGATCATTGGTGCACAACATTGATATCAGTCCCAGATTCCCGGTTGAATATTTCAAATTATATTATCAAATATAATCAAACACTACTTGCATTCAATATCTCAAAAACAAATTTTGGAGATTTTTTTAAAAAGGAAAGTACATTTATTACTGTTTTGGTGACAAAATAAGTTTTTACTTCATCCATTAATAATCAATTATTTAAAATAATTTAATAAGTGATAAAAATTAATTTACCATGTGCAAATAAAACATCTTGATTATGTTTCTGTTTAATTTCAATAAGCCTGATATTGAAACAATTATGCTTTTATGAAATTTGAGTTACTCCTTTAAAACTTATCTTGAAATATGATATTGCCTTCAGAATTTTGTGTTTCTAGCTATAGTACAAAACATCATGATATTGGATCACCAGAAATGCTAACATTTAAGAATATATTTTTGTTAAGGACAAAAATTGTATGAGTAGAACTTCATTAAATTATTTATTAAGCAATAATTACTGAAACCTGACAAAGACCTACATTATTCCTTGGGGAATTTAAATAGAAAAAGATTTAAAAGACTGAAAAAAGTTTATAGATAGAGAATATTTTAATTTAAAGGTAATTAATAATATAATTTAAAGGTATGCCCCTACTCATACATTTCACTAAATACCAGCATTCTGTTAACACTCATTGTTTATACAATTAATACTCTCAGTGTAATTTAATGAAGTGAAAAATTGCATCTCCTTGTCTCCTGTAGTCTAGTATGAAATATAGAAGTTATATTTCTGCCCAATAGTTTTAGAAGTGTAAGCCATTTCAGTGCACATCAGAAAACCCATTGAAATCATGTACTTTCTCTAAAAAGCAACAGTGGATTTTATTGCTAAATATTTCCTTAGATTTTGCAGGTTTTTTTAGAATAAATAAAATTAAACAAGAAATTATGGTTCCTTTGATAAATAGCACATTATATTTACTGCAATTATTTATCTAACTTGATTACTTGTAGAGAGCCTTACTGGGGTACCGTGCTGCCTGGCAGGAACTTGACATTGGCCAAGAACGAGGGCTTCAAGCAGGAATCTGACATTCAGGCATAATAGGGAAGTAGGTAAAGGCAGGAATTTTAAGAGTGGAACAAGTTGAGAAGCAGGCTTCAGGCAAGGTCTTGGGCTTGGATGGGGAAGTAGGCTCAGGTATTTTGGTCATTCTGACAAGCCCTTTGAAACAACCACCACAGAATTTGCTTATTGCCTTGCTGATTTTGTGTTTACTGTCTTGTTTGTTCCTTACTGTACCACTATTGACCTTAATTCCTGCATGTAATTAAGTTGGTATAAAAAGTGGACTTGAAATTATTAAACCCACCTTCAGTCTCAGAATTGACTGGGGCCATGCTGCAGTTTTGTCTAATTGTCTCTTTCTTTTAATCCTCACTCCTGCGCTGGAGAACCTGTTGACTGACTGAACAGGCTTGGTTAATTACTAATTTATGATGAATATGTGTAATGTACATGATACTGAGATTGAGATAGGATGAAAAGAAATAAATTATTTTTAAATATGTAAGATTTCATAAATCTTTTACATTAGAAGAAAAAATATATTACTATATACTTTTATTACATAAATTCTAATAGGACATCATAATATGTCATAATACACTTAAATATTTATACATATACATAATAAGACAACTAGTTTGATTCTGCACATGATTTACTAGATGTGAATCACTACATTAAGAATAGTAAAGTAGTGACCCAATTTTATACATCTTTATATTTGATTTAAATACGGCTTTTAAAAAGATCTTTAGCATTTGTTGTCCATCTGCACAGTCACATAATGTGGGAAATAATGTCCCAGAAAGACATTTTATTCCACCAAAACAGTGGTGCTAGATATGAGTTATGTCTTGTTGAGTAATTGGTCAAAGGAGTTCCAGAGAAGCCTCATGGAGAGCATAGGCCATTGCCAAGCCTTTTCATTATTCGCTATAATCTGATAATAAGGCCCTATTGGTGAAGACACAATCTGTTAATGTCATAAATATAAAAAGGTCAGTCTGGAAACAACTAGAAGTCCCCCCCCCCCAATAAGTACACCAGAAAGTACCATATACACTACTTTTGGAGTAATTAATCATTAATTTCAGCCAGCTATAAACCCTGTGGCCTACAACAGAGGGATGCCTACAAAATATACTGATTCAGCAGTGACACGTATGTTATGTATATAAACAACTACTTTTTAAAAAGTAAGATTTAAAGCCTAATCCATGAGATAGAGTCTATGGGAATACAATTAAAGTGGTTAAGCTTCTGAGACTTGATAGGTTGTAGTCAGGGGATGCACTCCTACTATTATTCTGCTAAAGAAAAATAACAATAAAATCATTCCTATAAACACATGGCTTTACCCAAAGATTAGTGTCTTGCTCCCTCATCAGAGAAGCTGCTCCTTGGACTAGATAATAATTAACAAAAGGATTTATAACTGGGAAATGTTAACGAGAATTATAGACTTTGGATCATTGAGTTCCAAATAGGATATTTTACCAAATCCCTCTCCTCAAGACTTAGGAATCTAAGGGAAAGAAGAGGTGGGAAGATTGTAACACCTAGAGTTATGAAAGACTCCAAGGAAACAGTGTGTTCCAGACACGACAGGACTGATACACATATGAACTCCCAGAGAATATGACAACATGTTTAAGGCTGCACATTTTCAGACCAGACAAAAATCACATTATGAAATGGTAGTGCACACAAATCCCCACATCTAATCAGGAAGCTCTTTATATCTGATACCTGCTGAGAGACGGAATATCAGGTTTTTCCAATAGAGAGCCACCTGGTATGTCATCTACATTTCAAGATAGACCCCATGTTCAGGCCAGCATAAAACAGGCTTAATTTCTCTGTTGCTGTTCTTATGAATTGTTTTTTTTCTGTTATTTTATGACTTATTGATTTTGTTTCTTTTTACTTAATATGTTTCAAGTTTTTATTTTATTTTTGTTTCTATGAGACAACATAAAATTGGGTTAATATGGAGGTAGAAAGGATGTGGGAAGAATTGGGGGAGGAAAATATATAATCGAAATATACTGTATGAAAAAAATGTTGAATTAGAAAACTTTCTAATCACAGTAAAGTATATGTAACTTTTCCTTGAGACTTTGAAGAGTTCAAAGTATTGCATAACAGCTATCACTGGATTTCTTTTTTTTTTTTTTAAAGTTTTATTTATTTATTTAGAAGCTGGCCTCGAACTCAGAAATCCTCCTGCCTCTGCCTCCCAAGTGCTGGGATTAAAGGCGTGCGCCACCACAGCCCGGCAAGAAAGAAAGACATCTTGTAAGAAAGCAGACATCAGGAAATGAGAAGACAGTGGAGGAAATGACCTGCTGCCTTGTGTCATCTGGGCTGTAAGAAAAGCATGGTAACATTTCAAAACAAAAATGGCAAACCAAGCTTTGCAGATTGAAGCCAATAAAGTAAACAAAAAATCAAATGCCATATTTTTTCCCATTAATATGATTCATGTGTTTGTATTTTCCTTAAATTTTTATGGTCTACGCCTGTGGTATTACAACATGGAATGTTGGGCAGCTAACTAGAATCATTGTAGTAAAGTCACCTTAAAAGAATTCACAGAGGTTGGTTTAGATCCATACAATATGAGGTCACAGTGGGAAGACATGATCTTTGAACCAGCAAATCTTTATCAGATACTTACGGGTTTTGTGGCTTAATCTTGGACGTTTCAAATTGCAGCACTATGAGAAATAAGTTTATGCTGTGTATACACTCCCATTTACCAATAGATTTTTACCATTTCCTAAATGGGCTAGTGCCATAGAGTCATACAATTAGGCAGAAGTATTTGGTTTTATTTGGATAGATTTAATTCTGAGTGAGAATGAGTTTGTCTAGAAATGACCACTGATTATGTCTATGAAACATCAATTTTCCTCTTCTAAAAAAATGTACAGACTTTGCATACATGTGAGACTTTGTGTCAACTCTAATTCTTGGTCTTACATGGTCCTATATTATTTTGCTTACACAGTAGTATCTGAGATTTGTACCATATTAACATTAGCTGTAAGATACTTTATATTTAACGTATCTCATCTCATGCTAAAACATACATAAGACTCTATAATATGGAATGTGCACTGCTTTGAAGTGTAAACTTCATGTACACTCATATTCAAAAATGTATGTTTTTTAATTGTTTTAAGACTTAAAGATATTCTGAAAATAGACATTATCATCAAGGCAAGTTTTTTGTTCAAAGCCTACAACAAAACTAAGATATTTACAACAAGTTACTGTGATTGTTAGCAAATTATCATGATCAGTACATTTAAAAGAAGCAAACTTGTCTCCTATTTATGAGTCTTCTCAAAATCAGTGTTAATTAACTTTCCTCCCACACTTGGCTGCTGCTCATTTCTATGATGTACTGAAGATCCCACTTACTATTAACTTTATTTGGAGATCATGTGTGGTCTTAAACACATTCTCTTCAAAGCGTTGTTTTCTGAATCTAAGAATTTTGCATATTAATTGTAGAAAGACACAGTAGTTGAAAGTTCAGAAGCTTTTTAAATATAATTCTTGGAGAATTCCAATAAAATATATTATGTTCATGTCTCCTAGACTTATCATCAACCTTTGAACTCTCTCACCTTGTCTTCTTTTGATGTAAATAAGGCACCAAGTCCAGTCAATATTGTCCACACTTAGGTGAGTGGAACCATCCTCTGAGCATGGTCAGCATGCCAGGGACCACACCCTTAGAGAAAACTGACTTCTTCTCCCTCAGAAACTGTCAATTACCTGTAGTTCTTCAGTTAGCCCTCGCCTCCGTAATAGAATGTAGTCAGGCTTGAACTTCTGTAGGTCTTATGCAGAGCAACCACAGCTGGCATGACTACATGAATGCAGTTGTACTGATGAATCTAGAAGTCACTGTTTCATTCTGTCTCCATGATCTCTGGCCTTTATGATCTTTCTACTCTGTCTTCTGAGATAGTTTCTGATCCTCATAAATGGGATGTGATATACATGTTCCATTTGTGAATGAATATTACCCCGAGATGTGATATATATGTTCCATTTGTGAATGAACATTACCCCGATACATTCTCTGCACTTTTATTAGTTGTAAGTTTCTGCATTAACTGCCACCCAGTGAACAAAGAAACTTCTGGAATAAGGTCTGAGAGCTGAACTAATCGATGATTATAGAAATATGAATTTACAAGATGGATTGAATGTATGTCCATTTGTCAGAATGATACTAGTAAGTTCACCAATGAGACCTTTTAAAGGTTCAAATATTCTATTCATTTAATTTCTTGAAGTAACCACCCAAATTGTAAAGAACTTTGAATAACATAAACAATAAAGTTTTTGGTGGTCAAATATAATAACATAATGTAAATGCTTTTAACTTTTAGTTTAACTCTCAACTACTTTATCCATGCTAAATGATTGTTTGTATAATAAGTGGTAATCAGAGATTTATAGTGGGGAAAATTATTGTAGATGTAAGAGAAGTTTTTATATGTGTGGCTACAAACCTCAATGCATATATTTTTATGAGCTGATTTTCACAAGGTGACCTGTCAGGAACAAATGAGTGTTCTGATTCTAAGCAGAAATGTGGTTTGTGCAACAGAAAGTGTTTGCTGTATCTTCTACATTTCCATTAGTACATCTTGTAAAGCCATCACTCCTTGGAAATATAAAGTCCAGTTGTTATTGCTTGACATTGTTTGAGTGAAAGTAAAACACAGCCCAGTTTGAGAAATAAGACCAGAATGGAAGAAATCAGTCTATTATTCATTTCCTTTATGCTTTGGTATAGAACCAACTGAATAAAATATAGCCCATCTTTAAAAAAGTGACATTCTGATTATTCCAAACCAAAAATATTATCTTTAAGGGAATTATTGTAGTTAAGACATTATTAATAGATATTTTATTTTGATTTTTATATTATCAAGAAGATCAAGGTGGAAAAATATAAATGGACTATTTTGGAACACCTCCACAGTAACATAAATAAGTAAAAACTGATGGACTCTGGGATCTTGAATTTTGCTACTGGGCAATGTGTCAATAAAAGATGAGTGTTGTTTTTAAATGATCTCATTTCTTCCTGATATGAGTATGTGGAATTTTACATTGCCAACAGAAATGATAACTGCCTCTAGGTTTCTAAGGTGCGTAAGTTTTGCAAACAATATCACAATAACCTTGGAGGGTATCATTAGCTATACATTACAGATGAGTTTACAAGTTTTCCCCAGCACATTCACATACTAAAACCAGCAGTATATATTTTAAATCAAGTTAATCTTTCTTTACCAAAGTTCTATGAGAGGGAAAATATATGCCTTTTGTTCTTAGCTAATGAAAAATACCATGTAGTTTTGTCTCTTTAGCCAACTACACCTTTTTATGACATCATTGCTTTCAGTGTTTAAACCATGCTGTTATGTCACCTTTACAACAAAAATGAAACAGAAACAGACAGAAAACCCTGTTTGAAAACTGAAAAAATACACAGTGAAAAATATTATGGCTAATATCTGCAGAGCAAAGAAATTCACAGAAGAGAACATGACATTTGAGGTTGTATTTTAGAAAGCAATAAATTTTAGGAGCAGCGGCTGAGAACTTAACAGTAGAGTGCAAGTTCTGAATGTTTTATTAGTCTAACATGAAAACAATTACATTCTGAGCTCACATAAGGTATAAATTCATAAGAACTAAAGATTCCAAAGAGTTATAAACTGTTGGCAAAAATAAACAGGAATACAGAATCTTAGAAATATCCATGGTTTCCTTGGAATCACCTGTTTCTAAGATTAGATGTTGGCAACCCACCCCTGTAAGTAAAAGCATGTAACACAGCTAAGTAGGAAGAAAGAAAGAAGCAACACCCTAGGATTTTCAATTATTCCAAATTATCTATCTATCTATCTATCTATCTATCTATCTATCTATCTATCTATCTATCATCTACAGAAATTTCTATATCTATAGACATCTAAATATTAGAAAGATAAAATAAATCTAGATATATCTAAATATTGATATTTATAAATTAGCTAGATACATACATAGATACATAGATAGATTCATATATGATAAAGAGAAAGGACTAATAATAAAAATCAGGTTAAGTATATAATGAAGATTCAAATATTAACATTGCCATACTAACTCTAAATGATTTTTCTGCACATTTAAAGAATTAAAGCATAAGGTATCAAGTTTCAGCAAGGTTATCTATTTTTATTTACCAACCAAATCAAAATGATCCAACTTTAAAATAAATTAAGTTTAAGAACTCATCTGTCTTTGCAACAGATTAGGTACCACTCATAAGCAAATCAGTCACTTCTAAGCCAAATCAAAAGAAAATGCTTAAAAGGCACCATGGACCAATACTAAAATGAAGACCAGAGGATGGGTTGAAAAGGACTGCAAAGAGCTTGTATAAATTACGTGAATAATTATAAAATGGGAAAATAAGAATGATGAGTAGAAAACCCAGACAGAAGCAGTAATCAAATAATTAATTGCTAAAGATACCCTGAATCCAAATATATTTAGCTGCAGCATCATTAAGTACTAAGATTTACAAGGACTATTTAAAGGTAATCTTGATTTACATGCAAAGTGCCCTAAAATAAGAAGAAAGATTTATTGTTATTACTGTTATTATTATTATTATTATTATTATTATTATTATTATTATTATCATTGTTAATGCTATGTGAGCTAAAATAGGCAAGAAAAATATAACCATAACTTTATTACTATTGTTATTATTATTTATGCCAAAGATCAAACCTGTGGTCTCAAACGTGCTAGGAAAGAATTTTATCACTGAATCACAATGGAACAGGTACAATTGAACAATACTAACTTTTATACAAGACATATCTTTATCACACAACCAGTGCATTTTACTGAGCACTTTAATAGTTCTAAGCTTAAAATTCTTGATGACTTCCAAGCTTTGTGAGAGCTGATTATCTCATGGGTAATGGATAGTCTGGTTGGTAGTTTTGGCACCAGCTTATTTCAGCTGAAAGAACCAAAAGGCCATAACACAGCTAATTAACTAGCTAATTTGTAGTTTCCTAATGACTTATTTATTTTAAAGAAAACTAATTAAATGTTTCAGCGTACTTAGAAATTGCTTAGAATCGACTTAACGCTCTTATTATGTATTGAGTGCACAGGATAATTAAACAGAAGTCCTCATGGTAGAGTGATTAAAGGCTCCAGATGCACAGCCAGGAGCCTTACTTTGTGTGCCTTTTTTGTCACTAACTAGTTGCTTGGCCTTGAGCAAGCAAGACATTCTTTTACCAGTAATAAAACAGACTTAACAGTGATCCACATTTTTTTTTCACAAATAAGCTTAATAAAACATGGCAAAATATGTAATATGTTTATTAAAATTCCAGGATGTTATGACAAAGATGTTTTCTTTTTGAATTTAGCACCATGACTCTTTGATTAATCTCAAGAAAAATCAATGCAAACTAATTCATGTAAAATGACCTGGGTGGCTAGTACGATCATGAAGCCTCAGTAGAAAGGATACAGAGAGCAAGGAACATAAACAGAAAAATATTCAGATTGACTGGTCCCTGGCCATGAGAACAATTCATATTTGAAACTGTTTCAGCAAGAGAAACTCTAAGGCAAATTCAAAAATGGTCTATCTATATGGGCATTAAGTAACATTCTTGTCTCCTCAAAATTCTCATTCATAACATTGATTCTGCTGTAACTCAATGATTGAATTGGCTCTTAATACTTTCAAAGTTAGACTGAAAATTTTTCAATAGATGCATTGGAATGGGTCTTGCTTCTATAGTATATTTTAAATAACTCTAAGTGAGTCAATCTATCTATATAAAACTCTGAAATATGTAACAGGTGTGGGTGTAGTTTAGAATTTTATACAGAAAAATGCTTTAAAGGACAAATGACAAGAAAAATGTACTGTGGCATCTAGATGTAAAGACACAGGAAATCCAGAAACTCAGAAGCATACTGAAGTTAGAATAGAGACAAGAGATGCTAGTATAATGCCAGGAGAGGTTTAGAACATGATGGATACCACATAACTCAGAGCCTTAGATACTCAATCTTGGTCTCTCTATCACCACATGGAGATAATCTCAGTGCTCATGGTGAGAGGGGTCATAGAGGGAATAGAGAAGAGAAAAATCTGAGTTTCTTAAGGAGATTACACAGAAATTAAAACATACCACAGAACTTGCAGAGACAAATGGAATAGTGTATGGGGATAGGGGTATTTCAGGGATGAGGTAGAAACCTAGTGTATTGGAAACTCCCAAGAATCTAAGGATGACCTTGGCTAAAACTTCTAGTAATGGGGAATACAAAGTCTGAATCAGTCATCTTCTGTAACTAGGAAATGTTTCCAGTGGAGAAATTGGGACACCAACCCAGGCATAAAACTTTTGATCTACAGTTTTGTCCTGCTTGATTAAAGGTGGCACTGAAATTGTGGGAGTTGCCAACCAATGAGTGGTCCAGCTTGTGACCCATTCCACTAAAAGGAGCCTGGAGGGGTAGGAACCAGAGGCTGGATAGCTCAGAGACCTAGGATAGAACAAAACATGACAGACAAAAAATTAAAAAAGGAAATTAAAAGATTCCTAATGATACTCTGCTATACTCGTAGACAGGAGCATGGTATAATAATCATTAGAGAGGTTTCATTCAGCAACTGGTGGGATCAGAATCAGAGACTCACAGCCAAACATTAGGTGAAGCAGGGAAATCCTGCAGAAAGAGGGGGAAGGAGTAGAGTCTTGAGAGTTGTGTCAAGAACACTACTAGAATAGCCATAGAATCAATTAACCTAGGCTCACAGAATGTGAACTAAAAACCAGGAAGCCTGCATGGATCTAACCTAGCCCCCCTGCAGATATGTTACTGGGATGTAGTTTTGCCTTTTTGTGTGACTTTTAATAGTGGGTGCAGGGGCTGACTCTTGAGGCATTTACAAGCTTTTGGGACCAAATTTTCATACTGGGTTTCCTCTTCTAGTCTTAATGTGAAAGGAGGTGCCTAGTCTCACTGCAACTTGATATGTCATATTTGGTTGATATCTGTGGGAAGCCTGCCCTTTTTTGAAGGGAGAAGGAGGAGGAATGGAAGTGAAAAAGAGTGAAACTGGAAGGAAAAAAGAGAGGTAAAAGTGTGGTTGAGATGTGATACATGAGAGAAGAATAAATTAAAAGAGAAAAAAGAAATTAAAAGATTTCTACCTATGTGAAGTAGAGTAATTTTCTAACAATAAGTATAGTAATTTTAAAATATGTAACTTTTGAAATATCATTTTTTACTGGCTATCCTAATTTTTTCCATCTTGTAGTTGGCTGGACTAATATCTTGAGTCTGGTTTATACTATTTTTGTTGCTAGGAGATAGAAATAGGTGAATCCCTAGTGCCTACTGACCAGTTGGCTCTGCAGAATCATTGGACCCCTTGTTTAATGAGATACTCTGTCTCCAAAACAGTAGTGGTCTCAGGAGATGGCTTAGTGTGTAATAGTTTTAACTATGAAAATACAAATGTGAATATCTGAGTTTGAATTCCCATAGTCCAAGTAAAATCTAGATGCCATAAAATAAACTTGTGCAATTCTGGTGTTTTTATCGAGGTACGGGAGGCATACAAGAGTGTCCTAGAAGCTTGTGGGCAAACATAGAAACGCTGTCTCGAGTAAACTGAATTGTGAGAACCAACACTATCGATATCCTCTGAGATTCACTTGGGTTCCATTAGTGGTGTGGTGTGAATACACACACACATTCACAGATGCGGCTACATGTATATACCTGTATTACACAAAAGAGAGAGAAAATGGGAGGGGAGGAGACATACAGACAGACAGACAGACAGACAGACAGAGAACGCAAAGTAGAGAGATTTGGAACAATACATCTTACACCATTTCTCTGGCCTAAACTGCTGCACGTGCACACACACACACACACACATACACACACACACACACACACACACACACACCACAAAATACATAGATTATAAAATAAAAGCATTCATGTTACCACACGATACAAATATGTATTTTTTCTTTTCATTTACAATTTATTTCTGTGTATTTTCAAAGTCACACGCCTATACTCATGTTATTGTTCTTATGTAGTAACAAAGCAACCACCGTAAACTATGGAATAGAGCATCAGAAAAGTCTTTGTGGCCTAGAACTGTACATTATAATGGAAGAAGCAGAAATATAAGTGAATAGGAAAACAAGAGAGTATTCTAAGTCTGAAGGGAAAGCAATCAGTAGTATAAAGTAGACAATGAATGAGAGTTTATATGAGATACAATGTTCAAGTAAATTTTTTATAAAGAATTAAATTGTGAGGTAAATGTGGGTTGGAATGAATAAGTTCCACATATAGGGAAGAGCTACTTGAACTTAATGGTGCTGTGAAACCTCAACCATCTGTAGGAAAAGACAACTTAATCTCTTATTTCACACCATGGATAGAAATAAATTTCAAGTAATTCAAAGCTCTACATATAAGTAAATATTTTAAGTACATTGAGAAAAATCATCAGAAATTGTTCATCTTGAAGTGGCATTAACATAGTACCAAGTGACTAGAGGCATAAGCTTAGCTTAGAAATTAGTAGGAAAGAGACATAAAGAACAAAATCCTTCAAGTTCCTAGAAGACAAAAAGAAGGAGAAAATATTCTCTACCTGGATCTATGTATCGTATCATGTAGATAATATCAAGAAGAGGATGAAAATGTATATCTATTCAAAGTACAAGAAGTTCATTTAGGTTCAGAGTAGATTAACTAGTGGAGAATGATGTCAGCTTATGCTTAGTAAAATTGTCAAACATTAAAAATAAAAAGAATCTCCTCCATGGTTTGCAAACGAAAGATTAGTTCTCATCAGAGCTGTAAACCACTCTTCAAGGAAGGATCTGTGCCCGGCAGTGGATGGCCAAGATAAAACTCCAGCATATCAATTATCAATCAAGAAAAAGTATGCCACAGGCTTGCCCATCAGGCAATCTGGTACTGGCATTTTTGTAAATGGTTTTTCTTCTTCTATAAGGACTGTATTCCATGTCAAAGTGACCCAAAAAGTATACGGCACAATTAAGGAAGTATTCAATAAAATCAAATAAGACAAAACAGAGGAAAAAAAAGGGAAAACTAAAGGCAAATAATCATCAGCATAAAAGCAAGCATTTGAAAATACTGCTGCTTATGAATACAAATTTATGGGATGCAGGATAAAGGAGTGCTAAGAAGGGGCCTTTTTTTACTATTATGTTGATGCTTTAATCCATATGCAAATTATTCTTTGGAAGTATTTCAAAGTAAAGGATTAGAAATAGAGCAGAATTTGGTTAAGACTTGTAGGGTTTTGCAAACAAGAAAAAATGAAATTCTTAACAGGAAATGGTGATTTGTTTAATACCAACACCTACTCATTTTCTCTTCACACTATTCTTAGAAAATATTCAATATACCTAGTGCTGTTTGGAGGACTTTGGAATCTACAACAAACAATTTTTCCCCAAACCATGTGTCTCATAGTATTCATATTATAGTCAACCATAGCATTATAAAGCAGAAATAAACTCTATTTTGAAGTTTATATTTGTCCAGGTATTTGTTGGGGTCAAGATATTTGCCTTGTGAACATGTATTTATATTATATTATATTATATTATATTATATTATATTATAAACATGCTGAAAGCCTTTGAGACTACATAATCTCTTACGAAAAGTAAATAAAACAGAAAAGAGAAGAAGGAGCAGATCAGAGGAGAAAACATCCCAGCCAAACAAGAAAACCATGTGAGAAAGAAGGACACCCAGTGTTGAAAGGTCCTGGGAACCAGCTTAAAAAAAGAAACTGAAGAAGAAGAAGCAAGGGGATAGCCAATAACAACTATAGATAGTTCTTAAAGATATAGACTGAACCCTACAACTTCTTTTATTATTTATTCTTTTTATTGGGGAATTGAGTACATGAGATATTAAGGAATAGTGATTGTTGCTTCCTGTTATTTTTATGTATGTTTGACTATCTTCTTTTAGGTTTGTTGAAAGAAGATTACTTTCTTGCTTTTTATAGGGTGTCACTTCCCTCCCTTTGTTCAGTTTTCCATCTATTATCCTTTGTAGGGCTGGATTTATGAAAAGATATTGTAGAGGTCACTGTTGGAAGATTGACACACTGTTAGGAAATTTATGGATGTTAAACCTAATGGGCTTAAAATGAATTAGGGAAGAAATAACACTATGGGAATAATAAATTTATAATCGTAAAAATAATCCATAATTTTAGAAACTTGTACATTATATTTCTTTAAAAATAAATTTAGTAAGTCACTTGTAAAGTAGATATCTAAAACACATTAGTATTCAAACTATGTTTGACACAAAATTGTTTAGTAAAAAATTCCCTGGAAGAATTGATAGAGTATATGAATAAGCACATTATACAAAACATACACATTTAGCATAAAACAGACTTCTCAGAGTAGCCGACAGGAAATGATCAAACTCAGGCCTGAAATCCAGCAAGTAGAAACAAAAAGAATTATACGAAGAATCAACCAAACCAGGAGCTGGTTCTTTGAAAAAACCAACAAGATAGGTAAAACCTTAGCCAAACTAATCGGAGAGCACAGAGACAGTACCCAAATCAGCAAAATCAGAAATGAAAAGGGAGGCATAACAACAGATAATGAGGAAATCCAAAAAAATCATCAGATCATACTAAAAAAACCTATACTCAACAAAAGTGGAAAATCTAGAGGAAATGGACAATTTTCTAGACAGATAACAGGTACCAAAGTTAAATCAAGATCAGATAAATGATCTAAACAATCCCATAACCCCTAAAGAAATAGAAGCAGCCATTAATAATCTCCCAACTTAAAAAAGACCAGGACCAGATAGGTGCATTGCAGAGTTCTATCAGACCTTCAAAGAAGACCTAATACCAATATTCTTCAAACTATTCCACAAAATAGAAACAGATGCAACACTACCCAATTCATTTTATGAAGCCACAATTACTCTGATACCTAAACCACACCAAAAATCCAACAAAGAAAGAGAACTTTAGACCAGTTTCTCTTATGAATATCAATGCAAAAATACTCAATAAAATTCTTGCCAACTGAATCCAAGAATACATCAAAACAACCATCCACCATGATCAAGTAGGCTTTATCCCAGGAATGCAGGGATGGTTCAATATACAGAAATCCATCAGTGTAATCTACTATATAAACAAACTCAAAGAAAAAAGAATCACATGATCATTTCATTAGATGCTAAGAAAGCATTTGACAAAATCCAACATCTCTTCATGATAAAAGTCTTGGAAATATCAGGAATTCAAGGCTCATACCTAAATATAGTGAAAGCAATATTCAGCAAACCAGGAGCCAACATCAAACTAAATGGAGAGAAACTTGAAGCAATCCCACTGAAATCAGGGACTAGACAAGACTGTCCACTCTATCCCTACCTGTTCAATATACTACTTGAAGTCCTAGCCAGAGCAATTAGACAACAAAAGGAGGCCAAAGGGATTCACGTTGGAAAGGAAGAAGTCAAAGTATCACTATTTGCAGATGATATGATAGTATTCTTAAGTGACCACAAAAATTCCACCAGAGAACTTCTAAACCTGATAACTTCAGCAAAGTGACTGGATATAAATTTTACGCAAACAAATCAGTCACCTTCCTATATTCAAAGGATAAAGAAGCCAAGAAAGAAATTAGGGAAATGACTACCTTCACAATAGCCACAAATAATATAAAATACCTTGGTGTGACTCTAACCAAGCAAGTGAAAGATCTGTGTGACAAGAACTTCAAGTCTCTCAAGAAAGGAATTGAAGAAGATCTCAGAAGATGGAAAGATCTCCCTTGCTCATGGATTGGTGGGGCTAATAAAGTAAAAATGGCCATCTTGCCTAAAACAATCTACAGATTCAATGCAATCCCCATCAAAATTCCAACTCAAATCATCACAGAGTTAGAAAGAGCAATTTCCAAATTTATCTGGAATAACAAAAAATCCAGGAGAACAAAAACTCTTCTCAACAATAAAAGAACATCTAGTGGAATCACCATCCCTGACCTCAAGCTATTCTACAGAACAATAGTGATAAAAACTGCATGGTATTGGTACAGGGACAGGCAGGAAGATCAATGAAATAGAACTGAAAACCCAGAAATGAACTCTCTTACCTATGGTGACTTGATCTTTGACAAAGGAGCTAAAACTATTCAGTGGAAAAAGACATCATTTTCAACAAATGGTGCTGGGTCAACTGGCAGTCAACATGTAGAAGGATGCAAATTGATCCATTCTTATCTCCCTGTACAAAGCTCAAGTACAAGTGGATCAAGAATGTCCACATAAAACCAGATATACTGAAACTAATAGAAGAGAAATTGGGGAAGAACCTTGAGCACATGGGCACAGGGAAAAATTTCCTGAAGAGAATACAATAGCTTTTGCTCTAAGATCAAGAATTGACAAATGGGACCTCATAAAACTGTAAAGCTTCTGTAAGGCAAAGGACACTGTCAATAAGACAAAACAGCAACCAACAGATTGAGAAAATATCTTTACCAATCCTACATCTGATAGAGGGCTAATATCCAATATATACCAAGAACTCAAGAAGTTAGACTCTAGAGAACCAAATATCCCTATAAAAAAAGTAGTACAGAGCTAAACAATGAATTCTCAACAGATGAATGCAGGATGGCTGAGAAACACCTAAAGAAATGTTCAACATCTTTAATCATCAGGGAAATGCAAATCAAAACAACACTGAGATTCCATCTAATACCAGTCAGGATGGTCAAGATCAAAAACTCAGGGGACAGCAAATGCTGGAGAGGATGTGAAGAAAGAGGAACACTCCTCCATTGCTGGTGGGATTGCAGGCTGGTAAAACCATTCTCGCAAACATTTTGGCGGTTCCTCAAAAAACTGGACATAGCCCTACCTGAGGACCTAGCTATTCCACTCCTGGGAATATACACAGAAGATACTCCAACATGTAATAAGGACACAAGCTCCACTATGTTCATAGATGCCTTATTTATAATAGCCAGAAGCTGGAAAGAATCCAGATGTCCCTCATCAGAGGAATGGATAAAGAAATGTGGTACATTTACACAATGAAGTACTACCCAGCTATTAAAAACAATGAATTCATGAAATGCTTAGGCAAATGGATGGAGCTAGAAATTATTATCCTGAGTGTGGTAACCCAATCACAAAAGAACACACACAATACACACTAACTGATAAGTGGATATTAGCCCCAAATCTCGGAATAACCAAGATACAACTCACAGACTACATGAAGCTCAAGAAGAGGAAAGACCAAAGTGTGGATACTTTGATCCTTATTGGAAAGTGGATCAAAACACCCGTGGCTCACAGCCAAACAATAGAATGAGAATAGGGTCCCCAATGGAGCAGCTTGAGAGAGGACCCAAGGAACTGAAGAGGTTTGCAACTCCGCAGGAGGAAAAATAATATGTACCAACCAGTACCCCCAGCATTCCCAGGGACTAAACCACCAACCAAAGAGTACACATGGAGTGACCCATGACTCCAGCTACATATGTAGCAGAAGATGAACTTCTCAGACATCAAGAGAGGAGAGACCATTCATTCTTCCTGTGAAGGCTCGATTCCCCAGAATAGGGGAATGCAAGTCAGGAAATTGCAGGGGGAGGGGTAAGCAAGGGGAGGGGAGATGAGATAGGGGGTTTTCAGTGGGGTAACATGGAAAGGGGTTAGCATTTGAAATGTAAATAAAGAAAATATCTAATAAAAAACAGACTTAATAAAATAGAAAATTTTAAAAAAAATTAATAGCAACTAGGCAATGTTAATTTCATCCAAGGGTAGACTCCACTAAAATTGACATAAAGAAATCATGAATGGATGGGTAAAAGATGTATATATATATATATTATGTATATTATATATATATATATATATATATAATATTATATTTGAAAGCACAGGGTGGATATAATTGCTATGGCTCTTTTAAAGGAAGCTTCTCTGGTCTGTTTAAGGCATGCACACCCTGCTTTACTCAAAAGTTCATTAAAAAAGGCAGAAAGAGAGAAGATGGGCTCTGTTTGTTTTGATTCTTCTCCTAAACCACTTCAACAGAAATCTCCCTTATGTTTTTCTGTAGTAGCGTAGGTTAGGAGATGGAGAGTGACCAGAGAGATTTCCTATGAAACTTGTGTGTCTTCTTTTGTTTGTCTCTTATTCTCTTTCTCTCTTTCCCTGTCTCCGTCTCTTTGCCTCTCTGTCTGCCTTCTCTCTCTCTCTCTCTCTCTCTCTCTCTCTCTCTCTCTCTTTCTCTCTCTGTCTCTCTCTCTCTCTCTGTCTCTTTCTCTCTCTCTCTCTCAAGCACACAATAGAAAAAGAAAGGCAGTGCTACTCCTAATTAAATAAGATCATTGTCTTGAAAAATATATAAATCCCCAATTTACGTTGAGATTCACTTTTATAAGAGTGTGGAATGTGATCTGGAGGGAAGCTGGAGTTCTTTAGTCACTGCCTGTAAGGACAGGATAGGGGCTGTACCTGAGATAATTTTTGATTTATCTGAAGTATCTGTGTTTCTGAACCAACAACAGAACAATGTACTACCTAACTTATTATGGAAAAAGCAAAATTAAATTCACATAAACCCGATGAGATTGGTTTGAAATAAATGCTTTTAGGTGATTTGAAATTTGAATACAGATTCAATATAGTTAACAATTACTACATTAGCAGCTACAGCATCAACCCTACAAAATGACAAATTAGCTCTGTATCCTGCTAGCAGTCTAGATAAACGAGTATCATTAAAGTTTATTTTTTAATGTAAAATAGTACTGGTTTCATAAAATGAGTTGAATATTACAAAATGTTGTTCATAATTACTGTGGCACTTCTCTTCCTTTTGGAGGAAATATTTTATTTTTCTTTTCTTTTTGACATATATTAAGAAAACTTCTTCAAAGATTACAGTGAGATAGAATGATTCAGCCTGAGGAAGAAACCTCAGCCTTGGGTCTCTCACTTCTTCATGTTGGTTTGAAATCTGTTTATTCTATTTGTGACCATTTGTCCCACATGTGCACACAAACATTATTACACACCATACACGAAGTCTTCATTACCTCCATGAATGTTACATCTTAAAAGGAGGGCAGAGTATATACTCTATCTGAAGTATGGTATATAGTATAACTGGATCCCACTAGGTTGTAATAACAACTACTCACAATTAGGAGTGTGGCTAAATCATTGGGAACTCGGATACATATTTTGCTTACTATAATTTTATCAATTATTTTTCTTATATCTCAACTAGTTCATGCTTCCTTTGCTTAGGTAAGTCGGAAGTTTCCTTCCTCCAACTGTAACTTATAGAACACAGTCTGTGTCACATGTATAGCTCCGTCACTCACTAGAGTTCATTATTGATATGTAATATAAAACATCATTATATACTCTTCGAGGCTGAAAATTTCAGTGATGAGAGCAGAGCCTACATCATGGACCTTGCTTCATGGGGATTGAGATGACCAAAGAACACTAATATACTATTTGCTTTTAGTGTTCATGTTGATAAAGGATAAGTTGTTCAAGGTATTGCTCAAGAGTCCTTTTTCTTTAATATGCATTAAGTAGTTTAATTTAGAAAAACTTCTTTGGGGTTGCTTTCAATAACTTTTGAATGATTGATGTCAAACTTGCAACATAAAACCACCAGCAAGCAGTTTTCTAAGAAAGATGTCTTGGTTCTGAATTTTAATTAAGAAAGTACATCTTAGACTTAAAAACTACAGTTTGTCAAAAAAAATGTAAATTTGGTTTTTGTATGACCTAAATGTATCTTATAAAAAACATCAAAAACTGCTGCATAAAACCATGTTCTTGACCTTACTAATTAGGAATGAACAAGACTATCTGGAAGGACTTTTCATTTATAATTTAATAGTAAAATTCACCAAAAAACATACACAGCATTAATAGTACTAAATTATTTTTTTATCACTGGTTGCTGTTTTGACTAAACTTGTACCAATTCATGTTCTTAAAGTATATTTTAAAAAAAGAAATTTTTAACGTGATAAGCAAGATATTTTAGGGTAAAGCACTGATCTCTCAAGTCTTTAGGAAAGATATGTGCAGAGAATTTAAAACGGAATCATATTAAAAATGAGTTTCATAAATAGCACTGAGTCAACAGCATGGTGATACTCAGATTTTCATAGCTATTTCCATTTATGTGACTATTTTTTTTTTGACAAACAGTGAATCTTTATGCGAATGATACCTTGCATTACAAGGTGCTGTATCTAAAGTGTTTTTAAGACAGACTGCCTCCACTCTGTATTTTAAAATACAACAAGAAGATATAACTAATGTAAATATATGAAAATTGAACATCGGCACTCTCCATTTCAAGAAACAAAGACTAATGAAAATAAAAGGATATACCTATAGAACAGTGGGTGACTTAAATATATGACTGTCATCGAGATATTGGCCACTGATGAAAATTCAACACAGACATTTTAGAGCTAATATGCATGTTAAGTTAAAGGAAAGGGACTTATCACACATTTACAGTTCATTCTGTCCAATGGCTGTGGACCACACATTCCTCTGAATGGCCATGAAACTTCCTCTAAAATACAGCAAGAGTTAAAATTATTCAAATTAAAAAAAACAAGGGAGACAGACTGAAGATGTTTCTTCCTGTGGCTC
This sequence comes from Tokudaia tokunoshimensis, assembly GCA_036184795.1. NCBI lineage: Eukaryota > Metazoa > Chordata > Mammalia > Rodentia > Muridae > Tokudaia > Tokudaia tokunoshimensis. The sequence goes on from BTHU01000019.1 coordinate 15,413,720, forward strand.
AGGAAGCTTTATTACCTCACTATCATAGTCTTTGAATGAGAGAACTGACACAGGACAAATTAATAACCAAACAATACGACGAAGGAATTCATTATTAGAAATGCTACAGATGTAAATGTAACCAAAGAGATGACTTTACTAAGCTTCTCAACAGTAAATATTATTCTAGACCTCAAGGTTTTCTTTAATTGGGCCACGTTTTTTCTTAAATATTAAGCATGAAACAAAAAAGTTACAATCAAGGATGCTCATGTTCTAATATAAGCTAATAGTTACTCTATACTTCCAGAATATAGTGTTACTTCCTCACCTACACTCACTCATCTTTTTTTTTTTGTTTGTTTGTTTGTTTTTTGTTTTTTTTGTTTTTTTGAGACAGGGTTTCTCTGTGTAGCCCTGGCTGTCCTGGAACTCACTCTGTAGACCAGGCATGGTCTCGAACTCAGAAATGTGCCTGCCTCTGCCTCCCAAGTGCTGGGATTAATGGCATGTGCCACCAATGCCCGACTTTTTTTCACTCATCTTTTTTAAATCTTTGTTCTATATGCTTAAATTGTTATGGGATGATATGAAAAGTGTTTAGACAGTCCTATATTACATAAATGATGTCCTTTAGCATTAAGAGGTTTTGCATTTATTTAATAAAATTTATCATATCCCCATCATACACAATCGGTATTTTAAAATAATAGGTTGGCTATTTCAATATGCAAACAAAACAAAAGAAAAATCTCAAAGTTATTAATGATTGTATAGGACAGAATTTCCTGCTTCAGTGCCCATACATAAAGTAGTGTAGGGAAAGTAAAAAGTTTGAAATGGGGTATCATATTTTCCAGTAGAAAAAAATAGTTAAAACTTATAATTTGAACCGAGCAGTGGTAGCATATGCCTTTAATCCCAGCACTCAGGAGGCAGAAGCAGGAGGATCTCTGTGTGTTTGAGGCCAGCCTGCTCTACAGAGCAAGTTCTAGGACAGTTATGGCTACACAGAGAAAACCTGTCTTGAACAATTACAAGATCAAGAACAATAACAATATGCTTTTAATTTGATTCTAATTAACTCACATTTCAGACACCTCCTTTTAAATTTGTTTTGATTTTGATTTTGTTTTTATTTGTCACTTAGTCTTAGTCTATGGTCCAGGCTGACCTTTAATTTCAATGGCCTTTCCACCATCCCCCAAATACTGATACTTCATACGTGACCCGCAACGCTGGACTACCTTCTACCTTTGAAAGAGAGATGTTGTGGTTGTTGTTGTTGTCCTCATAAACTCAGATGTCATTGATTAAGGGGAAAACAGCAGTTGGTGTTAATTGGGTAGCATGAATTCTATTCATGACTTTGCAACCCAAACTAATGTGGTCTGACGAAGATTTGACCCTGTGATTCTGAGCCTCCCCCTTCAGAGTTGCCATTTGCAGCAGCAATGCTGGCCTAAGACTTCACTGAGACCAACAGCAGTTCTATGCAGCAGTGTACAGAGCAAACAAGCCTACTTTTGTAATGGCTTGAGCAACCATTGCTACTCTACCATACTGTTCTTTATCTCAGTTGATAACCTAGCCTCCTGCTTCAAAAGAATCAATGGTCATTCTATTGTCTTAATTACAGAACTAGAACTTCTCACATCCCTATAGCTTATGATCCGCCTATTTTAACACTCATTTTTGTTCCAAAGACTTTGACCTCTTGTGCTTCAAAATCTTCCCTTTTAGCTATTGCCCTTCTAACCCTTCTTCAACTTGTCAGACCCTTTGCTCACCTTTTCTTCTTACCACCTATTCCAAAGCATTTCCTCATTCATGGGCTTCTTCTCAGTATTCAACAAACTCAAGCCTTCTTGAATTTCTAATCTAGTAAGCAGTTTTTATAGCTCAGTTTCAGGCACATGACAAAATTAATAAAAGGTACTGAGCTTCTCCATATATGTCCTGCCCCTACCAAATCCCTTCTACTAAAAAATTAAATTAAATTAAAAAAATTAATAGAATTGAGAAGTAAAATAAAACAATCAAAAAATCCCTATTTTGGTCTTTACCTTTTTTCTCATATACATATCCTAATGGGTTACAAGTATGCTGTTGATACTCAGAGCTCAGCTCCCATTAAAAGGGAATAGGCGCAGGACAAATAGAGCCACAAGTCACAGGTCGACACATTTCACCAAATGTTTCACTCATAATAATTGAATGCATACTGTTAAGTATGAAAAGTGCTGTACACTCGGAATAGTACCATCCAATCATATCTACTTCTCCATCTTGTAATCACTTCTGAGGTTTTCCACTAACAACTGGGAGAGTCATCAATATCATGTTTCTATCCTTAGTCCCCCTTCTGTTTCCGCTTTCATGTCTGTATGCATGTGTGTGCTTGTGTGCGTGCGTGCGTGCGTGTGTGTGTGTGTGTGTGTAACTTATCTTACAAGTTTCTCTACACAATTGTAACATTTCTTTAAATACCATTTTCAACAGGGTACTATCTTTTACTGTTGTTAAAATGTCTGTGTATATGTGTGTGTATGTGTGCATGTGCACACATGTGATTATTATGCTATGCTACTCTCTCTCTCTCTCACATGTGAATTAGTTATAATGCTTTTCCTTCTCTTTTTGATATATGGATTCTTCTTTATTGTAGAATATTTTATTGCATTGATCACACTTTATTCAGCTCTTTGTAGCCTTTGCAAATGAATCCCACCAGTGCTAAAACAATAATTTTTGTGACAATTAAGTAGTTATTATATGTATGACCACAGTGGATATTAGTTATAAAGTAGACTTAGGAAACAAGCTATTGATACAAAACAAAGAGTTTCCACTCCACTGCGAAGTATATATTTCTCCTAAAGGAATATGATCATATTCTGATAATGTCAATTTTAAAAATGCATCTGTTGATACCTACAGCTGTATACATTACATTATAAAGATAAGTCAGCATAGTTTCAACAATTACTCAGCCCATAAAAATGTCACCAATCCTTTCAAAATGAGAAATGAGTTTTGAATCATATTATTGTCTCCAGATTTATTGTTTAGATGTGTGTTCACAAATGAACCAAGAAACCAGACAAATGGAAGATTTGCTACTTAAAAAAAAGGTCTAAAACAGGCCAAGTTTTTCCTATAAAGGCATACAATTTTACATTACATTCCAACCTTGTATCTTAGTTTTCCTGAAGTCTTTGATATTTTTATTTCCATAAATGAAAACAGACACACAGAAAATAATAATAATATGTAAATATTGAAGTAAAGCCAAGGTTGAGGTTTATATGATGTTGGTTAAGAAGAAATATTTGGACTAGAAATGAGATTCTATAATCTCAAAGACACCAGCAGAGATCTACGGTGGAATTGCTCTCTTTGATGATTCTCACTGCTGAAGATTTATAGGAAGAAAGAGATATCCTAAATCCCAAGGGGTTAAGGGAGAAAAGAAAAAGATTCAAAGGTCTTTTCAAGTATTTTAAGATCCTTACATAGTAACAACTTGAAGAAGAGTGGGATGTACAGTATTTTAATCTATATAATCCTTGCTGCTTCTATTTTCCTCACTACAGAAAATAGGAGGCAAAAAAGGACACAAAGAAGTTAGTGTATCTTTTATTAGACAGCAGGAAAGATTCTTTTATATGTCTGTAAGGACAAATCTCTTCTTATGAGAGGATGATTAAATACATAGTAGAAACACCATTCAATGCATCTTAGAGTTGTAATCAGCAAGTAAGGGGTTTTACAAAGGTACAGATTTAAGTTCTTAGAATCAGGGTTGCCTGTTATATTTCTGTTTCATTTTACTAGAAAACAATCACTTTGTTGGTGTTATGAAATCATAAACCTGCACTTGTTTATGCTCCTATGTGCGTTCACATGAGCTTGCATCTGATGTGTGCTATAAATCTATTCATATGCAGGTTCCTATGGGTACAGATGTGTATATATGTGCATACTTACCTGTGAATGTCAGAAAAAAAATTACTGATGCACTTCAAATGCCATGTAGTTTTGAGACAGGGCTTACTGTTGGAAAGTGGATCTCATCAACTTAACTAGACTGCCTGGCAAATGTGTCCTTGAAATCATATATCTCTTCCTCTCTAGAGCTAGAGTTGCAATCATGCACCAGCAAGTGGTTTTTACAAAAGCTCTACAGATAGAACCAGGGTGCTCTTCTTTGTTCAGAAAACACTTTACTGGCTCAGTCATAGCCCTGACTCCTCTTTCTTGATTTTTTGTTTGTTTGTTTAATTTGCCCATAATTAATGTTCCCTTCTTAAATTTCTTATGTACAGAATTAAAGTGATATAAATTAGCCAATACATATAACAAAAAACAGGAAGATACATTAGCTTTTCAGAATGTGATCTTCCTTTAAATCAAGGAAAGACAAATAAAACATATTGTAGTGGAGAAAATCAAATTTTTTAAAAAAATGCTTGCTGGTGTCTTATAGATATTGCAGGAGAGTACAGTCCTAAAATGACAAAAAGTATTCACTTATTTAAAAGAAAATGTGGGTACCCTGTGCTAGAAATGTCACTGTGAAGCTGACTGTAGCCTCCATTTTGTTTATTGTTGAAGATATTGTCCCTGCAATGTTGTAGTCTCCATTTGAAATGGCCTTCTCACATCCCATAGGGAGACTTGTGTCCATTTAAACATCCTTAGGATTGAGGGAAATATTAAAAAATGAATCGACCAACTCTCCGACCACGCTGTACCACAGGGTTCCCACCAGTCCATCTTACTCAGCAGTTCCTCTTCTAGCCATCTCTCTGGCTGGGGATGGTCCCTCTGCTAGCCATCTCTCTGGTGGGAACCCCTGAGTTCCTCTTGCTACCATGCAGTGCCCACACACCCCACAGTCAGCCATCTCAACACCTAATTACCTAGTAGAATCATGACTCTTAAAGTGTAATTAACCAGTTAGATTTATGTATCAATAAATTCACTATTTACAAGATGCCAATACAGTAATTTCAGAGCCAACTGATAATGATAAAAGTTTTATCCCAATATTTCTAACCTTGTAAAATCACAGCTACTTGTGGCTAGAAATCGCCAAGCAGGTACATGTCAGCAGCCATCTTCTACCTCCTTCTACCCTGAGATGCTCCTCTCTCCTCAACTCTTAGCTCTGTCTCCTTTTTCCCTGTCCAGTCATAGGCCTCCCACTGCCTTAATGTGATTGGACAGGGAAAATCCTGTAACACTTATTCCTTAGAAATATTTTCTGTTTGTTCCCATCCCCCAAAAATGTTTCTTGCTTTTATTCAATGTTTAAAATTGCTGCTTTATTTGCTAGTTATCTATGGTTATCTATTCAGTGATTATCATCTTTAAAAATAAGAAGTCTTTTGCAACTGAATCTTTATATTCATACAAATAAATAGATTAAAAGGAGAAAACCCAAATATTATATGATATCACGATTTTCAGTTTATCAAGGTACTCAGAAACATGTCAGTGTCTCTGACCTGAGAGCTGTATCAGATATAACAGAATTTAAGTGTGAACTTCAATATGTTAATTAACAATTGATTAATATCTGGCTCATGTTTGGTGATCTCTTGGTTATGTTTCTCCTTTCCAGCACAGATTGATTATCAAAAGTAAATGAGGAGGCTGGGTAATAGCTCAGTCAGTAAAGCAATTGATATCAAGACACTTGATATCAGATTGTGTCTGAACCCCTAGAAGTCTTGTAAAAATAACCAGCTATGGTGGTAGATATCTGTAATCCCAGCATTGTAGGCAAGGCCCTGGGGTATACTGACCAGCCACCTAGCTAAATCTTTGAGATTCAATTAAAAAATTATCCCCCAATACATAAAGTAAGCAGCCATTAACCTTTGCCCTTCAATCCATGCACTCACAAACACATACATCCACAACAGTAAATGACTGAAAATCAAGAAGAATTTTATGGTCTATTCCATGAATGAGATTGTTTATGTTTTACTGGCACTTGAAAGTGGCTTCTTTCCTTCTGAAAAAATTTACTGTTTGAGAAGGGTGCATGCTCAACTACCATGCTTTTGGGACACTGGCATAGGTCCATGGAAGTTATGTCCCTACTGAGACTAGGGATGAGATCTGAGGTGGTATCATAGAGATGGTGTCATAAAATGAGTGTTATTCACATTTTCTCTTAGTCATTTCATGGAAGGGATGGGGATGTCATTTGATAAGGTTTTAACTGGTGCTCTCACAGGCTCACACTTGAAGTATTATTTGGAGAGTCTGAGTAAGAAATATTTCAAGTCAAGCATTGCTGCTGCTGTTTCTTCACATCCTACTGACAATATGTAATTTCCTCTAGTTTGTCTTTAGCTAGAATTTTTGGCAGATTTGTTGTGAAATTTTTGTAATGGCTACCTTGGGCTTTCTGTATTTACCTAGCAGGAGACTTCCTGGAGCAAACGCCAGCCCTAACTTCTAAGATTTGCTAACTACTAAGATCTGCTTTAGAAGGATACCATAACTTTACAAATGAGATTCCACATGTGCCTAATGTCAATTAGAAGTCTAAATTACAGGAAAAATACACTAAGTGAAACTGTCCCTAATTTTCTTTTGTGAAAAACATATAGATAAGACTATGATAGTGAGTTTAGTCGGGGCAGTTGTGACTTAAACTATATTTTAAGATAGCCTAATGGCTTCTAAAAAATGTATTTATAAAAGTTCCCTGCTGCTTTGCTTTTAGGGCCATTTTATATTTAGCAGTATCAGTAGTTAAATGGCATAATTTGTTCATCTCAAAGCTGCAAAGACCTAGTAATCCAAAATTATCAAAAAATGTTTTATTTCTCAATTATGACTCCATGTGATGACTATTTTATAAACTATACTTTTGTATAATTGTATTATATTGGATAAAGTATACAGAATTTTATAAGTGTACAATTTTAGTATAAGAAACATCACTCCTGGGTGGCAACTATTAGATTATGGGTTATCTCTACCCCAAGGAAGCTAGGCACATACTTCTTGTATAAGTATTTAAGCTTTTATAAGAGAAAAGCATAGGGTACATAAACAAGAGATACAAGGGTGTATTTGTGGTATCATAATTTTATGGCTAAGGTTAGAATACTATATAGAAAACAATTCTTCAAAAACAATAATGAAACAGATCTGAGAAATAATTAATAACAGTCATCATTGAATAATTGTGTGATAATTTGTATTGCATCACATAGCAGAATCTATTGCCCTTGTGGGGGTAAAAACCTGTAACTTCATTATAGCTTTTAAAAGTTTCCAGTGTTTATATATTTTTAACCTCATAGTACGTAATGGTTCAAAATATAATTTGTTTGGTCATATATCTTATATGAGATGTTGAATATAAAACTTTTTATTTCATATGACAGATAAGCAGAAAGTATCTTTTAAAAAATTATTTGTTAAGGTTCTACTTAATATCTGATAGTGAACTAAATACTGCAGAGATAAAACATAGTTCAAAAATAAACCCGCTTTTGAGGAACTTAAAAATTTTAAGGTAGGAGAAAATCTGCAGAAAATTAAAACACAAATATAAAAGAGATACTGTGTGCATAGCAACTATCAAACGAAAATAGTTTGCACCAGCACTCTGCATATTAGAAAGAAAATGTCACCATTATTCTACACAGTTTAATGGAAGGATACATGTGAAATTTACAAAGCAATTTTAAACTGGAGTGTTTGATCTTCATTCATGGAACCACAGACTAGAAAAATGCTCCTGACTCAAATCTTGATTCAGATATAGCAAGAATGTTGTCTAAAATGTAAAACTCTAAAAGGAAATCAATAAATAAAACCCAAACTCTAAGGCCAATATTTGCATGTGCAAATATAGAGAATGCAAGCCTACATTTACTTTGGGTAGAAGAAATAGAATAATAAATTAATTTTATTATAAAATTGTTTAGCAAATACATTTTCTTTGATAAGTCTCAATGTAGAGAATTTTTAAATCGGAACAAAGAGCATTCCATTGTAAATGTTTCTCAGATGTTCCCAGAGTTAGGTAGGAATTCGATGGCCCAGTTATCTCCATGTTAAGCCTAATCTAATCATGTTACGTGAGTAGTTAAGTTTGTAATACTGTCAGAAATATCTCAAGGTTTAGTATAATCATCAATGTGGAAAATGTGTGATTGCATGCCCTCACCAATTGTCTTTGAAATTCTTCTATCCATTAACACTATAATAATACTAAGAACTTAGCTTTCATGTTTCCCTGCACCTGCAAGGTTACTACTAGGGGTTAAATTCCTTGTTATTTACCAGTGACACTTTATCCAGGAGAACCTCTTGCATGGAGATGATGCATTTCAGAAATTGTGATGGGGCCACATCTATTTATCAGTTTCTCGCTCTGATGACATCAGAAGATTTAAATTCTAATTTAGAAAATGCATGTTGTTGGCATGCAGTTTTAGCAGAGGTTCACCTCTGGGCTGAACTTCTCAATTGATTCCCACATGTTGTTGTTTCTGCCATAGAATTCCTACTCCTAATCCAAAACCAGATTGAGGTGACTTACTATTCCCTTTTCCTGGCTCCTTCTCCAAGAAAACAAAGCTACAATCTGTCCTATTCTTGATGGTAAGCAACAAAGTAAAGACAAACAATGAATAAATATATCACACTTCTTTGCAGACACATGCCTATATTGGTTGTTTTTAGTAAGTATTGGTAGTCTCAATATAAAGAATTATAGGTAACCTTGGTAGGAGAACCAGAGAGAATCCATTATACATACCACATTCTTCAAGAGATCCAGGCTGAGTGGTTTTCACTTGCATCCTCTTTGTGTTCCACCCTCACTGCACATGCATGTGTATTTTACTTTTTTCTTGTTTTCTGTTTGTAGTTAAGTACATGCGTATATTTCTCTGTGTGTGTATGCACACAAGTGCAGATGCCCATACCTTCTACTCTTAAGCCTTTAATAGCTGAGCCATCTCCCCATCCTATATTTGTATTATTTATATCTCTCTTTGTGCAAGTTCCTTTAATATTCTTTTTATAAACATTTGCTACATCTACATTGGTAGCAGTTAAATTACTGTAGATCTCTACTTACCTAAGGGATGGCAGGACACAAGGGTCACATTTCACGCTTGAAACGTTCTCTCAACACATTCCTTTCAAAAATGACCCAAATCATCTGCATGACTCTAATATTTAAGGTATTTAAGGTAAGCTTTGTAAACAAAAATACATATGTGTAGTATATGCTATAAAGCAATCATGCAAGTAAAGATTTATTCTTGTAATTTAAGTTGTACTTTATACCAGTATTTACTTTTTCATCTTTAAGAAAATTTTTCTATACTGAAGATAGAGCCTATGGTCGGTCTTTTGCACATTATGCAAGTATTCTACTACTAAGCTATACATCCAACTTTATTTTATTATTATTATTATTATAGATTTGAGAAAAATTCTTGCTCTTTAGCCCAAAAAGGCTTTTAATTCTCAATCTTCCCCTCTTAGGCCTCCTTGTTAGCTGGAAGTACTAAATTTACCACCAGAATAGATTAATTTCTATTACCAAACTTATGATAACCTACACGTGTTCAGACTGGGTCTTCTTATGTTCATTTTTGTGTCCCTGAATTTTCTGTGCTCAAGTAGGTCACCTATCTCAGCCTCTTAAGAATCTGAGGCCACAAGAGTGCCACAGTATCCAGTCGTTACTTGTAACTTTGAAGGAAACTCTGTCTCTCAAGTAGAGGGGTATATAGCTATTTTGATCTGAATTCTAACACTACCCATATAATAATAACTACAGAGTTATAATAGCATCATATGCTTCCAATTTTGTTCATATTCCACTCTATTCCCTCTCTCTTAGGTAGAACTCGTTTTTATTGTTATCAAGTTTTTAAACATTTATTTACATGCATATGTATGTGTCTATGTTTATGTAAGTATTTATGTATTGGGGCATGTATATTTCATAGCACAAGTGTGGAGGTCAACAAACAAACTTAGGAGTCAGTTTTCTCCTTTAACCATGTTATTTCTAGGGTTAGAACTTGGATTGTCTGGTCTGGCCACATGGACCTCGCACAAAGCCATCTCTAAAGCCATTCAGGTTTACTTTGGTAGCCATTTTAATAATTGTAACAAGAATAATATGACCTTAAATCGTAAATTGTGATTTCTTCCACTAACATTGGCAATCACCATTACCTCGGCATACACTTTGTGACTGTACAAGCACTTGTAGTTCAAAATAGTCTTTTCTGACCAATGAGAAGTATATGACCAGGCTCAGAACAAGTTTCAGTCACTTTCAAGGACTTCCCTGCCTCAAGATTCTCAAAAGAGTGCTTGTAAAAATTTTTTTGACACTTGAACCCACTTCCTTTCTCTGTGCTTTAAGTACTATGCTCTGAAAGGTAATAGTTCCCAGTCAAACATAAACTAACCATGCTGCATACACAAGCGTACATATAGAATTTGATGAAAGAATTATACTGAAATTCTTAACATTATACGTGTGATCATAACAGTTGATTGACGTACCATGGTACAGTTGTTTGAATAAAAAGAATTAAGTTTATAGAACAAAAGTGTATTTTATAACCTACTTTGAAATCTGAAGCACAGATGAACTAGGATACTGAATTATAATTCACCTCTAGGTATTTTTTTCCATATAAAAGCAGAATAATCATGTATGTAAGGTATAATTCATTGAATGTATAAAAATTATTGATTTAAAGTAACCTCATGTAATAAACCTTAAGTGTAAGAGTTTATTCTTTGAAATATCTTCCTTTTCAATGTGTTATATAAGAAAATAGTTATCTACCACATAAACCCACTTGAAAGGATTGTTTTCAATCCCTAAGCATAATAAAAAGCAAAACCAAGAACTTAATATGACAAAATGTTTTGGTAGACTTTGAAGTAATACAATAAGACATGTTTTCACCTCATTAGCATTGACCTGTGAAGTTTACACTGTCAGGCTAACCGCAATATGTTTTAATTTATTCAACTAGCAAGGCTATGTTGGGTCTCTATAAAAATAAAATGTTACTTGGTATAATCTGCTGACTACCACGTTAAAGAAAATTTTGCTTGTGATTTTGTGCTTTGGCCTTTATTCTGCAAGCCCTTCTTAATCTTCACCTATTTGCATTTCAAAAAGAGATGAACAGTGATGTTTTGTTCCTTATTTTATTAGTATGAAAACTAAACACACGAAACATGTTTATTAAAACAGAAATGTTTTAGTAAAATGTGAAAGCTTTAACACTTAGAAATTAGTAATTTATGTCTACACAGTTTTGAAACACAAATCCATTTAAATATATGTTTAACTCATCTTATTTTAAATTTTCTTTAAAATGTCCCAGACTTGACAATTCTTCTTATGGATAGTTCTAATTGATTTTTGGTAATGAATATTCTTGTTCTTATAATTTTGAATGATTTTATTTAGTTACTAAAACTTAGAAAGTATTCTGACATTGAAAGACAAAAAACTGTGGTCTTTCAATAAAAATCAAGGAAAATGTTAGACATTTTTATAGTATCTTAGGACTAACTCAGGTATCTATTATTAAACTAGAGAAACTCAGACACCATTTATAGGAATAGAATTAGGTGTAACAGCTTTGGGAAGATTACGATGTCTACCAAAGTTTATTATTCTTATCTAACCATACTCATGCCTACCCTATCATCCAGAAAGTTTTCTAAAGAAAATCTCTGATCTGGAATACACATTGGTCACAAACCTACATACAAATATACATACATAGATACATTCATACATGCATACATACATACATACAAAATACGTACATCGCATAATGTTCAAAGATATACATGGTAGACTTATATTAGGCCAAAGTTGAAAAATAGTCCATGAATCCTTATACAAATATACATACACATACATACATACATACATGCATGCCTACATACAAACAACATATACCTCATGATGTTCAAGGATATTCATGGTAAACTTATATTAGGCCAAAGTGAAAAATAGTCTGTGAATCCATTAAGAGTGCAATGAGTAAGTTGATTGTCCTAAGATCATATGAAGTGTTCCCACACTTTAATGAGAATGTGCTCCTTCTATGCCCAGCACTGTGTTTGATAATTATACAAACAGGAAGTACTGAAAAATGAATCAGATGTGAATTATTGTTTATTTATAACAATCAAATACAATAAAACATATTTATGGCATAAATTATGATAGTTTTTATCTTTAAGACATGTGATGCCTTTGAAAGTAGATCCACATGGCGGTTGGTATGGACACCTACCTAGTATTGATTTTTACTCCTAATTCTAGGTCTGTGATCTCTTCACTTGGGTCTGTTCACTTTTTGGAAACTTTAGCTAAATTTTATGTATATATGTATATTAGAATTATCTATGCTCTTTCAACAGAACTTTTAAAATCTTTTAAAAACAGTTAAAGTTATTTTAATTAGAACATTATAAATGATTTTGAAGATTGTTTGCTGCTGTTGTCTGTATATGTTCTGAAAAGAGTTTGCTAAAGTATATTAATGTTAAAGTAATGTTTCTGTTGTTCAATAAGACTGTAAGCTGACTATAGTTAACAATAATGAAGAACATCTTTCAAAGCACTATCTTCACTTCTCCTTTTCTATTAGTACATCATAGGTAGATTTAGTTAAGAAAGAATAACTTCCATAAAGATATATTTTACATCATTTTCCATAAGGTGCCCTTTCATTCCTATGGAATGCTTCTTTTAAGGAGCATGACCAGGGTTAAAAATATTTAGTTTTCAAATGTTACTGACGTTTTCACAGAACAATGATCTACTGTCATATGATTCCAGTTTAGGATAAAGACTTCTATGGCTTTTCAAACAAAAAAAATGATGAAGAAATTAAATATGAAATAAAATCCTGATTGTTGAAGTCTTTTGCTAAGAATTTATGATTGGATTATTGTTTAAAAATTTTAATCATTAATTAATGATATTAAAGATAAATTTAAAAAAAAGATAAATTGTAGTTATCTATTGCTTTTGGAGAATTTCACTAAAAATATCACAAATCAAAGCATCCAATAATGAAAATTACCTATCTAGTTACTGTAAAATATTGTGATGAATTGTCATTATATAAATTTCACCTCATTGATTAATATGTTTTAATAATTGACCTTATATATAAACCAAACAAACATATCTGCTTTTAAAATATATTTTATCATTTTTGATAATTAAACATTATAAATGATTATACATAAAATATCATGTCAAAATGACTAGCGTATTTTAACCTTAATTTTGTGCCACTTTCTTTAACATACTCATATACATGAGACATCTACATACTTTTGATTTGCTCCATAGACATATGATCTCTGTCAAGTGAAAGTTACAAAGACCATAAAATCATATTAATACACTTTTCACTGAAAATAATGTGATGTGAGATATATTAAGACTTCAATTTAACAGGAAGTCAGCATTTGTAGGAAATGTAATTTTCTTCTCAACCATTTCCTGTTACAAACAGGCATGCCAGAACAATATGTGAATCATACTTTTAAGACAACCAAAAGATTAAAACTGGAATTACCAACACAAGGAGGAATACTTACCTCACATGGAAACACATAACTAATTCAGTGTTCTAGTTATTTAACTTCGCATTCTTGAAAAGATTGTCAGCCGTAAAGTGAATATCCCACAGTAATTATGTGATAATAGTAATGTAAAATTTATGTTGCTAGCTTAAATATCTGTATGGACATTATTTTTTTGCTTTCATGCAGTATTTACTGAACAACGGAGTTTCAATTATCTTAAGTTTCACCTAGCATCTCCTAGTATCTTCTATATATCTGTAAAGAAAGGTAGAAAGACTACCAAATATAATTGAGACATAGGAAAAACTGACATGGCAGGACAATTTTACAAGTTAATAATCTTCTTATTCTGCTTTCCTCCAAAAGACAACTGTAGGCACAGAACATATCTGATGATTTATTAATGATTTTGCCTTCATGTGTTGTTGAATTAGGTCATTGCAAAGTAGTATCTTAAAGTTTCTATTTTTTTTTTACTTAATCAATGCATATATTAAAATGACATTTCTCTGATCAAAGACTTGTATTTTTTTAAAAAAAGAAATTAATACCCAGAAAGTATAATTCATCATTACCTTGAAAACTCTAACGAGAAATATATGAGAAGCAAAATATCTGTTTTTTTTGTTTTATTTTTTAAGTCCTTAGGTTTGAAAGAGTAGCGAGGGAGAGAGCACAGTTACTTAAATACACATACTCAGTGAAAAATAACAGGAAATTATATGTTTCTAGATGTTTTAATAGACAGATTGCTAGGCTCTTTAAAAGAGATAAGTGTGATTTAAAGTGTAGTTTCAGTAAGTGGGAACACAATCCAGATTTCTTGGCTTCCTCCTTAACAAGTGGTTGCAGATTAACACACTGATTCATTGAGCTCTCTTAATGAGATTGTTAATGCATGCGGACTTACCTCAGTAACAGTGCGGCTTCCCAGAAGTAAAATCCAGAAACTAGTGTCCGAAAGTGTCTCACGTGGGCCATGATACGGAAAGATATTCACGATCCTGAAAGCAGTCTTATCCAAGGCATGGGGGACCCGAAAGACAGAAGTGAAAATGTGCCATCTAACCCCTTCTGGGGCTGCTGGAGACAAACGCTTTGGGAAGCTTCAGCACCTCAGACAGCTCCCGCGGTACTTGGACTTCCTCTTTTTTAAACACTTGATGTTTTCCTGGACCCCTCCTCTGAGCACTGAGCAGAGAGATTCACAGGGCTACAAACGTGCGAGTGATTTCACAGTGAAGCCACAGAAAAGCGTGAGACTGTGACGACGCATCAGGAGTGCTGAGGTCCTGAGCAACAGTTCCCTCAAAGCTCTATCAGCAGAAAAGGACTCGCCTTTTCTTGGCTCTGACCCAGGCAGGGGTCGAGGAAGAACAGCAGCAGTCAAAATTGGGAAGGCTGCTCCACCAGGTCCAAGAGCCAGAATCTCGCTCGGTACCTTTGCAAAAATCCCACGGAGCGGAGCGCGGCAAAGACAGGCGGGGGCGGGGCCAGAGGACTTGTCCTTCCCGCCAATCACAGCTGCACAGCAGGACAGAGTGACAGGCCACTTACCACGCAAGGGAATGCTCAGCCTTTCAGCCCCTAAAAAAAGGAGGGGCAGTGTAGAATTGGTGCAGAGTCCACTAGGCTCCTAGAGAGAGTGGGGAAGGAAGCCTTGGAGCTGAAAAGGGGAGATTCAGTTCTTTATAGAATTAGAGGGCGGAACTACGCGGGGAGGCTCCCTCCCACGCAAAAGAAAAAAAAAAGGCACAATTTAGTAAAGACATATCTTCTCAGATATGACTGTCTCAAAGAGACACAGAAATGCTAGAACGGACAGTGAACACACACCCTTGATAAGGGCTAGGGAAGCTGGGGATGCCATGCACATGCCCAGCCGAATAAGTTGCTTCTAGAAGCATCTCATGAACAGAGGTGACTTGCAGCCAGTTAATTGACTTTGGTTCTAATGAGGCTTCTAGAAAGACTAAGGGAGGGAGTCTCCTGAGGCTGATGCTGCTAGAGAGACATCACTCAAATGTTTCCCCCTTAGTTTTTCAAACGATCAGATCGGATATTTTAAATGGAAGAACTAGCACATAATACTGATTTATTTGTTCTTTCATCTTTTCAGAGATCAGTCTATCTCCACCGTATTCCATTCCACCGTGTGTGTATGTGTGTGTGTGTGTGTGTGTCCTAAAATAGAAAATCTTTATTTGCAGTTGGCTAGTATCCAACTGTTCATATCTTTTGACTTTAAAAAAAAAGTCTATTACGAATTTATTCTGAAAGTGCTCCTTTCAACTCTTAACTTTTTCAGCAACTCAACTACATATTAAGAATGCATTCTTAACATGTCCCACATTTTTTTTTCCTAGTTGAGTTAAGTGTAATTTACAATTTAAAAGCAAAATGCAAATTAGGATTCAGCTGGAAGTATACAAGGCATCAAGTACCAACCTGCTGAAAGAAGTTACAGTAAATATTCTTATTTATGTCTCCTATTTAGTAGATCACATTATTCTCATCCTGCAAAAACTATGTTTTTGAATTCATTTCTATATTTGTAGAATACAGGTTTTACTTGACTGTTTTCTGATTTAAATTATAAACTTACAGAAGACTCATAAGAAATATGTCAGTTTTTTTTTGTCCTGGAAGGTTCATAATACTGTTTTTGTATCTTTTTATATTACACTTTTGTGTGCATGTATATGCACACATGTATGATTGCATAGGCTGTTATATGTCATGTTTGAAGGTCATAAGATAACTTGTGGAGAAGCAATTCTGTCATTTCACGTTGTGAGTTGGAGGGATCACACTTAGGCCATCTGGCATGGCAGCAAATGCCTTTACCTGCTGATTCATCTCAATGACTCTGAGAAGATATCCTCCTCTTTAAGAACCCATTGAAAGCTTATACTACACAGATGCTTCTCAGTTAGTTATTCATTGATTAAAAATTACAGAGGATTGTGATCATCAGCTGGAGGGGAGCCCCTTGGCCCTATGGAAGCTTGATGACCCAGGATAGGGGAATTGTAGAGTGGTAAGTCAGGAGTGGGTGGGTAAGTGAGTGTAGGAGCACCCTCATAGAGGCAGGGGGAGGGGACAGAAGGTTTGTGGAGGGGAGATTGGGAAGGGGGATAACATTTGAAATGTCAATAAATAACCAATAAAAATGAAAAAAATTACAGCTTCTAAAACTACACGTAATAAAAAGATCTATATTACTTTTCTTACTTTATTTCTTGTTCAAGACAGTAGTTATTCAATTCCTACCACAGCCCAGCACTGAAACCAAAGCAGAGCAGGGACCATAGAGGAAAGTTGCTAACTAGCTTGCTTCCTATGGCCTACTCAGCCTGTTTCCTTATATTACTCTGACCACATGCCCACAGGTGGTGGTTCCAGTCACAGTGGTCTGGGGCCACACCCATCAATGATAAAAAACAAAAACAAAAACAAACAAGCAAACAAAAAACTGCCTCACAAGCTTGCCCACAGACTAGTGTCCGGAGGCAACTCCAGTTAGCGATTCCTTTTTTGCCTAGTATATCTAGGTTTGTGCCACCAGGACAAAAAACAGTCAGCATCATGTTGGTATAATTAATGATGCTCAACTTTATTTGCAATTAAGGGTTGAGGGATGGGGCCACCTACCCATCTCCAAAATTTTAACTCAGAATGTCTCTTGTCTAAAAGAAATACAGGGACAAAGAATGGAGCAGAGACTGAAGGAAAGGCCATCCAGAGACTGCCCCACCTGGGGCTCCATCCCACATGCAGATACCAAACCATGACACTATTTCAGATGCCAAGAAGTGCTTGCTGACAGGAGCCTGATACAGCTATCTCCTGAGAGGCTTTGCCATATCCTGACCAAAACAGATATGGATGCTCTCAGCCAACCATGGGACTGAGAACAGAATCCCAATGGTGGAGTTAGGGGAAGGACTGAAGTAGCTGAAGGGGCCTTATTTGGCATCAGTGGGAGGGGAGGCCCTTGGTCCTGTGAAGGCTTGATGCCCAGTGTAGAGGAATGCTAGGGCAGTGAGGCCAGAGTGGGTGGGGGAGGCACCTTTATAGAATCAGGGTAAGGGGAGACGGGATAGGAGGTTTGCAGAGGAGACAACATTTGAAATATATATAAATAAAATATCCAATGAATAATAATAATACCAATAATAATACCAATAATAATAATAATAATAATAATAATAATAATAATAATAATAAACCTCAAACCGTGGAACACAATGATAGAGTTATCAGAAGATAGGATGTGGCTTCTAGTTCTGAGTTCTGGAGTACCCTTTTTGCATCTCTGACAACTTCCTCTCATTTAAAATATATTAGTTGGAAGTCCCAAACTTTGTAGACTTATAAATCACATATCCTCTAAACACGGAGAATGAAGAAAAGAATTATTCTAACTTTTATTTAAACAATTGAATGAATATTCTGCATTCTAGGAAATGTTGAAGATGACATGAGCAGTTTTGAAATTTTCTTTAGAATGGGCATTTTATCAACTGATAGTGATGCCCTTCTCAGTACATCTCAAATAGTCATGCTCATTATTATTATAATAAAATTTGTGTATATATACCTATTTAAACACATAAATATGCAGATATAACCTACTACATTCATTGAGTTTGTCTTGTGCATTTTTTTTTAGTTTATAATATAACTATATCATTTCCCTCTTCCCTTTCCTCCTTCCAAGGCTACCATATATTCTTCCTTGCTTTATAAGAAACCCAGGAATGTTGAGAGTACGAGAAATTATCTTCCCTGGAGAAACATACACAAATTGGTTACCCAATACCAAAAGTTCATCACTGGAAGCATACATTCATGTAACATTATACATCAAGAGCAGGTTGTACTTATGTATGTATGTATGCATGTGTGCATGTATGTATGTATGTATATATATGTGCAAACATTTTTGACATATAAATTCTTTAACCCTGAAAGGGATATTTTACATAAATGACTGTGTAGGAACTGAACTAGATCCTCAGTTCCAGAGGCTGAACATCTGATTTGAGATCTGGAACAAAAGGGCTTTATCCTGACACCCAGGGAGGGCAGGAAGCCCTCCTGCTCCTGCACCATAAACACTCCTTTGCAGAGACTAGACTTCCTTTGCTTGTTTACTCCTACAGTCAAATTTAAGGGCTAATAAAGAAATAAACTTGCAGAGAGATCAGTCTGCAAAAACAGACCTCATGCTAGCAAAAACATTTGTTTTTTTGAGACAACATTTGAACAAAAAATAAGAACTTAAAGAAAATTAAGTGCATTGCAAACCTTTCTCAATTAATAAATGCTGTTTTTCTAAATAACTACTTCAGAAAGTAAACTAACAAACAGTTTAATAATAAATTCGAGCCAATTTAGAGATAGGGAAGATACAATAGAACCATTTTGTAGCACCAAGATTCAACTTCTAGGAGAAAAACATGCAATCAGACACTTAAGAAGGAGATAAAATAAAACAACAAACTGAGACCTGTCTAATAAAAAATATCAGAAATTTAAGAGGTAGAAAGCATATTATCTGTGACAAAATATTTTAGTGACTTGAAGAATTAACAAAATTATTAAAAATGACCATTCTTACTAGGTTGCAGACAGTTTTGAAGTGAAATTATATATATTAAACCCTCCTATAATTAGTAAGTTTATAATTAATGTTAAGTTTACATTAGCGGTCTTTTATATATTATAATTCAATAACCTAAAAAATAAAAATTAAGTGGAAGAATAAGCAGAGAATTATACTTATTGTCTTCTACTTATGGAAGACATGTAGAAGTCAGCTTTTCTTTTTTTTATTGAATATATAATTCATTTGCATTTCAAATTATTACCTTTCCCGGTTTCCCCCTCCCAGAAGACCCCCAACCTATTTTCTCTGCCTCTGCCTCCATGAGGATGCCCCTCCACCCAACCCACTACCACCTATAGCCCATCGATTTCCCTACCCTGGGGAATCTCTCAAGCCTTCTTAGGACCACAGACCTCTCCTCCCACTGATGTTCAACAAGGCATTCCTCCACCAGAAATGGGGCTGGAACTACGTGTACTCCTTGGTGAGGGCTTAGTCCCTGGGAGCTCTGGGGGGTTCTGGTTGACCTACATAATCATCTTCCCACGAGGCTGCAAACCCTTCAGCTCCTCCTGTCCTCCATCCAGGTCCTCCATTGGGGTCCCCACAGCTCAGTCCAATGGTTGGCTGCTATCATCTGCCTCTGTATCTGTAAGGCTCTGGCAGGACCCCCTCAGGAGACAGCCATATCAGGCACCTTTCCGCAAGGCAAGCACTTCTTGGCATCCACAATAGTGTTGGGGTTTGGTGACTGTTTATAGGATGAATCCCCAGGTGGGACAGTCTCTGGATGGCCTTTTCTTCAGTCTCTGCCCCACATTTTGTCTCCATAATTGCTCCTGTGAGTATTTTGTACCCTTTCTCAGGAAAACCGAAGCACCCACACTTTGGTCTTCCTTCTTCTTGAGCTTCATGTGGTCTGTGAATTGTGTCTTGTTTATTCTGGGCTTTTGGGCAAATATCTACTTATGAGTGAGTGCATACTATGGGTGTTCCCTTGTGATTGGGTTACTTCACTCAGGATGACTTTCTAGTTCCATCCATTTGCCTAAGAATTTCATGAATTCATTGTTTTTAATAGCTGGGTAGTACTCCATTGTGTAAATATACCACATTTTCTGTATCCATTCCTCTGTTGAGGGACATCTGAGTTCTTTTCAGCTTCTGGCTATTATAAATAAGGCTGCTATGAACATAGTGGAGCATGTGTCCTTATTATATGTTGGAGTATCCTCTGTGTATATGCCCAGGAGTGGTATAGCTGGGTCCTCAGGTAATTAGGTGAAGGAACTAAATAAAGTGATTCAATACATAAAAGTGAAAGTAGAAACTGCAAGAAAACACAAATGGAGGCAAACCTGGAAATGGAAAATCTAGGAAAGAGGTCAGGAATTACCAATGTAAGTATTGCCAACAGAATACAAGAGATAGAAGAGAGGATCTCAGGTGTAGAAGATACCATAGCATATTTCAAAGGCTTCAAACTTACTGGAGAATTCAATAGTCAATATAAGGTAAATACATGTATGTAGAGAACAAATATTTCTTAATGTATATGCTCAATAATATTTAGTAGGACCTTTTTCATAAGTTGCAACTTCTATATGGAAAGACCAATTTATCTATATGTAGTAGTGATAAAGCTAATAAATGGCCTACATACAATCCCAGCCTGTTTTTGATAGAAAATGATTTTTTCCTACTAAATGTAAACCACTGACACAGATGTTCCTGAACTAGGTACTCAAAGCAAATCTGTCAGAATCCTATTTCCACATTTGATAAAACATGTGAGTCACAATGGCAACTAGATATTTATGGTCACAATAGTTAGAATTTTAATTGCACCCAGAGTATACGTGGTTTTCTGAATGGTTCAAACATTTTGCTACCTGGAATGTATGATGTACATTTTCTTTTCATTATGGTGGCTGATGATGAAACATTTTAGAACCACCAATATTTTAGAGGGCATTTTGTGTTTTATTTTAATTTGTGTCCTAGAAGTAGTAATATGGGAGTGATATTTATTTGTTGAGATATGAGTTTCTAGGAGAACTTTAAGGAGCACCACCAGTATTTGTAATACTGCCTGTGGGGATGTGAAGTCCTTTCAATATTGACCCCTATTTTCCTGTTACCATTTCAAAATTATGTTACAAGTGAGCTATACAGTTATATTTGTAAAACATTTTCATCTGTTTTATATTCATTGTAATGTATTTCCTATGATTCTCAGTTCCATTAAAATTTTATGTCTGGAGAATTATTGACATTTTCATTATTATTTTTGATACCTATAATTCTCATTTTTGGATTTCTCCATGAAAGGGAATGGCAACTTAATGACCAAAAATACATTTTTGTTATTGATGCAATTTTTAAAATAACAGCTTTGCTAAAACCTAAGATATATTTTATACTATTTCTTACTCCTTGAACTACACAATTCAGCAGTTCTTAAGTATTTCCATATAATTTCGCTAGTGAGGTTGTAACAGTTAAAGTCTTTAACAATGAGCCTCACATCCTTTGACATTCATTTTAATTCTTTTTCATCTCTGGCTTCTGACAAGCAATAAGTTAATTTGCTTCCGTAAGTAGGCTTATTCTGCATATTTCCTCTAAATAGAACCATGCAAAATGTAGTCAGTTTCTTTCATATATCTTAATATTTTCAGATTGGCTGAAATTGGATTAGTAGGTAGATGTCTAGATAAGAGAAGATTGAAAATACTTTGATTTCTCAAATGTTATGCCCATTTAATAAACTGTTTACGGATCTAGTTTGTGTGTGTATGTGTGTGTGTGTGTGTGTGTGTGTGTGTGTGTGTGTCTGAGTGGAATTACTATGTGCCCATGCAAGTGTGTGCACATACATATATGCACAGGTATATGCAGGCCAGATTACTTGTCTTTATGAAACAGGAACATGGGGTTGACTGATTAGGCTAAGATGGCAGGCCAGGGATAGCACACAGAAATCTGCTTGTCTCTGCTTCTCCTGTGTGTACTTTGCTCCCCCTTCTAAGAAGAACCAGATTGTCCGTACTTTGTTCTTCCTTCTTCTTGAGCTTCATTTGGTCTGCGAATTGTGTCTTGAGTATTCCAAGCTTCTGGGCTAATATTCACTTGTCAGTGAGTGCATACCATGTGGGTTACCTCACTCAGGATGATATTTTCTAGTTACATCCATTTGGTTAAGAATTTCATGAATTAGCCAGGCGGTGGTGGTGCACACCTTTAATCCCAGCACTTGGGAGACAGAGGCAGGAGGATTTCTGAGTTCGAGGCCAGCCTGGTCTACAAAGTGAGTTCCAGGACAGCCAGGGCTACACAGAGAAACCCTGTCTTGAAAAACCAAAAAACAAAACAAAACAAAAAAAAAAAAGAATTTCATGAATTCATCGTTTTTAACAGCTGAGTAGTATTCCATTGTATAAATGTACCGCCCCCCTTTTTTTTTCTGTATCCATTCCTCTGTTGAGGGACATCTGGGTTCTTTCCAGCTTCTGGCTATTATAAATAAGGTTGCTATGAATATAGTGGAGCATGTGTCCTTTATTACATGCTGGAGAATCCTTTGGGTGTATTCCCAGGAGTGGTATAGCAGGGTCCTCTGGTAGTATTATGCCCAATTTTCTGAGGAACCACCAAACTGATTTCCAGAGCAGAGACTGAGGGAAAGATTATACAGAGACTACCCCTCCTAGGGATCCATCCCATATACAGTTACAAAACCCAGACATTACTGTGGATGCCTACAAGTGCTTGCTGACAGGAGCCTGTCATCTGGGAGGCTCTGCCAGTGCATGACAAATACAGAGGGGGACACTGTTAGCCAACCATTGAACTGAGCACAGGGTCCCCAATGGAGGAGCTGAGAAAGGACCCAAGGAGCTGAAGGGGTTTGCAGTCCCATAGGAGGAACAACAATTTTAGCTACCCAGTGCCCCCAGAGCTTCCAGGGACTAAACCACTAACCAAAGAGTACACATGGAGGGACCCATGGCTCCAGATGCATATGCAACAGAGGATGGCCTTGTTGACCATCAAAGGGAGGAGAGAACCTTGGTCCTGAGAAGGCTAGATGCCCCAGTATAGAGGAATGCCAGGACAGGGAAGCAGAAGTGGGTGGATTGGTGAACAGATGGAGAGGGGATGCATTAGGGGATGGTTGGCTGCAAGCATCTGCATCTATATCCTGTCAGCAATCACTTCTTAGCATAGTGACTGGGTTTGTTTTTTATAATTTTCATACATATTATTGATTATTAACTTTTAGTATAGAATTGATCCCTTTGATATTAGTGATTAATATCATCCCTAGTGAATTTGCTTCTTTGAAAGGTTCCCATTTGTTTTAAAATAGTGCTGCCATGATAACCGCCTCCTCCCCCCCCCCATTCACTTGAAGCTTTCTGGCTAGCTAATCTATCCAATCAGATCCAGTGAGACAAAAAGTTTGAGAATGATAGAAGAAGACACATTGATCACTAGCTTCCATATCCCAGGCAAACATATACATGTGCACCTATGCGCACCTGCATACACAGAAACACACACACACACACACACACACACACAAATCTGTGAGGTTAAAAATGATCATTAATGTAGATATAGTTAAAATAATACCTAAGTGTAATTACAAGTTCTGTTTCACTTGTCCTCTGACCCTTACTCTGTCTTCCATTGTATTTAACTTTCTAGAGAACTTAAGTTACATTTTATATGATTTCGTCCTCATTACACTCAAAGAACACTTATTCTATTTTTTTTATGTTTACATTTTCCCACACTTGTTCAAAAGTTGGCAATGATATTTACAATGAATCAAATTCTGCTTCAAGTGGCAGTATTCCTCTTTCTTCATGAGCCATTTAAAGATCTCAAAATAATAATGTATTCCAACTCTTTTTACCCACCTTTTATATAGTTTGTTATTAACTGTACTTTTATGTTAGCACATCTAAGACTATATTTATTATGATTATAAAATTAGGATGAATTAAGGAATATGCACACTCAGCTTTCTACTTTACCATAATTTACCTTTTCTCCAATGTCCTTTCAATCTCTATATCTATTTGTATTACTGCCCTTTGACAATCTTTCTGAAAACACACCTTTCAAGATAGCTTCCCAAAGAAAGCTACAATCTTATATTCTG
Organism: Tokudaia tokunoshimensis; assembly: GCA_036184795.1. Classification (NCBI taxonomy): domain Eukaryota; kingdom Metazoa; phylum Chordata; class Mammalia; order Rodentia; family Muridae; genus Tokudaia; species Tokudaia tokunoshimensis. The sequence continues at coordinate 15,438,133 of BTHU01000019.1, forward strand.
TCTCTTGAGAAATCTGTTTTCTTCTATATTTGAAGCACAATTTTGTCAGATGTGAAGATTCTGGATTGTTGAACTGCTTTCCCTCAGCATCTTAAAAGTCTCATTACACTCTATCACACGTGGATTCTGGGCAGTCAGATGTCATTTCTCTTTTGCTCCTCCGCATTATGCTTTAACTATGGCTCCTTTTAGGCTATTTTTCTTTGTTTTTGATATTCTGTATTTGAATATTGTGTGTCTGTGTATAATTGTTTTGGCATTTGTTCTGTTTGGTGTTCTCTAAGCTTCCTGGATCTGTTGTTTAGTGTCTGATATTGATTTTGGAAAATCTGTTTCATTATTCTTTCAAATATTTTGACCATATTTTATCTCCCCTAATTCAATCACTCAGGAGGCAGAAATCGGCTGATTACTGTTAGGTTAAGGGAACCATGGTTATGCGGAGAGATCCAGGTCAACCAGGGCAACATAATTAAAATTTGTCTCAAAAAATCAACCAAAAGTAACTTATTTTCCTTTCCATTATACTGTGATGTTCTCAGCATATTTTGATTCTCATAATTTCTGTATTTCCACTTATATTACCGATTTTTGCAGTACAATTAACCTGTTGTAGCTCTCACTGGAGTGGTGATGTTACATTGGCACTTTGATAATTCTAATCTCTGTCATATATGAGTATTCATGTCTCTGGCTCTTGAAACTGGTTTCTCATATCGTGTTCACTGTGATTCTTTTTACTAGTTAGCAGGCATGAGTTAAAGATTAAGTGAAATTTCTGTAAAGAAGTTTCAGTGATAATATGGTAAAGTATAGGATTTAAGGGTTTATGGTCTTATCATTAGGCTTCAGCATGTTATGACTCTGTGTCCTGAACTGGCAACTTAGCAAACACTTCTGATGATTGCTGTATTAGGGGCCAATCTTTCAACACACAAGCTTTGTAGGAACAATTCAGACCAACATCATAGCAGTTAGACTCTGATAAAGACCCCAGCATGTTAAGACTTGGCTAAGTTGTTAGTATAAAGGAAAAAGTTTTTTTTTTTTTTTAAAGAAAGCATGCTCTAGCTTGAGAAAAGTGGCTTATTTTCTCTTTTTTTCCATCACAAATGTGAGACGTCTTTGGTCCAGGGATCACTGGGAGGACTTGTTAGCATCCAGGAGCTTAGCCCTTGAGAATCTGCAGCACTCAAATCTGAGCTCGCCTTGTGTTTCTAAGTTCTCAGAGTTGTCCATCGAAACAATTTTTCAAGTTTTCCTCAACATTTTTAAACCAGGTAGTGTTTCCTGTGGCAGTTCCCATTGAGGAGTCTTGTTTGCTGTCTCCCAGCTGTCTCTCCAATTTTGAGGTGTGACTGACTTGCATTTCAAACATGGGGACTACCAGTTAGTTCTGCTGTCTTACTGGCTTGGCTGCTTTTCAGTCTGTTTGCTGTTTCAATTGCTCTAAGAACAAAATGGTGGTTTCTAAACCTTATACATCCTTTACACAAGCTAGAAGTTACTCATTAGTCTATATACTGGGACCTCACTAATTATTTAAGATAATTTAAAATGGCGAGGTGATATTAGGCATTTTGGATATCTTTGAGGATTTTCTTTTAAAAATTTCAGTTTCACATTACTTTTAAACTTCAAGCATGGCTTAAGGCATTTCTTGGGGGGAAAAGTGGTTCATGTATTAATTGATATAAACTTTATATTGTATCATTTATAAATTAATATAAAAATTATTCCAGAGTTAATTTTTGTACACTCCTGATAAATTAGTTTCTTCAAAACACTTAGCTAACTATGTTTTAGATATGTAATTGTGTTTTTTTCTAATCATGATATTTCATTGTCTGCACAGAAAATTGCTCTTCTTCCTACTATTTTGGCTTCAAACAATCCCAGTAGCAGGTATTCTTGGCCATCTTTTATAACTTGTACGTTTGTCTACTGCCTATCAGATCATTCGCTTAACTCCTAAGTAATGACCTCTGTCAACTAATTTTCTGTTCACTTCTAAGCTTCTTGAGCTAGTCTTCCCTTTATAAACTAAGTAACCATTTGCTTTTTCTGTTGCCTATAATATCAAAGCATATAGGTTAAATTAATATTTAAATTCAAATAGAAAGACTATGAATTGGCTTATGATGGGGACATTTTGTGAATGTCTTCATTATAACCTACAATGCAGTATACAGTCAGTTAGGACCAGAGGACGAGGGATATGGCTCAGTGGCAGGATTTTTGTTTGCTGAAATTAGCCATAGCCTGGGTCTAATTCCAACTACTTAAAATAATGGCCAAAATAATATTTAAGATGTGGAGTATAGATCAGTTGGCAAAGTGTCTGCCAGCATCATCTATCTATCTATCTATCTATCTATCTATCTATCTATCTATCTATCTATCTATCTATCTATCTATCTATCTTTCTTTCTTTCTTTCTTTCTTTCTTTCTTTCTTTCTTTCTTTCTTTCTATCTATCTACCTATCTATCTATCTATCTATCTATCTATCTATCTATCTATCTATCTATCTATCTATCTATCAATCCATCCACCCATATGTCTCTATCCATATCTATATCATATGTATGTGTATGAAGAGAAAAGTTAATTTATGGTTGAATGATTGACATTAATTTTCTGTTATTCATAATTCCTGAGAGAGAGGAGAGAGGAGAGAGGAGAGAGAAGAGAGGGGAAAGGGGAGAGGGGAGAGGGGAGAGAGGAGGGGGAGGGTGGAGAGGGGAGAGGAGAGAGGGGAGAAGGGAGAGGGGAGAGAGGGGAGAGGAGAGATTTTTTCTATGATATACATTTGAGGACACAGAGCAGGGAAAACATTGTGCTGATTGATGGAGATAAGCCTGGTAACTTGGCAGCTTTCCTGGCATAGTTAGTCAGTGGGGTCCTCAACACTGGTAGTAAACAATAATGGATGCAGACATTATCACCAAGGTCAGCCTCAGGGACAGACATTGAATCTGTGGCAGTGGCAGCTGCAGTTGTCTCTAGTGGGTGTTGGTAAGTTGACATTTCTAAGAAGCAATATACTGAGTTATTCAGTAAACAAAAGAAGACAGAAATGTCCTAAAATATCATGTTGTAACCATGGAGACAGCTAACTTTGGGGCCATTAGGTAAGACACTATCACAGACCTCTCAGTATCTTCTATTAAACTGAAGGTTGCTTGATTTCCTGAAAGATAAATAGATGCGTGTTGAGATGTGAGAAATAAATGTTTTCTTACAAATTAGTCTCCTTTATATATCGATTTAATAGAGAAACTATGAAGAGCTGGAAAAATAGCTCAGTTATTAGCAGCATGTACTGCCTGTTTTCCAGAGTACACAAGCTCTTCTCCCAGCAGCCATATTAGACAACTCGTAACTACTGCATCTCAACTCCAGGCCATATGAAGCCTGTTTCCTCCAAGAGTACCTGTACTCATGTGCACGGACACACATGGGTATGCATGCACACACTTAACTGAAAAAAATATTTTAAAAAAGAAGAAAAACTATGAAATGGAGCCAAAACCAAAATAACTCAAATGATTTTCTGTATATGAGAAAAATATAAAAATCTATACTAAATATTTGCATGTTTACATTGTTGAGAATGCACAAAACCATTCTTGCTTAGGATAGCTAAATCCAAACTCTTTATGACATCATCATTATCATCATAATGAACAACAGGAATTATAATTCCTCACAGTTTTAAATATTCTTCTGGCTTGTATGATTTACCCTCTGTGGTAGTCTGAATATGCTTGGCCCATAAGTTGTGGAACTATTAGTAGGTGTAGCCTTATAGGATTAAGTGCATATCTGTAGGGGAAGGCTTTGAGGTCCTACGATCAAGCTCTGCCCAGTGCAGGAGAATATTCTCCTAGCTACCTTTGGCTCAAGATGTAGACTATTTGTCCCTTCAAGTACCATATCTGCTAGGACACTACCATGCACCCTACCATGATGATAACGGATGAAACAGTAAGCCAGTCCCAATTCAATGATTTCCTTTATAAGAGTTACCTTGGTCAAATTGTCCCTTCACAGCAATGAAACTCCAACTAAGACACCCTCTATAAAATGTATATCTAAATACCCATTTAATTTCTTAAGTATTTTTCATCATAATGTGAAATTTAAAAGAATTCTAATTCACATGCTGCTAAATGAAGGCTGGCAGTATCTCCCATCAGCTATGCAAAGGGCTACCGGTATACTCATTTTCTTCATCCTTGCAAGGGAAAGGTTTCTCCTTAAAAGCATACTTTTACAAGTACTAAGAAAATCAGTCTTGGACTTTTGTCTGTTTTATTTTTGTCTTGAAGTCATGGTAGATCCCTTGGCGAATAACAGTGCAAAGGATTATTATACTTCTTTTTCTAATTGATAGCATGGTGAAGATACTTTGTTTCATAATAACTTTAATGTTGTTGGAATTCTTTATTATTTCAATCTACAGATAACTGCTGCCACAGTGTTTGATTTGTATATTTACTTTTCAACTTAGAATCCTAAACAGAGAATCTTAATTTTTTTATCTGCTTATATATCAGGGACCTACACTGTGTTCAAGCTGATATTTACCCTCAGAATACTTAGAGGCTCACAAATCCTTATAGAAGCTTTAACTAAAATTATAAGAGTACATTTAATATCAGATTTAACATTAAATAGTGACCTTTGAGGGGAAATTCAATTCAGAAGTAGTTCAAGAGTGTTTGTGAAATTAAATATCAAATAAGATGGTTGGTATTTTTAGACGTTTTCTTTTTTCTGTTCTAAGAGTGTGTGTGTACATCTGTGTTTGTGTGAATCTTTCTGTGTTTTAAAGTACACCATGGTTGTTGTATTCCCTTTAACCTAAGATATTATCACTTAACATTTTTATAAAACTTTATTTGGAATACCCTTCTTTAACTAGAAAATCATAATATTTACAAAATAAAATGATGCATAAGCTAATATTTCTTGTGTGTAAGATTTTATAATTAATGACTTCTTTTCATGTTTTGAATTACACTCAAATCAATATATGAATTATGAACCTTTAATTTTTCCTTAAAGTCTTTGGTATAGAATATATATGTTCTTAAATTTTAGGACAAATGTAGTAATGTGATATTGTTAAAACTGCATTGTATGTGTATCAAAATAACATGTATAAATTAATACCTTTTGTACTGCCTTATATCTCAGTATAACACACAATATATTATAATTTAATATATTCTATATTGCCAGTCAACTATAGGTAAAACTTCTGAGACCATGAGCAAAAATATATAAACCACACATACACAAAAACTTCTTTTACATTGTTCATGTCAACTATATATCACAGTGGCATAATGAAGCTAACACAATCAATTTGCAATTTCTTACAATATTAATATGATAATGGATTGAGAAAGTTCTGTATCTCAGTGTTGAAGGGCTATCCTAGTATGAGCCAGGCCTTAGGTTCCACTTCTAAGCACTTAACATACAAATTAGAAAAATGATGAAATTCAGATGCCATATCTCTAATACTGGCCCGAGAAAATGGGCAAAATATGACTGTGTTAATTTTTGTTACATTACATCACCAAACGTCTCCCAAAGCTAGAGTATTCAATAACCCAAAGGCCTCTTGAATCATTTAAAAGTATGCCTTCCAGATCTTCTTAACTAAAGTCTAGGAGTTTATGCTCATCCCTTTCAGTGTGAGAATTTCTAGAGAAGAGGTAATTTTGAAAGCATCTGTGAAAGTGCATTTTATCAAATGGAATAAACCTCCCTGAAACCTGTGAAGGATCTATAAAAGTTTTGGGGAAACTGCTAAAAATAAGAAGGAAAAATACTGATAATTGGTCTGGAAGTGACAGCAAATGCTCCAAGTCAAAGGAAGTTTATGTCAGATTTCTAAAATTCTACTTGGAAGAGGCTGTCTGATGAACGATTCAGCTGCAACGAAATGTGTTAACCTTCCACGAAAAGGAAAAATATTGAGAGTTAAACTGACTGCCAGCAAAAGTTATCTCCAGAGTGTGAAAAGTAATGAATATTGCCAAACATTTGGCCTTATGTGTTTCCAATCTGTCTACCAAGTAACCACTCCAGATCTGCCATTCCTCTTAGTGTTCAACTAACTCTGCACACATTTATTAGTCTTTGTTCATCATCCACACCAGTAATTCTCTACTCTTTTCCAGGGTTTCTTATCTACACCATAAACTGGAAATTATTTATATTACTGAGATTAATTGACTTTAAGTTGTGTCACAGATCTCTGTGGATCTTGAAATGGACTTGAAACTATTTAGAAAAAGCCTTGAGTAGTTCTATGAAAAGTTAGTTTCCTCACGCTTTCTGTCTCTGCGAACTTAGAGACCTGAGGGGGAAATAGACCTTCTCATCTCGCACATCTCAATGCAGGTGACACCATTTTCTTTGAGCTTTCAATGAGTTCCTCATCTAAGCTGAGCTTAATGTGTTTCTAGCTCTTTCTACTTGCTTACTCTTAAGTTTGTACTGTCATCATGTGTTTCCTAGCTGTATTTTTTCCCAGTAAATAAGGAGTTCATTGACACCAAAATTGTGCCTTACATTAAGCTTCAGATTCCTCATGCCCATGGAATTTATAGTAAATGATAAAAAAAATTACAGGCAGCATACATAACTGATATGAGGCCCCCCACATATACAATGGAGGACTGCCAGTTCTGGACTCAATCAGAGAAGATGCACCTAACCCTTGAGAGACTTGGAGCCCCAGGGAGTGTGGAGGTCTGGTGAATTGGGGGTGGGGTGAGGACATCCTCTTGGAGATGTGGGGAAAATGTGTGGGATGTGGAACAGTCAGAGGGTAGACAGGGAGGGGGATAAAGTTTGTACTGTAAGAAAAGGTTAAAGAGTAAATTAAAAAACTAGAAAAATAAAATTCTCATTATGTTTAAATTTAAATCACCATAAAACACCCACCCATCTTCAAAATTTTTAATAAAGAATTGTTCCTGTCTAATTGGAAGCTGGTATAACTATTCTGGAAATCAGTCTGGTGGTTCCTCAGAAAATTGGACATAGTATTACCTGACAACCCTGCTATACCACTCCTTGGCATATACCCAAAAGATGTTCCAACATATAAAAGGGACACATGCTCCACTATGTTCATAGCAGCTTTATTTATAATAGCCAGAAGCTGGAAACAACCCAGATGTCCCTGTGTTGGGTACAGAAAATGTGGTATATTTACATACTCAGTTATTAAAAACAATGACTTCATGAAATTCTTAGGCAAATGGATGGAATTAGAAAATATCATCCTGAGTGAGGTAACCCAAGAACAAAAGAACACACATGGTATGTACTCACTGATAAGTGGATAGTAGGAAAAAATATGGGAATACCCGTGATATAACTCACAGACCATATGAAACTCAAGAGGAAGAAAGACCAATGTGTGGATGCTTCAGTCCTACTTAGAAGGGGGGAACAAATAATCTCGGGAGAAAGAGGGAGGGAGGGACTTGGGAGGGAGAAAAGAGGGGGAGGGAAAAGGGGGCAGAATCAGGTGTGGGAGGAGGTGGCAGAGCTGTACAGAAGGTCAGGAAATTGAACAGAGGTATGTAGCAATGGGGGATAGGAAAATGCTTCAGATGCCAGGAAAGCAAGAAGCTCCCAGAACTCAACATGGATGACGTTATCTGAAATACCCAACAAAGGGGAGTGAGAACCTGTAGAGACCATATGGAGAGGTTAGGTATGGCCCCCAGGTGAGGGATGGGACCACCCACCCATCTCAAAAATATTAATCCAGAATTGCTCCTATATTAAGGACATACAGGGACAAAGAGTGGAGGAGAGACTGAAGGAAAGGCTATCCAGAGACTGCCTCACCTAGAAATCCATCATGTATGCAGACACCATGCACAGACACTATTGCTGATGTCAAGAAGTGTTTGCTGACAGCAGCCTGTTATAGCTGTCTCCTGAAAGGTTCTGCCAGAGCCTGACAAATAAAGATGTGGATGCTTGCAGCCAACCAACAGACTGAGCACAGGGACCCCAATGGAGGAGTCAGGGAAAGGACTGAGGAGCTGAAAGGTTTTTGACTCCATAGGAAGAAGAACAATATCAACCAACTAGACTCCCCAGAGCTCCCAAGGTCTAAACCACCAAAGAGTACACATGGAGGGACCCATGGCTCCACCAGTATGTAGCAGAGAATAGCCTTGTCGGGTATCCATGGGAGCAGAGGTCCTTGGTTATGTGAAGGCTAAATGCCCCAGCATAAGGGAATGCTAGGGTGGTGAGCAGGAGTGGGTGGGTATGTGGGGAAGCACCCTCACAGAGACAGGGGAAGGAGGTGAGATAGGGGTTTTGTGAGGGGAAACTGGGAAGGGGTATAAAATTTGAAATGCAAATAAATAAAATAACCAATAAAAAATAATGGAAATACAGGGACAAAATGAAGCAGAGAGTGAAAGGCCACCCAGTGACTGACCTAACTTGGGATCCATCCAATGCATGCATACCAAACCCTGTCACTATTGCTGACATCATAGTGTGATTGCAGACAAGAGCCTGGCATGGCTATCCTGAGAGGCTCTAGGAGTACCCGACTGAAATAGTTACAGATACTTACAGCCAAAGGTTGGATTGAGGTTGGGGATCTATATGGAAGAGTTAGGGGAAGGACTCAAGGGACTGAAGGGGATGACAACCCCATATGAAGAACAACACTGTCAACTGACCTAGACCCCTTAGAACTCCCAGAGACTAAGCCACCAACCAAGGAGCATATATGGGTTGGCCTGCGGCCCCGGGAACATATGTAGCAGAGGACTGCCTTGTCTGGCCTTACTGAGACAATATGTGCTTAATCCTGTTGTGGAAGCTTGAGGCTCTGGGGATGATGCATGCTGATAGGGGTTGTTGGGGTGTGGGTGAGTGAGCACTTACTCTGAGGCTGTGGGGAGGAGGGATGGGATGAAGAACTCAGAGAAGGGGGCAACTTTGTAATGTAAGCTAAAATGATATATTTTTAGTGTGAGGATGCAAATACTACTAATATGTTTGCATGATTAGATGAATTTTTTGTAGTCATAAATATAATGTACTGTGATTATATTTCCCACTACCCCATCTCATTTATCCTCTTCCAATTCTATCTTTCATACCTTTACTGTTTGGGACAAAACTTTTGAAGGTGTCATAATTATTGTGTGATCATGGCTGCCACAGCCACATCATATACAGCATAACATTTTATATTTCTCCAAGACCACAAAGTGTTACAGTCTTCCCATATCTTCTTCCACAATGCCCTTTTGGACCTCAGAGTGAGTGATCTACATATTCCATTTAAGATTGAGCTGTTAACAGTTCCTTTTCCTCAGCAGGACCTAACAGTCTCGATTTTGATTACTGCCAGTCTATAGGTATAATCATAAGTACTTAGAAGCAGTTAACTATAATAAACTCCATTTACTAAAATGTGCATAGTAGATTCCTGAAGAGTCCATGACCACCCTCCCAACCTCAGTCATTTTCTTTGGACCAGGTTTACCTTAAAAGACATATATTTGTGCAGCAAATTAGGAAGCAGTTAGTTGTCTACAACAGTCATGCCAACAAGCAAGTAAGCAAGCAAACAAACAAACAAAAAAACCAAAAAAACAAAAAAGTCATGCCACCCTTGCATCCTTGTATCTATAAGCATTTATTAGATGTTATGCATGGAATCTATAGATAGGCAAGTAGCAGCTAACATTGCCCTATTTGATCCTGGACTACTAATTTATTCAGATAAATAATCCTTCACTTTGTTCAAAACTGTGATTGCACTATTTGGAAATGGATGATCCGTGTCTTAGCACAAACTATACAGTGGTTTAGATGTGGTCAGCACAAACTCTAATGTGGTTTACATGTGGTTGCAGAGACACTTCAGTGTGTCCCAGATGACATCATATATTGAATTTTAATCTCTATTAATGGAGAAAATGTGAATAACTCATGCTGTTTGCATGTGTAAAATCAAGGAATTGATAAAGATATTAAATGACCACTCAGCTGGGATGCCCTTTACTGATGAGTGTCTCTGTAAAGAAGAACCATGCAGGAATAGTTTTTAGGTATGTAAACTCACTGTCTCTCATCATGCATTGGTTGAGACTTAAAGCTCTGCTAGCCAGATTTCCCAACCACTAGACACGCCTCCTTACCTTTGGACTTTAACTGTGATCTAAAAACCTTCTTTTCTTTATAGCCTACCAAGTCAGTTTATAATTAGTAGCATAAAATAGACTTGTATATGCTGCTATAACAAAAGACCATAGCCTTGACAGCCAAACAAACAAAAGTCTTTTTATTTTTAAATAATTCTGAAAGCTGAGTATCAGAGAAGGAATTTATAGCATAACCAATTTTTGATAAAAGTGTTCTTTCTGTTTTAAACAGATCACCTATCTACTGTGTTCTAAAGAGATGTAGAGAAATCTGAGAAATCTGACTTTTACACTTTTACATAATGCAACCTTTGTAATTTGATTTTCGTGTTTTCATTTAAAATACTCATGCAATTAAAAAAACATATTTCACTTAATTTGCATTAGTCCAACATCTGTTTTATTTATTATAGATATCACATATATTCAAATTATACCTAATTAATATTCATGAATGGTTTTTAAAAATAGGAATAAGGAAAAGGGATTCAGTAACAGGCAAATGGCACATTTACAAAGCAGCCTTTTCTTTAGGTCTTGTGTTAGTGAGTTTTGAATTATTGTGACATAGTAAACATTGTAATAAAGAAAGGTTTATCATGATTCAAAGCTTTAGAGATTTCTTCATGGCAGCTTAGCCAAACTACATTTAGACAAAAGGCAGTTCATCACAATGTGTGGGAGAATGCTAAAAAACAGAGTGAGAGCTTGGTTTTGGAACAGCACCCCTAATTAATCTGTGATTCAGTTGGTAGTTTTACACACTGACAAGGTCAGAGGTTACCTGGGTTCAATTATTTCCATAAGTGAAATGGAAAAGCCTAGAGCACATAAGGTCTTAAATCTTGGGAGTAGGGCTTAATATCTAGACCTTAGCACTTCCTCTTTCATCTCTTAGAGCAAGGCTTCTAAATGTTGTTTTCTACCGTGACCTCTTTTCATCTGTGATATTTTGTAGGTCTTCATGTGTGTGTTTGTGTTTGTGTGTGATGATGTATATATATATATATTTAAGAAATTTGTTTTAAACCAATACTTTATTAGAATTTTACTACTTACAAAAGATATAAAAAGCCAATTTTCCTCACAACGAGACGGATATACTTATTTATTTTTTCAAAGAAAATGTAATTTTGATTGAATATTTAATACGACAGGACATCAAATATCTTCAACATTTTTCAGAGTTCATATGTACTTTGATTTCATAATCATCAATAATAAGAATGTCCCATTGTATAAAACATAATCTAAAATTTCAGAAGTGTGTTTAAGGCTATTTGAAAAATTACATTTTTATCAAACACAAGTCAGCAACTGAAATACCAATTTTAAATCAAATGTCCTGTCACAGGGTAGCCTAAAGATGTATTAGTTTGGTATTTTTATGCTGAAGAGTGGAAATATTAAAAGTAATTGTGTTTTATATTTAAACTTTTGTGTTTTGTGTTTCTCTTCACTGCTGTCTTGCATATTGATCATCACTAAAGTATATCAGAAAATACTTCTTCGAAGCTGACTGGGGTTTCACTTCCTCTGTTCCCTTCTCTTCCACATTCTTCTTCATTATCTCCAATTTCCTTTTTTTTATTCTATAAAGTAGTCATAAAGACCATATATAGTCATAAAAATCTTATACAGGGGCAGATATTCTGAAGTAGATACAAGAATAAGGTCATAGAGTGGTCTTATCATCTATTTATGTAATTGATTTGTTTTATTTAGATCTGCTTGGGTTGGTTCTCACATAAACCACCTTCATCTTCTTCTAGTTTATTGTTATGTATATATAATTTATGACAAAATAGGTTTACCAGGGGTCTGAATTGCAGTCTTTTTGTTCCACATAACCAATTTTTACCAAGTCTCCAAATTTAGAGATTGTGTTACAAGACAGAAATACCTCATTGCAAAATCTAATCGGCCTATGGCTTAACTCATTTATAGGAATTTTTTAAAAAGATTCTCCATTCACTGTCATTTGTCTATATCAGGATGATTATAATGTGGATCATAGCAATATATGTATGACTCCGTGTCAGTTTGTAAAGTTCTGTTGGAATACAGTCCCCACATCTAGTTCTTCCTGGATCGCTCCAGCATGTCTGTCCTTTCCGTAAACATTATATCCCAGAATATCTAATTACTTCTTTCCATATACACGTTGGTGGAGGGACCATCAGTGGGAATATGACCAACCTACCATTAGTTATAACCCTAGAGAAAAATGAATATCTACCCCCCTCCCCATCGTTCACCAACTACCAATAGCTCCTCAGCTACAAGGGGAAACTCATGAGTCTCCCATCCAGGAGGGAATTTTTCCTCTTTGCAAAGGTCTTTTGAATATACCCACAGTTTTGACAGTTGTTAGGAGCAATCTATATGACATGTTTTCAAGATAGCATTTTACAGCAATCTTCCCTGTTGTCAATATCTTACAATCTGTCTGATTCTTTTGTGATATTCTCTGTCATAGGGGTTTGACACAATTGTACTATTTATGACTGAGCACTCACTTTCAACACTTTGACATGTTGTGAGTCACGTAACCACTAACCATTGGAAAAGTAAACAAACACAAACAGAAAACCTTCTCTGACCAATGTTGCACTCTTGACAGCAGTCGACATCTATGGATACAAAAATAAGTATCCAGAAGTTGATTAACAGTATTATCACTGGTCGAAAATAATAAAAACAGGGCTCCATTTGCACTCTGATATCATTAGGGTAGAACTTTATAGTTGTAGTACATCAAAAATATTTGATATTTACAAGAGAATCCCAAGTCTCTCAAAGCCTAAAATATTCACCTGTTAGTCATTTCCTGAAAATATTTGCTGACTTCAGTTCAGTAGTATCTCTTGATCAATACAATCTTTTGATCTACAGATGATGTATTTTAAATACAGCAAATTTAAGGGCCACCTTGTGTTCTGAGCCTCACTGTAACTTGCCAGATTTATCTCATTTGGTATATATTTTTCCGTATTCCAATGTATCTTCCCAGCACTGACTTCATTTTAGTCTTGAGAGTTCTCGTGTCTCAGAAAATACTGGATGTTTATGGCATTAAGAAATTTATCAGAGGTTGGGTGGTAATGCATAACTGTTATACTAACACTTTGAAGAGAGAAGTAGGAAAATTGGAAAGCAGGAATGAATGGTAAGACTTGTTTTAAAAAAATGAAAAAGTACAACAAAATCCAACAGCAAAATGCCAAATGTTGCTTTAGCAAATATTCAGCAATATGTAAAGAGTATTTGCTGCTTTTTTGCTGTTCATGTTCTCCTTAGAACATTGGAAGATAAGGTCCACAAAATAACAAAAACAAAAAAATCAGAATCCCTTCCAACATACCATAGCAGAATTGGGCTGACTAGATTTTGACCTGAGGCAAGATCATGTGTTTTATATATATATTCTACTTCAATGAATGCTTTTGATTTTCATTCCTGATGGTCCATGAAATGAAATTCATGTACCAGGTTAATAGCTACTGTGTTAATTTTTTCCTGTTAATGTGACTAATTACTGCAAAGTTAGTGGCTTAAAACATAAATTTGTCATCTTACAATCCGGTGCCTCCAAAATCTCACATACATCTCATAAAAAAAAAGATTAAAAAAAAACAGCATGCTGTATTCCTTTTTGTAGTTTCTAGGGAAGAGTGGTTCATTTAATCATTTCCAGCATCTTTGACTACACACTTTGTTTGGTACTTGACAACTATAGTCAGCAATGTTGGTCCATGTTCTTCTCATTGTGCTTTCTAGGTTCACTCTTCCATGCTGCACTCAACACACCAGGATAAACAAAAATAATTACCCTGTATCAATAAGATTCCTAATTAGTGACCTTGTTTCCTTTTCTCTGTTAACTTTCTGTATGCACTGCTTTAGCAACTCTAGGCCTGGACTGCTTCATGGGTCATTATTGTGGCTACCATATCGAGTTATTGACTAAGAATTTGTGTTGCTTTTTCCAGAAAAAGATATTGTCAAGCATAAGTAGATATGTTACTTAGTTAAATACTATAATTCGCACCATCAAATGCCACAGCTTACTGAGCTTTGATAAGCCACTCCTGATGAATTAACTAAAAATATGAATAGAAAGGAAAATGAAATTTTAATAATTTCAATCTGGTTTCTGTTTCAACCAATTGATACTGAATGTAGCATTGTGACTTTCTCTATGGCTATGGAAGAAAGCTCAGTATCAGAGACTTCGTTTATTTGCTTCTACAATAATATTTTCATTCCACAGTACAGAAGTAATTGGATGGTTCTGCTAGCAGCTGGGTAAATCACTGTGAACACAATTGAGAATGATGAAAAGAACAACAGAAGAGTATTGGATTTATGGATTTGTAAACATGGATGGTGTATGAATTTCTCATATAGCATCTACACTCTACTCCAATAGTTAGGATGTTTCTTTTTCTATGACAAACTTAGTTCAGACTGTATTTCCAACAGCTCTAGACAGATTATCATTTTCTTCTTTTCAAAATAAACAATTACTCTGAATAATGGATGCATATCATTTGATAAAAAATGAAGCAATGGTTCATATATACTTACAATACCATTAGAATCCTTAAAAACAATGGCCTAGTTTAACTTTTTAACCTATTCATGTAAAACAGAGTTATATCTGGTTGTCCTGCAGATACATTTTGTAATAAAATGCTAATGCTCAATTGAAAAAGTATTACAGCCTACATATAAAGACTGGCTTATAGCACTGCTTCTCATAAATACTGGAAAGAATTAGAAAGCAATAAATAATCTCAATAAAAATAGAAGAATATTTATATATTAATATAAATTACATGATACATAATTGTATAACATATAATTATATATTATATAATTATATAACAATATATTAAGAGCTATAAAGTATAGAAATTATTAACATTTATATTTCTATGCTTTCAAGCACACAGATAGTTCAAATAGAATGACTGTACTTTAACAATCTATAAAAATATATTTGGGCTTGACATATTTCTCACTATTGAAAAATACACTTACCACACAAAATAATCAAAATGGGTTCTGTACTCTGAGTTACTTCAATTAGACCAATCTATTTCATTAGAATAAAAGCTTCTTGTATATTTGATATTATACCACAGTAAATATTTCCATTGTTGAATATATAGGTGTATGTATCATTTTAACTATTTCCTGTCTACAGAAAATCTAATTATGTTGGCTGCAATAAATACAACCATAGCATCTCTATGAACATGTAGGATGTCCAGTTTCCATTTAGTTTGTATATTTCATAACAAATCATACTCATCCAAAGTAGCGTTATATGATCTATTTTTCTTCCTGAGGAGCATGGTGTTATGGTGTAAGTCTAAGCCTATAAATGCTACTAATTTCTTGTTTCCAGAAAAAATAATTCCCTTCTTAATTAATTATTATAGGTAGGGTTCAACCAAAATACACAATTGCTTTCTTGTCCTATTCTCTACAGATAAGGTGTATTCTGTTTAAATCAATCTAAGTATGTAGTTTTACATTGCAAATTGTCTATGTGTAGTTGCTACTTCATTTTAATTTTACATAAAACTTTGCCTTAAAATGTCTATTTTTATATTTCAATATTTTTTTATCTGATGGTATGAAGGAAACAGCTAGAAGGACCAATTACACTTACTGACTTCACATCTTCATTTTCTTTCAGGCAACAATATCATTAACTACTTTCTCAGATAACTCTAACACATATACTCAGTAGGCAATCCATTATTTCAGCCCAATGCATGGCTTTTTATATTGTACTGATTACTTGTGTTTTACATACTTATATAACAGTGTTTATAAAAATAAAACCAATGACAGGAAAAAAAACAAATTGTTTTCCCTAAAAACTAGCCTATTATGTAGAGAAAGCATTGACAAAATAGCAAACAAAACAAATCAAAACAAAACAAAAGTAGAATTTTAGGCTTTGAGGTGAATTCAATCATAATTGAATAGATTATGATTAGCATAAAAATTGAGGTATTCATTAAAAAGTTAAATATTTATTACATGTATTAACCTTTAGAGTCTCTGTTCATTTTTTAAATTTCCATAGTTCTTACGTTATCCGTGTTGGAATGAGTGTTCTTAATTTTGAACAATATAGCCAGAAATAGAAATGGAAGGAAGAAATTTACATATAAATTAGCTCTTCGCTCATTTGGTTTTGTGTTGTTCATATGTATGTTTTTAGTGCTGAGATGATGTAGGCACATTTTGGAAAAGACTAATTCTCCCACTTTTATCTGCCATTAAATGTTGCTAGCTCTTCCTCTAGGGGTAAACATAAATTAAATTATTATTAGTATTGTAGTAATTATTTCATACCATTTAGTTAACCAGTTTATACTTGAATTTAGAAAATATGATACTCTTAGTTCTAGGGATTTCTAATGTACTCTTTTTCTATAATACCAAACATTATATAACTATTTCTCAGGCTAACTTGGGGATGTCAGCATGCATGCGGCCCTGGTGATCTCAAGGTGATGCTCTTTGGGAGCAACCTAAATGGAGGAAAGACATAGCGTGAGCTCAGTATTTCTCCAGAATAATATAATGCTGTTGACTTCTTGGCAAACCCTGAGCTCTCTCCATGTAAGTGACATAGGAGTTTAGGATGCTATTGAAGATAAAGGAATTAAAGAAAAGTTCCCATTGTTTCAAAGTTGTCCATGATGAGAATTATGAGGTCACAGAATTGATGAGTTTATTCTCTTCCGTATCTGACATTCCATATAGATTGTTATGCCTGTCATGACTTTGTTGTAAGCTAGTGTTGTCCCTCTAATACTCTAGCTGATGAGTAGTTTTTTATTTTTGTGTTGGCCTTATTTTCTGTGAAAATTATTTTCTCTAAAGACTCTTTTGCAAAGAATATTTAGAGATCCTTCTACTACTGAATGATTTTATAATTTTAAATTTGTACATTTGGTAGTTTTTTTTAATATAATGTTATTTTCTGCTTTTGTTTGATAAATAATATGCATATTTATTATTACAATAAAGAAACCAATTTTGAAGAGAAACAACATAAAAACCATTACATAGTAAAAGCCAATAATCAAATATTAAATAGGATACAGAGTAGAATACACCCATACAATATTTTTAAAAAGAATTATTTGAAACATATAAAATCTTACAGCAAAAACTCTATTATGATTAAGAAATGTTTGTTCATTTTGTCTTAAGTTATTTTAATTCTAGGTATACTAAATATTGAATATTTACATAAATAAAATTGGACATTAAAGTATGATTACAGAATTTTGTCAGAATTATTAGTATCATAACAATTAGATAATTAGTAATATCAGTATAAAATTCCTCATATATTTAAATTTGATCTATTTGTAGAAGAATATAAAATTCATCTTATATGAAATTTGACGGCATATGATAAAAACTTATACACAACCTACCCAGTCTATTTAAAGTTACTTGCTGCTTTCATCTTGTAAACATGCTAATATTTGAAAATCTTCTGTCCTTGATGGAAGCCTGTTTCTTAACTAAAACACCACTGTTTTGCTATTCATTTTTCCTGTAGTTTTCTTTACAAACATTTAAGAACACATTTCTAGAGAAGTTAGAAGCACTAGTTCTATATTTTTTATTATTGAACTATACTAATGATGCTTTTAATTGCTTTTTATACAAGATTCTTCCAAAGAAACCTTACTAACAAATCAGCTCCAGGTTGAATATTTGAAAAACATGTCTTTTGACAAAAGGATAATGTTTCACTGTAAATTGGTGCTTCAAAGATCATGTGGCATAATGCCCTCCTCTGTGTCATTCAACAACATGATACTCTTCAAAGGGACATTGTGGCTTTTTTTCACATTAAGCAGAATGTGTTTTGGAAAAATAATTACACTGCTATAATTAATAAATAAATGTGAGCAAAAAAGATCTTCTCACGATGCTTCTGTAATGAAAACCTAAGTGCCCAAAAGTCCATTAAATTGTTAGTGCAGATTGGTATATTTTACAGAATTTGGGTTGTAGGGCCTAACCTATTTCCCCTGTACCCCAACCCTTTTAGCCAGCTTTGTCATGAGATCCAAAACCTTAACACATTAGTAAACCATAATAGTAAAATATTTCTGACTCATAACTAACATCCTCATACTTTTACTTGAGAAACATTCTTTTCTCTATTATGACATCATATTTATTAAGCACATGGAATGGTTTAAAGATCTAGTGTAAAAGAAGCTTTCCTGGACTTCTTGGAGGACACCTTTCATCATAAGAAAGACATAACTAATATAATACTCACATACCTATACTTTTAGCATGGACCAAAGGTAACAAAACTATCATTCTACTGGATAAGTCATAGTGGATTTGCAATATTACTTGGGATTAAATTATTATTCTCAAACTATGTCTTGACAATTATTAAAAAGATGGTCATGCAAATATGTTCAAAGTCTAGGAATCTATATCTAGCCTGACAACTTCTTTGTAGTACTATATTTAAATATAAATATGAAAGTATATTTAAACTTTCATATTTACTATACAATGAAGATAAGTGTTTTAGAGCTATGATTTTTGTTTTGGTGTTCTTTTAGCATATTTTAGATAAAAGAGTTAATTATTTTCTTTCTTCTGGATAAATGGATGATACTAACAATTCTATCTCTAAGCTTATTTTAGAAACCTATTTTTAAAGAAAATATCAACAAGGTCCCCAAACACCTTAAAGTTCCATATATTTTACTTCACAATGAATTGGCCACCTTTTGAGTTACTCTGTAGCTGGTCTTTAAGATATTATCTATTTATAAGTAAAGGCCATTATTTATAATAGTTTATTGGAAAATGGTAATTTTTTTCTACCCTGGCTTCCTATTATTACAAGGAGATAAATTTCTAGCACTTAAGAGATTATAACCATGAAATTGCAGTAGCCAAACAAATCTTAGAGGTGATTCCTTGAGTCTTAATAGATGTGCCAGAAAATAGTTTCCCAAATGCATTCATTTTCTACAGTTGCATAGAAAATTATCACAAACATATGAGCATAAGAGGATGATAAGCTGCAGTTTTTTGATAGCAAGAGGAGGCTAGTCAGGATTTGAATGGCTTCTCAGTTTGGTCTCCCAAGTCAAAAACAAGGTATAAACACCTTACATCAATTCATTCTGTCACTTTATGTTGATTAGAGTAATAACGTATTAATACTAATCGAATTTAGTTGCTTGTAGTTACACCACTGAGTTCGAGTAGCTCGCCTATACTGATATTTTCAATACTGCTGCTTGTTTCTCCCTGAGGTCACTTTTACTTTTATGACCTTTACAATATTACGTCAGTCTCATTCAAAATAAAGTATCTTGTAAATAATTTGAAGTCATCTAATTTTAATCAAATTAGTTTTACAAAATCAGAATACCAAAATGAAACGTTATCTGACCATTCAAAATTAAGGACCTTGCTACAAGTAAGAGGAAGAACTTGTAAGGCCATTCACATCATGGGATTCTAATGGTTCATTTTAGCATAATTTTCAGGAATTAATTCTAAGCACAATCATTTAGAGAAGTCTTTGGTAAACAAATCTGTTATCTGTGAATTTAAGGCATTTTTCAATTGAATTTTTTTTAATTTGTTTCTATGTATAGGTTTGTTTTTTAGATGTGGTTTGGAGTTAGAGAATGTTGGGATTGGCCTGATACAATGTGGAGAACTGATCTATGAATTCCTGTCCTCTGCAAAACAATGCATGCTCTTAACTCTTCAGCCATCTCCTTGTATTATGTTCTGTGAATTCTGCTCCACAATCTCTTTGTGTGTTGCTTCTTTCTCAACCCTGTTACTCATTCACATGGAAAAGACCAATACAAGCCCAAACTGTATTGTAACTCCTTTATGGAGTCACTGCAGACCAATATCATTAAATATATATTTGGTATAAGGCCAAAGTCCTTATTTAAGATATCAGCAGGATCAGAATGAAGCTCCTATTAAGATGATTGACATGATTTTATGGTCTATTCTGACTAACTTCATAGCTTGCCAATATTCACTTCAATGTTTCCAAACAAAGTAAAATATAAACTTGCTGTTTCCTTCCCTATCTCCCACTCATCACTGCAGTATTTTCATATTGCTAAACATTTTTCCCTGTTGGGACAGAGAAGCTTATATCTATCCAACTTCCATTTCTTAATTATATCATTGAGCTATGAAAATACACTAGTCGATGTACTAGAATATGTGAATCTTTTGGAAGAAGGGAAGGAAGGATTGAAGGAGCCAGAGAGGTCAAGAACACCACAAGAAAACCTACAGAATCAAGTAATAGGGCCCCTAGGGTCTTGCTGAGACTGAACTACCACCCAGAGAGCATGCATGAGATGGATCTAGGCTCCCTACACAAATGTAAAAGATGTGCACCTTGGTCTTCATGTAGGACCCTTACAGCAAGAGCAGGGTCTGTCTCTGGCTGTTGCCTGCCTTTGGATCCCTTTTTCCTAACTACCTTGCCTTTTTTAGCCTCTGTGGAAGAAAATGCATCTAGTTCTACTGCAACTTTATATTAGGTTGATATCCTTGGAAGAACTCTCCTTCTCTGAGTAGAAAAAGGCAGGGAGGGAAAGAAGCTTCAATCAAGATATAAATAATTAATTAATGAAGAAACATGGACAGAAAAATGTATATTATCTTTTATGTTTGTAGATCAGATATCCTAGACAAAATCTACAAACAAATATCAAACAAAGTATAGCACCATTTGACAGTCCATTAGGACATTTTGACATAGACCGTGCTATTGTGTCGTCTCTACCAACTAACTTCCAGAAAGTGTATACTATACATTTGATTTAACTTTCCACTAGCATATGAGACCTTTCAAGATGTAAATATAGATTAATTTCAACTTGATGGAATTCAATGTTTCTTCTAGTTTATTTTGTCAACACTTGGAAAGGTGATTACATAAACTAATAATAAAAAGGCTTTGGAATAGTCTGTTGTGTTTTTTAAAGCTTTAAACTAATTACATTTTATATAAATAAGAATATTAAATATAAATAATTAGCAGGTTATATTTTCTTTAATTTTCAATTGATAAGTTTTATAGTAATGTGAATATGAGATGATGTTTAGTTTATAATTATACCTTAAAACAATTTCATTATGCTAAATAGTATGTCATTAGCTTTATTAAAAGTGAGAACCTTAATGGATATAGAAATGTTGATCAATGAATGTAACATTATAGATTAATTAACTTTTATTGCTCTATTTAACTATCATAAATAGTTTATAATAACATTGAAAATTCAAATTTGTTAAAAGAACTAATTTTTGAAGACAGGGTCTTTCTTTTTTTTATTAGATATATTCTTTATTTGCATTTCAAATGTTGTCCCCTTTCCTGGTTCTTACCCCCGAAAATCCCATAAGTCATCTCCCTTTCCCCTGTTCCCCATCAATCCTCTCCTGCTTCCCTGTCCTGGTATTCCTCTACACTGCAGCATCGAGTCTTTCCAGAACCAAGGGCCTTTCCTCCCTTTGGTGTCTAACAAGGCTATCCTCTACTGCCTATGCGTCTGGAGCCATGGGTAACTCCATGTGTACCCTTAGCTTGATGGTTTTGTCCCTGGGAGCTCTGGGAGAACTGGGTGGTTCATATTGTTGCTCCTCCTATGGCGTTGCAAACACCTTCAGCTCCTTGGGTCCTTTCTCTAATTCCTCCATTGTGGACCCTGTGCTCAGTTCAATGGCTGGCTGAGAATGTCCACCTCTGTATTTGTCATGCACTAGCAGAGCCTCCCAGGTGACAGCTATATCCGGCTCTGGTCAGCAAGCACGTGTGGGCATCAATAATAGTGTCTGGGTTTTGTAACTGTATATGGGATGGATCCCTAGGTGGGGTAGTCTCTGGATGGTTTTTTGCCCAGACTTTGCTCCACACTGTCTCTGTAACTCCTTCTGTGGGTATTTTGTTCCCCCTTCTAAGAAGAACTAGAGTATCCATACTTTGTTCTTCCTCCTTGGGCATCATTTGATATGTGAAATGTGTCTTGGGTATTCCAAGCTTCTGGGCTAATATCCACTTATACCATGTGTGTTCTTTTGTGATTGGGTTACCTCACTCAGGGTGGTATTTTCCAGTTCCATCCATTTGCCTAAGAATTTCATGAATTCATTGTTTTTAATAGCTGAGTAGTATTCCATTGTGTAAATATACATTTTCTGTACCCATTCCTCCGTTGAGGGACATATTTCCAGCTTCTGGCTATTATAAATAGGGCTGCTATGAACATACTGGAGCATGTATCCTTATTACATGCTGGAGAATCCCAGGATTATATGCCCAGGAGTGGTATAACAGGATTCTCTGGGAGTGTCATGCCCAATTTTCTGAGTAACCGCCAGACTGCTTTCCAGAGTGGTTGTACCAGCTTGCAATCCCTCCAGCAGTGGAGGAGTGTTCCTCTTTCTCCACATCCTCACCAACAACTGCTGTCTCCTGAGATTTTGATCTTAGCATTTGGACTGGTGTGAGACAGGGTCTTTCTATGTAGTCCTAGCTCTCCTGATGTCCTGGTGCTCACTCTGTAGTCCAAGCTGACCTCAAACTTACAGAGATTCTCCTGCTTCTGCCTGCCAAGTGCTGAGATCTAAGGTGTGCACTACCACAGATGTCTAAAATAACACGCTGTTAATGTTAAGGGCACTATAGTAATTACAATGGGTCTATAGAGGTTGACTGTTAAGAAAGAAACATATCCATGCAGAAGAGACAACACTGGAAATGTCCCAGGTAATCATTATAACAAGTAAACTGTTCTGCCTCAAACCTAAGCACTCCAAATACTTCAAAAGACCCTACCTTTAAAGAAACTCTCAGACTATATTGTAAAATATTCCACAATTCCAATCTTTGATTTTAAAGACAAAAAATGTGTCTTTCTTATGGGGAAATAAATTCTAGCTCCATACATGGCAGCTTGCTGGCTTCACATGAAATCTTAAAAAACATCTTATGATATATTATTAGCCATACATGCAGAACAAACTGGCCAGTTTTCACCCATTAGGGTAAAACATTTATTTGTCTGTTATGGCATTATTTGTTATAGGAGGTTCCCAAGAATTTGATACCATTTGATAACCCTAGTCTTGGGGTATTTTGACTCAGAGCAGATCATTTTTTGATCCCTAACAATCAATTTCTGTTAGCCACACAGAAGCTAAGTATCTGTTATCTGAACTTGACCTGGGGAATATTCCTTCTTAGAATGATTCATGTTTGAAAGTTAGGAGATGAAATCATTTCCTGCCATAAAAGTTGACCCATTCATTTGTATTCTTAGTAGAAGAGACTAATATATTTTCTATGTAAGTCTTATTTATACTAAATTATTTTTAAAACTTTACTAAACATAGTACATATAAGATAGGAAATATACACAAGAATAAACTATGTGTTTAAGTGTATATGTTATAGTTGCACATGTATAAAATGTTGAGTTAATTATTTTCTAAGTTGTATTTGCTCTTCAAGTATCAGAACAAAAGAAAGTTTTAATGGTATTAATGTTTGAATAGACTCCTAGTTAATGAAAACAGAAATAACTGAATTTACTAAGAAGACTGACTCACACATATTTTACAACAACTTCAGTGTCAAGCTTATTTGAAATATTGAACTCCAACTACTAAATTTATATATATGATTGATTGTTAGAGAATTAGTTTTATTCAAGTAAATACAAGTATCAAGCTTTCTAACTAGGAAGGCAAACTCTAAAATTACATAAACACCTAAAGGGTTAAAATATATCACTATACAGCACCAATAACATAAACATCTAATATATATATATATATTCATATATTCAACGGACAATCAAGTAGGACACTTTTGCATGACCCATCAGATAGTTGAAATCAAAGAGCAAATTTGCTGCTTGAAATATGAAGTAAATAAGCTAATGGAATGTCATAGCTCTGTTCATGCTAACTGACGTAGAAGTTGTTGCATCCTTAAATTGTTAGAGGCTGGAGGCTACATATAGGCTCCTATGAGAACTCCTGAGGACAGATGCCACCCAGTAAGTGCTCCCTCACATTTGTTGATTTTAATTTTATGAATGGCACCAAATTATCCTTTTTTAAACTTTTTTATTTTTTTATTTTATTTTTTCCCACTTTTTTTTACATCCCATATTTTATCCCCCCCCGTCTACCCTCTGATTTTGCCACATCCCATACCTCCTCCCTATTCCTCTGTCTCCAGGTAGATGTCCCAACCTCCCACCCCACCTGACCTCTAAACTCCATGGGGCCTCTGGTCTCTTGAAAGTTAGGTGCATCATCTCTGAATGAACACAGACCCTGCAGTCCTCTGCTGTATGTGTGTTGGGGGCCTCATATCAGCTGGTGTATGCTGCCTGTTTGGTGGTCTAGTATTTGAGGGATGTCAGGGGTCCAGATTAATTGAGAGGCTTGAGGGTACCTATAGGTTCCTATGAGAACTCCTAAGGACAGATGCCATCCAATAAGTGTTCCCTCACATCTGTTGATTTTAATTTTATGAATGGCACCAAATTATCTTAATAAAGAGTTTAACACAGATGCTCTCAAGGTGGAATGAAAATCATTTTAAGTAATACCAGTATATTCTTTATAAAATTAAAAGCCAGAATTTTGGAAGAAAGGCTCATGTCTCACATAGGACAAGGACATTTTCCTCCATGATAGTATCACCATTTCCTAGTTCACCTAAGAGAATGTGTGAGCTAAGCAACATGTGTAAAAGCCACAAGCAATGTTCAAATATTCACTAAAAAGATAAAAATGTCATCTTAAAACTATAGAGTTTCCTTTGTCCTTTTAATCAACACTACATTGATAGGATTCCTGTGTAATAGAATAAATGGAATCATTAAAAGATTCAGCTTTCATATGAGGAAGACTTCACAGGAAATTCCTAAGAAGAGAGAGAAAATGCTAATAATAATGAAAGAATTAACAGTCTAAGTGCAGCTATAGCCAAAGTAGACACAATTTGACTCTATGGATAAAGATCAGTGTATATTGTTAATTGAAAGAATCTAGTCTGAAATGATTGCTTGCTGTGAAACTTTATGTTAGATTCAAGAAAATACAGTAAAAGAGGAAAAATGTACATATTAAAAATTTGTTGGGAGAGAAGCACAATTTTCCAGCCCCTTCTGTGTGCACCATGAAAAGAGACACCCGTACAGAGACCACAGCATGGAAAAAACTGTGTAAGTATAGAGTAGAGAATTTGAAGAAACATTGAGTTTAGTTGCTCAAGATCAGTAGTCCTAGGCATATTTACAATATAAATACAATTGATATAGTAAGGACAAGTCATTTCATGCTTGTAGCCTCTCTTATAAAAACCCATATCTCAGTGAAATTATAAAATAAATTAAAATCAGAAAATCTAATTGAAAGCTCTAGTCAGCACAAACTATTTGTGCTGTGGTCATCAAGCTTCTCAGTGGCATCAAAACAACAAGGGTGAAAGTAGCCAGAAGAATCTGAAAAGAGATTGAAACTTTGTGTCCTGTGGTTCTTGGAACCATGGCTAGACATTGGGTAAAAATTAAGGAACTCTGAAAATGTTTTATTTGGTCCATATCAGTATTGCTACTTTAAAAATGTCAATATGAGAACTCTTCTGTATGAATATTTTAATCTAAGCTTTTTATAAACATAGTTTAAACAAAATTACATAAAACAAAAACAATTACATATAATCATGCCTCTACAGCTAAGAAAGCAGGTTTAAAGTTTCTTTTATAGAATAAGGCATGAAGTACCTCACAATGATATAAACTATGTATGCATGGATGTGTGTGTTTGTCTGTGTGTGTGTGTGTGTGTGTGTGTGTGTGTGTGTGTGAGAGAGAGAGAGAGAGAGAGAGAGAGAGAGAGAGAGAGAGAGAGAGAGAGAGAGAGAGAGTAATCTAAGCCGCGTTCTCTTTTAAATCTGTCCAATTCAAATGATCACTAAAAGAATTTATTTTACATGATTAAATCTGGAAGAATTTTCATACCTCTTTTTCTAGTGCCAAAATCAAGATGCCAGGAAAAAGTATCCATTTCAAAGGGAAAGGGAAGTAACCCAGATAGTTACATAAAGACCTGTAGTACTGAGTCAGAAATACAGAGAGCAAATCAGAAAGAAAAGAAAATATTAGATGAAAAATCAGCACAATAGCTGCCTCAGAAGGCTTAAGAAATATCCACATATTCAGGTTGGGCATTCCGTCTCTTCTAATCATTTTCAGCTGTCACCTAGGCACAGCCCTAAGTTATCTGAAAGAGACT
Source organism: Tokudaia tokunoshimensis (assembly GCA_036184795.1). NCBI lineage: Eukaryota > Metazoa > Chordata > Mammalia > Rodentia > Muridae > Tokudaia > Tokudaia tokunoshimensis. The sequence continues at coordinate 15,464,738 of BTHU01000019.1, forward strand.
CAATTGGGAGATTTCATTGATCAAGTTGGCAAATGGGCATATTTGGGGGGTTGCTAATTAATGTAGGAGGAGAGCCCACTGTGGGTGTTGTCAGACCTAGGCAGGTGAGCCTGCCCTGTATAAGAAAGGTACCTGGTCATGAGTTGAGGAACAAGCAGGTAAGCAGCTGTACTGATAGCTCTGATTTCATGCTTCTGCTTTGAGTTCCAGGTTTGGTTTTCTCAATGATGGATGACAACCTGCAAACTATAATAAACCTTTCCCTTCACAACTTGCTATTGGTCAATGGTTTATCAGAGAAGGCAAACTAGAGGTCTATCCTGCCTACTTGCTGAAAGGGAAATTAAATCAGATTCTCGGGTATAGATGTTTCTGCGGATATGAAATTACAAGAAAATAGATTTACATTTTTTTAAAAAAACATTAAAATCAGCTTTCCTTTCAATCCATTGTTTAGAAAATTATTTTCTCTTAAGTGCACAGTAAACACTCAAAAGTACTTTAGTGTAAATATTGCAGAGCACGAAAGAATAATTCATAGGTCTTTGAATAGATAGAAGGCTGTAAATTCGAGAACACATTTATTACTCTCTTAATGGCAGTATTTTATCAAGTACGTAATATGGTATTCATTGTACTAAATATTTAATGTAGGTCATTTTGTTTAAGTATCAAAGCCACCTGCCTCAGGTTTGTTTCTGTTGCTGTTGTAAAATACCCTGACCAAAAGAACTCAAGGGTGAAATGGGTTGAAATCAAAGCACCAGGGTTACAAACCATCCTGGGAAAACCACATCAGAAGGAACTTGATAGACCTGTTGAAATTGAACCCATGGTCAATAAGCAAGGCAGAATTAGTTATTGCATCCATACCGCATTCAGCTTGATTTCCTACTGATATACAGTTCAGGATCTCCTGTCTAGGAATGATATGGGTCTTTCTTGCCACTTAAATAAATACAATCAAGACAGCCCCCCCCATAGACTTACCCACCAGCTAATCTGATGTACATAGTGTTTTTTGCTGAAAGAGTGTGTCAGGTTGACCATTAAAATTAATCATCAGATAATATACACTTAGAGCAGACATTACCACAGCTTTAGAAAAGGAGGAAGCAACAAATGTTTGAGAGTGCTATCAGTCCATCCAGAGTTAGTTGCTGGGAATCTGCAACATTATTGTAGACTGATGTTCATACCAACTTCTTAATATAGTCTTCTACTCATAGGTAAACAAAACTACATTGCCTTGGTGTTCTCTTCTTATATGTCAGTAGGGTTGTACTGCAAATATTTTCTCAAGCTCCAAAAGTAGTATAGTTGTTGAGCTTCATTAAAATCGACCATTAAAATATCAGTTTTTAATATATGTACTGAGACCACAAAACAGCATGAATAATGTGTCAACAAAAATGTTCTTTTCCAATTTTGCCAATATAAATATGTAATATGATGATTTATAACACGTATGATTTCCCTTTTCTGTTGCTCTGAGAAATTTCTGACCAATAGCACATTGAGGACTGAAGAGTTTATTTAGCTTGTAGTTTAAAATTATCTTCAAAGAAACCCAGGTCAGTACCTTAAGGCAGGGTTATGGGGTCAAGAAGTGAAGCACAAATTATGAAAGTATGGAAGAACACTTGTTTCCTTGCTTTCTCAGCTACACTTCTTCTACAGTCCAGTCCACCTATCCAAGGATGGCAGTGTCTACAGTGGGCTGGTTCCTCATATATCAATAATTAATCAAGAAAATGCCTCACAGATATGGCAACAGGCCAACCTCATGACAATTCTTCTTTTGGGGTTCACTTGTTGCATGATTCTAGGTTTGTAACATACTGATGGTTAAAGTCAGTATATTATTATATACAACTATAACTTCAACTATAACTTTTTAATTAAATAGTTTTAAATACCTCTGACTTATATTATATATATATACATACATACATACATACATACATAAATACATATATATTGGGAACTAAACATATTTTTGTCAAGAAAAATTGCCAATTATGAAAGGAAAATATTTCAGCAGTATATTACTAGAGAATAAACATAAATACCAGCTATGCATGTGAAAGATACTCATTCATTATTCATTTGTGAAATTCAGTGAAACCAAAACCAGAAATAGCTTTTAACTTTGTTCACACTTTTGATTATTTCATATGTTTGCTGTATTTGCATCATTATATATTAGATAACCAATTAGAGAGTCCATCCTTAAACAGAAGTGATAAATCACAAATCATTAAGTAGCCTGTAATGCTTCACCTACATGTGATATATTGTGTGATTCCCCAACACATATTGGCATGTCAACTGATGTTGTCATTGTCAGGTCTTATTTAGGCTGCCACACTGCTGACGTTTCATGACTGCAGCTTCCATAACATGTATAGGAAGCACAACCTCCGCACAGGATTCCTGGTCCTCTGTCTCTTCCAATCTTTCCTTCTACTATGTGCCCTGTGCCTTTGTTATAAGAGTTTTGTTGTGTTAAGTACATCACAGTCAATTGTTCTCTACCATGATTTAGCTAATTATGTCTTTCTGTAATGATTTCTTCCTACTGCAAAAAATAAGCCCCTTTTATTAGGAACAACAGTTATACTTACCAGATTGGAGCAGAATAGTGGGTGCAAAACCAGAAATCTAGTTTTTCTGGGTTACACTGTATGTATATATGTATATGTATGGGTATGTGTGTGTGTATGCATATGTATATGATGTATGTGTACCTGTTTAAGTATTAAATCGCAACACAGGACACTAAATATATTGGAACACAAGATATATTAGAACAAAAATCATACATTATGTTTTAACTCTAGCTTCTCTTCCCTAACTCCTCCCAAACTCTCCCTACCTCCATTCTCCAACAGATCAACAGTTCCTGTATTTCCCTTCAGAAAAGAGCAGGTTATGCCAACTGAACATGGCATAACAAGATGAAATAAGATTAAAAACAAAACTTCATATTAAGGCTGAATGAGGCCATCCAATATGAGGAAAAGAGTCCCATGAGCAGGCAAGAATGTAAGAGATACCCCAGCTCTCCCATTGTTAGAAATTTTAATACATCTTTTAGAGCTGCTAAATAAAACAAACAAACGCACACACACACACACAGAGAGACAGAGACAGATAGACAGAGTTAGAGAGAGAGAGAGAGAGTACACACACACACACACAGTAATTCTATTAAGAATGAAGCAAAATGAAACCATGTATTCATGATTGGTGAAATGCAAATTGCATAGAACTGTTGAAGAATGAAACAAAAAAGAAAAAGTCACAATTTTAATACTTTCTTCTGAGAGTCAGCTTGGGATAGCATAATATTTTTGTTGTTTGTTCTAAAATAATGTTTCTAGAATAATCAGTCATGGCAACTATATCATAGTCACTTGATGTGTCTTGCAAATGTCAAGTTGTTGCCCAAAGCAGAGAAGTCCTTTTCCCATCAGTGTGCTCCCAGTGTCAACAGTTAAAAGTGACTTGTAGTTCCATGAATTGATGTAAAGTTGGAAGTAATAGATAGTAACAGATGCGAAATTATCTTTTCTTCTTTTTTTGAAACACTGATATTATTTCTCCTTTCCCTTTTCTTATTGTATTCCCTCTCATACACTCAACTGTGTTCTTGTTCAAATTCTTAATTTCATGTTTCATTGATTGTTGTTACATGCATATGCATATACTTTTTTAGTTTTTCAATTAGATATATTCACCATTTACATTTCAATTGTTGCTCCCTTTCCTGGTTCTCCCCCACCAAAAGTCTCATAACCCATCTCCATTCTCCCTGTTCCCCAATCAACCCTCTCCCACTTCTCTGTCCCAGCATTCCCTCACACTGCAGCATCAAACCTTTACAGGACCAAGGACCTCTCCTTCCTTGGATGTCCAACAAGGCCATCCTCTGCTGCCTATGTGTCTGGAGCCATAGGGGAGCTAGAAAAAGGACCCAAGGAGCTGAAGGGGTTTGCAGCACCACAGGAGGAACAACAATATGAGTCACCCAGTACTCCCAGAGCTCCCAGGGACAAAACCATCAACCAGAGAGTGCACATGCCATTATAAATGCTGTTACCTCTACAACTTTCATTTCTCACAAGACCATATCAAATAAAAAAAAGCTGCATAGAAATCTTAGGCAAGTAGCCTGGGCCATTTTATTGTACAATACATAGTTACAACAATGATATATTTAAAAGTATTTAAAAGATAACAATGGCTTCCTAAATGACAACATAATGACACTTGTTTAATGTCTGCCATATGGGCATACAGACAAAAGGTGGCTTACCAGAACCTACACAGGGTAGTGCCTTTATCTCCAGTTTCTACAATCACAAAATAATGGGCTTTTTTGTTGTTTTATTTATTTTTTTATTTTTTACAGTTTAAGTAACAACCTATGGCACTTTCTCAGAGATGTCCATGTTATCTATGAGATTTCAGTACTGAGAAATGGTCTTCTCTCATAACTAAGTATGGAAATAAATTTGAAGCCTAGTGATGCTTAGATACTGGTAGAGTTCTGAGGCATGATCTAGAAATGTGACTGTCAACTGCAACAATTTGGTGATGCCCCAGAATGACAAAAGGGGCACACACAGAAACCTTCACTTTTCTGAGAAAATAAATGTGATCACAAATAGAGTTTTTGATAATTTTTGTTGCTAGAGATATGGACTTTTAAAATTGTTTTGGCTGTAGTAGATTGGAAACTGATAAAAAGACAATTCTTATTATGATGTGGTAAAAATCTTACTGAAAGATTTTTGTTCCAATATATCTTGTCTTCTAATATATGTAGTGTCCTGTGTTGTGATTGAATGCAAATTCAAATAACTGATGATGTTTGTAAATGATGTTTCAAAGGGATAGTCTGTCTCCTCCAAACTACTTATAGTAAAGAAAAGAACTGACAAACATATTGAAGAAGGGAGTACTATGGCAAACAAGAATCAGAGCCTTAATATTTGTAAAAGTCTCAGCCTATGCATCTTAGAAGAGGAGGACTTCAAAGACAATGAAATGAACGGTTATGCTTCCTCTTTCTCTCTGTCTTTCTCTCTGTGTGTCTGACTTTTTCTTTCTGTTTCTATGTCTCTGTCTGTTTCTATGTTTCTGTGTGTCTCTGTCTCTGTTTCTCCTCTCTCTCTCTCTCTTTCTCTCTCTCTCTCTCTCTCTCTCTCTCTCTCTCTCTCTCTCTCTGTGTGTGTGTGTGTGTGTAAGATAATTGATGTTTTCACTGTCTTCATTTCTGATGAGAATAATGCGAAGACAAAGTACAGAAGAAGAGAAAAATTGAATCTTGTGCCACATGGAAGATTTTTTTTTTATTGATTATTCCTTTCATTTACATTTCAACTGATATCCCACTTCCTTCTTGGTTACACTCTACAAGTCCCCCATCCCACCTCCCTCTCCTACTTCCCCTTTGCCTCCATGAGGGTGCTCTCCCACCCACCCACCATCTCCTGTCCCACCCCTCCAGCATACCCCATATGCTGGGTCATCAAACCTTCACAGGACCAAGGGTCTCCCCTCCCATTGATGTTAGACACAGCCGTTCTCTGCTACCTATGTCTCTGGAGTCATGGATCTCTCCCTGTATACAATCCTTGTTTGGTGGTCTAGTCCCTGGGCACACTGGATGGTCTGGCCTGCTGATGCTGTTTTATCCTGTGGGGTTGCAAATTTCTCGGCTCCTCCAGTCCTTCTGCCAGCTCCTCCATTAGAGTCCCTGAGCTCAGTCTGATTGTTGGCTCCCAGGATCCACATCTTTATTGGTCAGTTGCTGGCTGAACCTCCCAAGGAGCAATCAAAAGTGGTTCCTGTTAGCAAGTGCCTCTTGTCAATGGCAACAGTGTCTGGTTTGGTGTCTCCAGACAGGATGGATCCTCAGGTGGGGCAGTCCTCTGATGTCCCATCCTTCAGTCTCTGCTCCATTTTTTTTTGTCCAGGTTATTCCTTTGGACAGGACCATTTCTCAGTTAAAAATGTGAGATGGGTGTGTGGCCCTATCCCAACCACTTGGGCTGTGTCTATCTACTGGAGGTGGTCTCTACAGGTTCTATCTCCTCTGCTAAAATCATCCCTGTTGGGGCCTGGGAGCCTCTCATTTCCTTGGCATCTGTGACCCACCAGTGAGTATCCCCAGTTCCTCATACCCCCTGCAACATATTTTTATATGATTGGCAGTCTGTCTCTACTGTCACCTGTAGTACCTGATATTGCCCCCCTTATTTCCTACCCCTCCTCTTTTCCTCCTAGGTCCCACCTCCCTCCATCTCCACAATTATCCTGTTCCTCCTCAATATAGGACTGAAGCATCTACACTCTGGTCTTCCTTCCTCCTAAGCTCCATATGGTCTGTGGGATGTATCATGGGCATTGTGAGGTTTGGGACTAATATCCACCTGTCAGTGAATACAGACCATGTGAGCTCTTTTGTGTCTGGATTACCTCACTCAGGATGATATTTTCTACTTCCATCTACTTGCTGGTGAATCTCATGAAGTCATTTTTTTTTGATAGCTGAGCAGTAATTCAATTGTGTAAATGTACCAAATTTTCTGTATCCAAACCAGGAACATCTGGGTTGTTTCCAGCTTCTGGCTATTATAAAAAAGGCTGCTGTGGACATAGTGGAACATGTGTCCTTGCTATATTTTGGAGTGGTATAGCTGGGTCTTCAGCTAGGACTATTTCCAATTTTCTGAGGAACCACCAGACTGATTTACAGAGTGATTGTACCAGCTTGCATCCTGCCAACAATGGAAGAGTGTTCCTCTTTCTCCATATCCTCGCTAGCCTCTGCAGTCACCTGTTTTTGATCTTAGCCATTCTGATGTGTGCGGTGAAATTCAGGGTAATTTTGACTTGCATTTCCCTGATAACTAAGGACACTGAACATTTCTTCAAGTGTTTCTCAGCCATGGAAGATTCCTCAATTGAGAATTCTCTGTTTAGCCTGTACCCCATATTTTAATAAGGTTATTTGGTTCTCTGGGGACTAATATCTTGAGTTTTTTGTATATTTTAGATACTAGCCTTCTATCAGATGTAAAGTTGGTAAAGATCTTTTCCCAGTCTGTGAATTGCCACTTTATCCTATTGACAGTGTCCTTTGCATTACTGAAACTTTTCTATTTTATGAGGTCCCATTTTTGATTATTGATCTTAGGGCATATGTCATTGGTGTTCTGTTCAGGAAATTTTCCCCTGTGCCCAGGTGTTCGAGGCATTTCCACACTTTCTCTTCTATTAGATTCAATGTATCTGGTTTTATATGGAGGTCCTTGATTCACTTGGACTTGAGCTTTGTACAAGGAGATAAGAATGAATCAATCACATTCTTCTACATGCAGTCTGCCAGTTGAACCAGCACCATTTGTTGAAAATGCTCTCTTTTTTTCCACTGGATGGTTTTAGCTCCTTTGTTGAAGATCAAGTGTCCATAGATGTGTGGATTCATTTCTGGGCCTTCAATTCTATTCCATTGATCTACTCGCTTGTCTCTCTACAAATATCATGCAGTTTTTATTACTATTGCTCTATAGTACAGCTTAAGGTCAGAGATGGCGATTCCCCCAGAAGTTCTTTTATTGTTAAGAACAGTTTTCCCTATCCTGTTTTTTTTCTCTAATGAATTTGAGAATTGCTCTTTCTAACTCTGAAGAATTGAGTTGGAATTTTGATGGGGATTGCACTGAATCTGTAGATTGAGTTTGGTAAGATGACTGTTGTGTCCATGATTCTGCAGGAACCCCAGGAGAGCTCAAGAACTGTAGGGCCCAATGTAAATATGTAAAAGAGTATCTTTATCAATATGAATCAGACTTGAATTGTAAACATTTTCACAGTGTAGGGAGGAGTGTGACCTTGAGCCTAGAGGGCTTTACACTTATATACAGCATAGTAAGGGACATTTTTGGATATTAGAGTGACAGTGGAGGCGGTGAGGCAAGCTATTTTTCAAACAAGATATTGTTAGTAGGATTTGATTATTATTTGAATTTCCTCAGGTTCTGTTGTTATGTATACCTCTTCATTCCTGATGTTGTTAATTTGGATATTGTCTCTGTGCTGTCTAGTTAGTTGGCTAAGGGTTTATATATCTTGTTCATTTTCTCAAAGAACCAGCTCATTGTTTTGTTGACTCTTTATATATAATTCTCTTTGTTTCTACTTGGTCTATTTTAGCCCTGAGTTTGATTATTTCCTGTTGTCTACTCCTCTCTGCTGTATTTGCTTCTTTTTGTTCTAGAACTTTCAGGTGTACTATTAAGCCGCTAGTGTATGAAGTCTCCAATTTTTATTTGGAGGCATTCAGGTCTATGAGTTTTCCTCATAGTACTGCTTTCATTGAGTGCCATAAGTTTGGAAATGTTTTGCCTTTATTTTAATTAAATTTTAAAAAAATCTTTAACTTCTTTATTTATTCCCTGACCAAGCTATCTTTGAGTAGAGTGTTGTTCAGCCTCCATCTGGATGTGGGCTTTCTGTTGTTTTTGTTCTTTTTGATGACCTACCTTAGTCCATGGTGGTCTGATAGAACACCTGGGATTAATTTAATAATATTGTATCTGTTGAGTTTTGTTTTGTGTCTGATTATATGGTCAGTTCTTGAGAAGGTACCATGAGGTGCTGAGAACAAGGTATATTCTTTTGTTTTAGAATGAAATTATCTGTAGTTATCTGTTAAATCCATTTGATTCATAACTTCTTTAGTCTCACTGTGCCTCTATTTAGTTTCTGTTTCCATGATCCATCCATTGGTGAGAGTAGTTTGTTGAAATCTCTTATCATTGTGTGAGCTTCAATGTGTGCGTTGAGCTTCAGTAACATTTTACTTACAAATATGGGTGCCCTTGCATTTGGGGAATAGATGTTTAGAATTGAGAGTTCATCTTGGTGGACTCTTCTTTGATGAATATGTAGTGTCCTTCCCCATCCTTTTTGATAACTTCTGCTTGAAAATCTCTTCTATTGAATATTAGGATGGCTACTCCATCTTCTTTCTTTCTTTTTTTTTTCAGGGTACCATTTTATTTTGAATTGTATTTTCTTTTTTTTTAATTTTATTTTATTTTCTAAGTTTTTTTTATTTACATTCAAAATCATTTCCCCTTTCCCGTTTCCTCCCTCCCCGAAAGTCCCATAAGTCCCCTTCCCTCCCTCTTTTCCCCATTCAACCCCCTCTCACTTCTCTGTCCTGGCATTCCCCTACATCCAGTTTTTCCAGGACGAGGGGTCTCTCCTTCCATCTTCTTAGAAATCTATTGATATGCGAATTGTGTCTAGGGTATTCCGAGATTCTGGGTTAATATTCCCTTATCAGTGACTGCATACCATGTGTGTTCTTTTGTGATTGGGTTACCTCACTAAAGATGATATTTTCAAGTTCTGACCATTTGCCTAGGAATTTCGTGAATTCATTGTTTTTAATTGCAGAGTAGTATTCCATTGTGTAGATATACCACATCTTCTGAATCCATTCCTCCATTGAGGGACATCTGGGTTCTTTCCAGCTTCTGGCTATTATCAATAAGGCTGCTATGAACATAGCAGAGCATGTGTCCTTATTCCATGCAGGTAAAGCCTCTGGGTATATGCCCAGGAGTGGTATAGCCGGATCCTCCGGGAGTGTCATGCCCAGTTTTCTGAGGAACCGCCAGACTGCTTTCCAGAGTGGTTGTACCAGCTTGCAATTCCACCAGAAGTGGAAGAGTGTTCCTCTTTCTCCACATCCTCGCCAACAACTGCTGTCTCCTGTGTTTTTGATCTTAGCCATTCTGACTGGTGTGAAATGGAATCTCAGGGTTGTTTTGATTTGCATTTCCCTAATGACTAAGGATGATGAACATCTCTTTAGGTGCTTCTCAGCCATTAGATATTCTTCAGGGGAGAACTCTTTGTTTAGCTCTGTACCCCATTTTTTAATAGGGTTGCTTGCCTCTCTGAAGTTTAACTTCTTGAGTTCTTTGTATATCTTGGATATTAGCCCTCTGTCGGATGTAGGGTTGGTAAAGATCATTTCCCAGTTAGTTGGTTGCCACTTTGTCTTTTTGACAGTGTCTTTTGCCTTGCAAAAACTTCGTAATTTAATGAGGTCCCATTTGTCAATTCTTGATCTTAGAGCCTAAGCTATTGGAGTTCTGTTCAGGAAATTCTCCCCTGTGCCCATATGTTCAAGGTTCTTCCCTAGTTTCCCTTCTATTAGTTTCAGTGTGTCTGGTTTTATGTAGAGGTCCTTGATCCACTTGGAATTGAGCTTAGTGTAAGAAGATAAGAATGGGTCAATTTGCATTCTTCTGCATGTTGACCTCCAGTTGAGCCAGCACCATTTGGGACCATTTGTTTGGAATATTTTTCCAGCCTTTTACTTTGAGGTAAGTCACTGAGTTGTGTTTCCTGTGTACAGTTGTGTTTACATTTCTAGTCTATTAACCTATGTCTTTTTATTGGGGAATTGAATCCATTGATGATGAGATATGTTAGGGACCAGTGATTGTTGTTTCTTGTTACTTTTGTTGTTAGAGATAGAATTATGCTTGTGTGTTTCTCTTCTTTTGGATTTGTTGTGAAAAGATTAATTTCATGCTTTACTTGAATGTAGTTTCCCTCCTTATTTTGGAGTTTTTCATATATTATCTTTTGTTGGTCTGGATTAGTGGAAAGATATTGTTTAAATTTGGTTTTGTCTTAGAATATCTTGGTTTCTCCATGTATGGTAATTCAGAGTTTTGCTGTGTATAGTACGTACAGTATAGTATAGTATTTTGTTCTCTTAGTGTCTGTATGACATCTGCCCAAGATCTTCTGGCTTTTAGAGTCTCTGTTGAGAACTCTGGTATAATTCTGATAGGTCAGCCTTTATATGTTACTTGATCTTTTTCCCTTACTGCTTTCAATATTCTTTCTTTGTTCTGTGCATTTGGTATTTTAATTATTATGTAATGGGAAGAATTGCTTTTCTGGTCTCATCTGTTTGATGTTCTTTATGTTTCTTATATATTTATGGGTCTCTCTCTCTCTCTCTCTCTCTCTCTCTCTCTCTCTCTCTCTCTCTTTCTCTCTAGATTAGGGAAGTTTACATCCATAATTTTGTTGAAGGTGTTTGTTAGACCTTTGAGTTGAGAATCTTCACTCTCTTCTATACCTATTATTCTCAGGTTCAGTCTTTTCATTGTGTTCTAGATTTCTTTAGTGTTTTGAGTTAGGAGCTTTTGATTTTGTATTTTCTTTGACTGTTTTGTCAATGTCTTTTATAGTATTGTCAACACCTGAGAGTCTCTCTTCTATCTGTTGAATTCTGTTAGTGATGTTTGTATATGTGGCTCCTGATTTCTTTCCCAGTTTTTCCATCTCTAGGATTTTCTCCCTGTGTTTTCTTAAATGTTTCTATTTCCATTTTTATATCCTGGATGGTTTTGTTCAGTTACTTCACCTGTTTGTTTGTGTTTTCCTGTATTTCTTTAAGGGATTTATCTATTCTCTTTATGAACTTCTACTTGTTTACCTATGTTCTCCTGTATTTTTTAAGGGAGTTGCTTATGTCCTTCTTAAAGTCCTCTATCATCTTCATGAGATGAGAATTTAGATCTGAGTCTTACTTTATAGGTATGTTGGAGTATCCAGTGCTTTCTGTGGTAGGATACCTGGGTTCTGATGTTGCCAAGTAGCATTGGTTTCTGTTACTTATGTTCTTTCACTTGCCTCTCACTATCTGATTAGCTCTGGTGTTAACTGGCCTTGCTGTTTCTGACTGGAGTCTGTCTCTCCTGCGAGCCTATGATCCTATTATCCTGTGATCCTGGATGTGTCAGAACCCCTGGGGGATTGAGCTGAGACTGGGATTTGGGTGGAATATGCTGGTATCCAGAGCAGAGGTTCTGTTCCCAGCACAGGTTCAAACTGGAAGGAGCATGATTCTCTGGCTGGGTGGGGTATCTGTTTCCTGGGGTCCTGGGGTGCTGATTCCAGTAGGCATTGGGGAAGGGTTTGAGGTCTCACCTGTGATCATGGATGTGTCAGAATACCTGGGGAGTCGTGCTGTAGCTGGGATGTGGTCTGAATGGGTTGGGATCCAGAGCAAAGTCTCTACCTCTGGCACCTATATGGAATAATTTTATAGGTAATATTAAATACATTTTACAATGACATAATTGCTTTTGTAAAAAAATCTCTCATATCATGCTATCAAGTACTTGATTATATAACTTCAAAAAGAAAAGCCAATACTCCAGTTAGATAAATGAGATTGGAATTATTTGGAAAGAAGTTTGTATACTTAGATAACGGTAAACTAATTCATTTTTCTTGTGTTTCACATGTAATAACTTAATTTATTGACAATTTTCATTTTTGTGTGCCATCTACCACCTGTTGCTTCTTTTTTTTAGCTTTATTCATTTTATTTATTCATGTGTATGTGTATATGACTATAAAATTTTAAGGGTACCACATGTGTAAACAGCTCATAGAAACTAAGTTAAAAATATTTGTGAGCTTATGTGTGAGTGTTGGAAAGAGCAGTGAGCAGAGTTCTCTGCAGCAGCCCTTAGTATTCTTAACACCAAGCATTCATATCTTCAGCCCCTAGTCTCCATATTTAATTACAAATGCCAGTCAGTTTCTCCTTTCTTTCCTTCCTTCCTTCCTGCCTGTCTTACTGCATCTTTTTTCTTTTATTTTCATTTGTAATGCTAAGAATTGAAACTAGGATCTTGAAAATGCTAGGCAAGACTTCTAGCACTGATCTGCATTCCCAACCTTTGCTTTTTTTGATAAAGGGTCTTTCTAAATATCTTAAGCTGTCTTTGACTTACCATTCTCCTTTCCTCTCTTCAATGTGCTGTGATTATTGATCCCTGCCACTCAGGCAATATCTTTGTTCATTCCTTGAACACACCTCAGTCTTCTTTTTCATTCTTTTCTTTTCTTCTCTTCTCTCTTTCTTCTCTCTCTCTCTCTCTCTCTCTCTCTCTCTCTCTTTCTTTCTTCCACATAATCCTGCCTTTATGACCCCTCTCATCCATGTTGGGTTTTATTGTTTTTTACAGGAATACAGACCTAAAGATTTGACCCTTCCAGAGGACAGATGCCAAATTATTCACACTGCACACTGGCTAGCCTAGAAGAACTCAGAGTAGCTATGAATGCCAGTTCTTAATTCTTCTTTGAATCAACATTTGTATGGGAGCCATTACATAATGAGTATGATTGAAGCATTGTTATGCATGAGGATCTTTTTCCTTACACAACTGTTTTGGATTTTCCTGTCTTTCCCTGGACTCACTCAGGCTGGGCATCTGCACTACTACAGTTCCACAGAAGTGGTGATTCCCATGAAGATAACGGAGAAAACCAGAGGAATGACCCTTACAAACTGGATCTCCTATAGCTTTAAACTTGGAGGTCAGAGACACATCATCCACATGAAGATCAAGAATCTTTTTCTAACCAGGCACCTCCCAGTGTTCACCTACTCTGAGCAGGACTCTCTGCTTGAAGATTACCCTTATGTCCAGGATGACTGCTACTACCACAGTTATGTGGAGGGTGACTCAGAATCATTAGTTTCCTTCAGTACCTGTTTTGGAGGTTTCCAAGGACTATTAGAAATAAATAGCATTGTTTATGAAATTATGCCCAAGAAGTTTTCTACCAAATTTGAACATCTGGTCTATAAAATGGACAGTAATAAAACAGAATCAAGGAGTTCCAACCTTATGCAAGATAACGTAACATGCCAAGTAGAGTTACTAATAAGTGGAAATTATACCCTCCAGCAAAGTAATTTTGAAGGCTGGTGGACACTAGAATTGCTGAATTGGTAGCGGTGGTAGATAAAACTCTATATGACCACTGTGGCCATAATTACACAATAATGCTATCAGATCTATATTCTGTGATAAGTATAGTGGATACCATTTATGAGGCAATTGGTATTAAAACATTATTAGTTGGTTTGGAGATTTGGAATAAGAAAAACCCTATTGTGGTAGATGATGTAAGAAAATCTCTAAGGTAATATTGCCAGTGGAAAGTCTCAAACTTTCTTCATCGATTAAAACATGATACCTCACATCTTTTCATACATAGGCACTTGAGAGGATTAAGTGGCATAGGTTCGACCAGTGGGATTTGTGATTCAAATCGTAGTTGTGCAGTTGTTACTTTCATAGAGAGAACTTTGAACCTTCGTGCCCTTGGAGTGGCTCATCACTTAGGTCATAATTTGGGTATGAACCATGATGAAGATACATGTAAGTGTGGTTACAGTAAATGTATAATGCACATGGACAGTCCACCAATACCCAAATTCAGCAATTGTAGTTATAATTCCTTTTGGTCTTACATTATAAGGTACACAAGCTGTTTGATGGAAAGCATGTACACAAAGGATATCTTTAACATGACGCACTGTGGAAATGGTGTTGTTGAAGGCAAAGAGCAATGTGACTGTGGATCTTTAAGGAACTGTGTACATGACTTCTGCTGCTTGTCAAACTGCACTCTGAGTACTGGGGCTTCCTGTGCCTTTGGACTTTGCTGCAAAAACTGTCAGTTTTTATCATCAGGGACTCTGTGTAGAAAAAGTGATAATGTGTGTGATCTTCCAGAGTGGTGCAATGGAACATCCCATAAATGTCCAGATGATTTTTATGTGGAAGATGGAATTCCCTGTGGGGTCTCAGCCTATTGTTATGAAAAGCGATGTAATGACCGCAATGAACATTGTAGGCAGATTTTTGGCCAGAATGCAAAGGCGGCAAATGGACATTGCTACAGAGAAATAAACACTAAAGGTGATCGTTTTGGCCATTGTGGTCTTCAGGGACCTATGTATATAAAATGTGAAAGCAATGATTCACTTTGTGGGAGAATTCAGTGTGATAATGTGATAGAAATTCCCCATATGAAAGGTCACAGTACTGTTCACTTTGCTGTTGTCAAAAATGTATCATGCTGGAGCACTGATTACCACACTGGGACAAACCTAACTGATATAGGTGATGTGAAAGATGGCACAGAGTGTGAGCAAGATCATATCTGCATCCATAGGCATTGTGTACATATATCTGCATTGGACAGCAACTGTTCACCTACGTTCTGTAATTACAGGGGCATCTGCAACAATAAACATCACTGCCACTGCAACCTCCGCTGGGACCCTCCTAACTGTATGATAAGAGGATTTGGAGGTAGTGTAGACAGTGGCCCACCTCCTAAAGCAAGGAGAAAGAAACCATTTTTCTATCTGCTTCTGTTAATGCGCATTATTTTCATTTACATTTCAAGTTGTCTTTGTTGGCTACTTTTTTTTGAAAAAGAAAGTAAACGAAAGCCCCAAGTTCAGCCTACACCTGTAGACATAGGCAACGTTTCAGAGGAAGTTTCAAGCCAAAAATCTAGGTCAGTGCATTTCCAGCGTCTACCTGAGTCAAGAAAGCCATCTCTATCGGCTACACCAACATCGTCCGAAAATATTACCAATTAAATATTAATCACTAGTATGACTCTCCTTATTCTTCATGATTTTAAGTAATCTGAAGACTGATTTCTGTAATTTTGTTCTTTACATTTTCAGAGGAAAAAAATCATGTATGAATGGTATAGGTATTTTTCAGGTTACTGCCTACCAGCTTTCAATATCATTTTATATACTTTGATTGCTACTGCCCAATTTCTGTTATAGCGATTTTCTTCCTATGGGGAAATAGGGGTATGTATATGAAAATGGATAGAAATATGAGAGATGTATTCTTCCTGATATGTTGGAGCTTCCTGAATAACATATTTTACACGGGCAGTGAGTGATACATGTTTTTAATCATGCAATTACTTTTTGTATAGATTCACTGCAAAAAAAAAAAAAAAAACAAACCATTATTTTCAGTTTCAGAGATCCCAGAATAATTGTCAGAAGTGCTACATTCCACGATGTGAAGCCCAGCAACTCGAGCATTGCCCTAGGTAGCTTAGCAGTAATGCTAGAGTACTGCAGCTTAGATCGTGGAGACAACTGCACAGTTTGAAGATTTAATTATCCTCAATTTCTTTGTTTTATTGCCTGACTTTATAAAAAAGTATCCTCCATTAGTTAGTCATAATTAATTAGGAGCATAATATCTCTCCTAATGTGTGTTTGTGTGTGTGTGTGTGTGTGTGTGTGTATACAAGTAATGAAAAAAGGAGACCAAGAATTTGAATTTTCAGAGTTTTTTTTAATTTTTAATTTTTTTTTATTTTCTAAGTTTTTTTTTTACATTCAAAATCATTTCCCCTTTCCTGTTTCCTCCCTCCCTGAAAGTCCCATAAGCTCCCTTCCCTCCCTCTTTTCCCCATTCAACCCCCTCTCGCTTCTCTGTCTTGGCAGAGTTTTTTAAATTACATTTTAGTAATTAAAGTAATTAAATTTAGTTTTTTGTTATTTACAATTCAAATATTATCTGCTTTCCTTGTTTCCACTCTAAAACTCCCCCATCACATTCCCCCTCCCCCTGCTCACCAACCCACCCACTCCTGATCCCCTCTCCTGGCATTCCCCTACTTCAAGGCACTGAGCCTTCACAGTAGCAAGGGCCTTTCCTCTCATCAATGTCTGACAGGGACATCCTCTGCTACTTGTGGATCTGGAGCCATGGGTCCCTCCATGTGTACTCTTGTTAGTGGTTTAGTTCCTGGGAGCTCTAGAGGTACTAGTTGGTTCATATTGTTCCTCATATAGGGTTGCAAACCCCTTCAGCTCCTTGGGTCCTTTCTCTAGCTCCTCCACTGGGGACCCTGTGCTCTGTCCATTGGTTGGCTGTGAGCATTCACTTCTATATTTGTCAGGCACTGGCAGAGTCTCTCAGGAGACAGCTATATCAGGCTACTGTCAGCAAGCACTTGTTGGCATCCACAATAGTATCTGGGTTTGGTATATATGGGATAGATCCCCAGGTGAAGCAGTCTCTAAATGGCCTCCTTCAGTCTCTACTCCACACTTTGTCTCTGTTTCTACTCCCAGGGTATTTTGATTCCCCTTCTAAGAAGGACTGATGTATCCACACTTTGGTCTTTTTCTTCTTGAGCTTCATGTGTTCTGTGAATTCATTCGGGTTTTAATCATTTCATAATATCCTAGATTTTTCTAGTTGTTTCGTACCAGAGTTTTTTAGATTTAATATTTGCATGACCAATGTATCCATTTCTTCTGTTGTCTTTAATGCTTGAGATTCTGTCTCTCATCTCTCTATTGTGTTTTACTTATTTCCTTCTACTGTTTATGTTTTCACAGATTTCTTTAAATGATTTATCCATTTCCTCTTTAAAGACATTTATCATACCCACTCTTTTAATGTTTTGTTTTGTTTTGTTTTTTTGTCTTAGAGTACATCTATGTGGCAATACACAAGGTTGAAAATGGTAGGATTTCTGAGCGCTAGTTGACACATATTGTCCTAGCTGCTATTGATTTTATTTTTACACTCTTTTCTAGGCACCTGGGTTTGGGAAGATTGTAATTCTATATGCTGATATGTGGACTTGTCTTAATGTTTTGTTGTTTTGCTTCTATTATTGTTCTTAAGAGGTTGTGTTGTCTGGTAGGTAACTATTCTGGGATTCTTTTAGATGTGGGTACTGGAGATTCCCAAGGATATATGTTCCTAAGTTGTGGAGGTTATTACTGAGGAAAGAGGATAGACTAGGAGTGGGAGTTTAGGGGATCTACTGGAAGGAATAAAGCTGGGATTTCACCAGGATCTGTCTAGTCCCTGTTTTGTGGGTAATGAAGAGGAGTGGCCACAACAGTGTATCTTCCAAAGATCTGAAGATGACACTGGGGAATTGAATATGGAAGCCAAGAGGTAAAGTAAAGCTCAGAAGCTCATGTACTTTCTTTGTTGGTCTCCTTGCTTCCTTTGCAGGCCTGCTGAATTTGGGGGCTAAGAGAACAGGATGGGTGGAAAGGAAGGCTAGAGGAGATTTCCTTGATCCAGTGGTGATGCAAAAAGCTAGGGGTGATGGGTTGGGGAAGGCTGTGATCTGCTACAGAGTTAAAGGTGAAGTTGGATGATTAGATTTAGAGAGGAGAAAGATATGAACTTGCCCAGTTAGGCTACTGGTTTCCTTGACAGAGTGACCTGTGGTTTCCCAGTCTATCACTCTGAAAAGCCCTGCACCACTGTCCATCCAACCCAGTCATAATGGTAATCTCAAGTTGAGTAGGAGATTCTGTCTCAAACATGGTGTGCAGAAACAATTGAGAAAACATATTATGAAGACAGTCTCTCTGTATATTCTAGCATGGGCAATTACACACAAGCATGTAGCACATATTTTTAATTTAAACATTTGTAAATGAGGGCAGATACATTTTTATCTATAATACAAAAAGTCAAACAGCTGGAGATACTGGTGAGACATTTAGTGTGAATTATCTTGTAGAGGAGTATGATTTGTATTAGTTTGGGTTTCTGTTGCTGCAATGAAACACCATGACCAAAAAGCAAGCTGGGAAGGAGAAGGTTTGTTTGTCTTATATTTCCATATTTTAGTCTACCACAAAAGAAAGGCAGGAGGGGAACTCAAACAGAGTAGGAAAATGGAGTCAGGATAAAATGGAGAGGTCATGGAGGGATGCTTCTTATTGGATTGCTACACATGGTTTGCTCACTCTTCTTTCTTATATAACCCATGACCACCAGCCTAAAACTTCTCCTATCAATCACTAAGAAAATGTTCTACAGATTTGTCAACAACCTGACCTTATGTAGTCATTTTCTCAGTTGAGGCTTTTCCTCTCAGATGACAGTTTGTATCAGGTTGACATAACTCTAGCTGGCACAGTGGCCACTATCTATGACCTAAACAATAAAAGGACATATTGATGGGGTCTCATGTCAGATGTGGTAGACAGAACATAGTGATGAATAGAAAAATCATATGACATGAAAAAATGTGAGTAAGCAAAGGTCTCGGTTATGTATTGAAAGTGGACTGATCAGTTACAGTGAACATGTATCAGTTAGGTATTAGGCATACTTAGCATAAAACAGATGAAGATCACAGTGAATTGAAAACAAAGAAGTTAACTATTCAACATGATGCTTGCAGAGACTCAAGAAAAGATATGTTATGAAATATAAATATTTATATTTAAAAAGCATTTTTGAACATGGAACAGTAAAGAAATTCATTGATTTTTTTTCAGGGTTAATGTTGATAAAGTGCTGATATCCAAACAAGACTATAATAATAATGAAAAATCATTGCTTGGTACTAGTGTCTAAGAAATACATTGAATAAAGCTATGAGATAGACCCTGCAAGCTGTTAGTAACAAATACAGAATAATTGTGTTGCAAACAACAGAAACATATAATTGCAAACTTACTGTAATTGAAATATATTTCTAACCATATAAAAGGAGTGATTTTTTTCTTAAAAAGCATTTATTTAAGTACTCTTCGGCATAGGCAGTTGGATTTCTGAGGTCAAGGTTGTTCTGGTCTACAATGTGAGTTCCAGGGCCAGGGCTACACAGACAGACCTTGTCTTAAACAAATCAAAAAAGTAATAAAAATATTTATTGTTATGTGTTTGATTGTGTTGTCTGCATGGGTGTATGTGTACCATGTGTGTTTCTGATGACTTAAAAGTGAGAAGAGAGTGTCAAAACTCTCCTAAAGAGGAAGTAATGGATATTTCTGAGACACTATGTGGGTGCTGGGAAATTTATCAGGTTCTTTCTCAAAAAAAAAAGTAAAGGAATTTTAATCCAACAACATGGCTGCTCTGATAACACCCAAATACCTAGGTCTATGTGATCAAGCTGGAATGCAAACATGCCCTTAATATACACTTTTAAATACCTCTAGCTGGAATCCTTTAGTACACACCTTTAATCTCAATGAAATATTATTGAGGGACAGACAAAGTGATGAATCAGAGGTAGATTTGAGTCAGATGTAAGATGCACATAACTGTCAGAAGGAAACCTATTTAAGAGTAGTGCAGTGAGAAACAGTTTGTCAATTCTGTTCAGTGATTTCCTCAGTGAGTTTGGAGTTGAGTCAGTTGGGAGTCAGTGCAGTGAGTGCAGTGCAGTGGAGTTGAGTTTGTTCTTGAGTTCATGCAGTTTAGCACAGGACAGCAGAGGCAGTTGAAGCCAAAGAATAGAAAGGACCCAGAAGGTTAGAACAAATTGTCAAAGGTTGAAGACCAAGTAAAGCAATTCAGTGAGAAGGTGAGAGAAACCAGATTGAATCAGACAGTTTGGAGAGTAGTTTGTGCCAGAACACTTAAATTGAACCAGCCAGCCAGAATTCAGAAAAAAAAAAATGAAAAGGATGAGCTTATTCAGCAGTAAGTCTCCTCAATAAAAATTATATCATGCAAATAAAAGACTTGTTTACAAAACATAAATAGAAAAGTAAATAGTATATATGAAGGGATGGCGTGACATAGGAACTGTCACAATTTGGAGGTGTGGTCTTGTTGAAGTCAATGTAGCCTGGTCAGAGGAAGTGTGTCACTGGGTGTGGGCTTTGAGGTATGAAATGCTTAAGCCAGCATCACTCTGTCTTCTTGCTGCCTCCAGATCCAGATGTAGGACTCTAAGCTACTTTTCTAGCTCCATGTCTGCCTGCATGCTGCCATGCTTTCCACCATGATGACTAAAACTCTCAATCTATAAATCAGCCCTAAATAAGTGATTTCCTTCACAGGAGCTGCCATGGTCATGGTGTCTCCTCAGAGCCAAATAAATGCTAAGAAAAGTGTTGTTCAAGGAGTGCAGTGATGGCTGGGGCTAGAGGAGAGCATGAGATCTTATGGAGATGGGTTGATTGGAACCCAATTTAGATCTTCTGCCAGAGCCTTATGTGCTCATCAGGTCTTATCTTTCTAGCCCAATTTTGAGCTATTGTATTTCCAATTTCGACATGACTACTTAACACAAAGAAGGAAAAAAAAAAGACACTCGCATCCATGAGTATAGAATTATATCTTAGTACAGCAAAGTTAAGTAGACTTAATTGAAAAATACGTGAGTAACTTGGTCAAATAGTTTATGATTTTGGTATTTTCAACTAGAACAATATTAATTTAACACACTATTTAAGAAATAAGTCACTTTCAGTAGCTATAAAAAATTTCTAGCACTGTAAACACCTAATCAAGAAAGTTCAGCATCTAAGAAACTTAAGAGGGTTTTATATAATAAGTATTTTTTTTTCAAAATAATAACAAAAATTTCATCAGTAAAATCTTATCCACTGGCAAATTGTTTGAAATTTTGAGGAAACTGATGAGAGATAATTAAAAAGTTTATGAAGGGAAATAAAATCCTCTCAATGACCTCTACTAAATATACCACTATATATGCTACCTAGGATAATAGTCAATAAATAAATAACTAAACATGTACATAAATAATAACTAAAATAAGACTACTCTCATTCACATAGGCACTGAATTCAAAGTATTTTACATATCAGAATTAAGAATTTATTTTAGAAAAATGCTGAATATAATGTAAAAATGTATCTGATTTACAAGTAAAACAAAATGCACATGAAATATAATTGATTCATAATGAAATGATATCATCATATCAAGAGATCTTAAAGAATATGAAGCATGTGAAAATTTATCTTAATAATTCCTGTAAATATTTACTGAGATGGGGGAGTACAAATAATGATATAATTTTTCTTTTTTTTTATTTTCTAAGTTCTTTTATTTACATTCCAAATAATTTCCCCTTTCCTGTTTCCTCCCTCCCCGAATATATTTTTTCTTAATTAAAAACATTTAAAGAAGAACTTGGAGTATGAAAATAATATCATGGCATCATAGAAAACAACAATAAATTAAGGAATTTGTATTGTAATAATTAGAGCTAATACAAGCAGTAAACATAAAGGCAATATATAATGATCAATAAAATACCAGAATCAAGTAACGTTTTAGGTAATGTATTGCACCAACTTATGACATAGTTACTCATGTTCATTGATACCAAATCCAAAAAAGAACAACTAAAATGACCCTGAAAGAGACAATGATTTTCTAAATAAGAAAATGGGTTGTAGAGAAAGCTTGATAAAATGAATATAAACTTAATTAGGGAAAACCTATTCATTAACTAAAACAAAACATTTAAAAGAATGAAACTGCAATCTATATATGTACAATATATTGTTTCAGAACACACAAAGAAAGAAGGATTCAGCAATTATATCAGTGTGCTCTATTGTCTTTTGAAGGAATAATAGAATAGGAATGGTTAAATTGGATGAGAGAGAAGCAGTCAGTGTACAGGAGTAAATACTGTGTGAGGTAATTAACATAAAAATCATTTTGAAAAGTCATGGGGATGAAGCTTAATACTCAAGCTCAAGCTTCAGCTCCAAAGTATGGATACTTCAGTCCTACTTAGAAGGGGGAACAAAATAATGATGAGAAGTAGAGGGTAGGAAGGACAAGGGAGGAATAGAGAAGGGGGGAGGAAAAAAGGGGGTGCAGAATCAGGTGTGGGAGGAGACAGGGAGATGTACACAGGGTCAGAAATCTGAACAGAGATGTACAGCAATGGGAGATTAGGAAAAGGGGGTAGCCAAGAGAAAGTCCCAGACACTAGGCAAGCAAGAGGCTCCCAGGACTCAATGGCGATGATATTAGCTAAAATATACAACAAAGGGGAGACAGAACACGTAGAGACCATATCCAGAGGAGAGGCATGATCCATGGTTGAGAGATAGTGCTACCCACACTTCTCAAAAATTTTAATCCCGAATTGTTCCTGTCTATAGGAAATATAGGGACAAAGACTGGGACAGAGACTTAAGGAATGGCCATCAGGAGATTGCTCCACCTGGGCATTGATCTCATATTGAGCCACCAAATGCAGTCACTATTGATGATGCCAAGAAGTGCTTGCTGACAGGAGCCTGATATAGAAGTCTCCTTAGAGGCTCTGCAAAAGCCTTACAGATGCAGATATGGAAGCTTGTAGCCAACCATGGGATTGAGCATGGGAAACCCAATGGTGGAGTAAGGAAGAGGACTGAAGGAACTGAAGGGGTTTGCAACCCCATAGGAAGAACAACAATGTCAACCAACCAGACCTGTTTGAGCTCTCAGGGACAAAACACCAACCAAATAAAACACATGGAGGGCGCCATGGCTTGAGCTGCATATGTAGCAGAGGATGGCTTTATGTGCCATTAATCAAAGGGGACGCCCTTGGTACTGTGAAGGCTTGATGCTCCAGCAAAGGGGAATGCTAGGGTGATGAAGCAGAAGAAGGTTGGGGAGCACCCTCATAGAAGCAAGGGGAGTGGGGTGCAGTAGGGGTTTTGCAGAGGGAAATTTGCAAATTGCTCTTTCTAACTCTTTGCAGAATTGAGTTAGAATTTTGATAGGGATACACTGAATGTGTAGATTGCTTTTGGCAAGATGGCCATTTTTACTATATTAATCCTGTTAATCCATGAGCATGGGAGATTTTTCCATCTTCTGAGATCTCCAATTTCTTTCTTCAGAGACTTGAAGTTCTTGTCATACAGATCGTTCACTTGCTTGGTTAGTGTCACACCAAGGTATTTTATATTACTTGTGGCTATTGTGTGTTTTATGTTATTTCTCAGCCCATTTATCCTTTGAGTAGAAGAAGTCTACTGATTTATTTGAGTTAACTTTATATCCAGTCACTTTGCTGAAGTTATCAGGTTTATGAGTTCTCTGGTGGAATTTTGGGGGTCACTATAGTACTATCATATTATCTGCAAATAGTGATATTTTGACTTCTTTCTTTCCAATTTGTATCCTTTGAACTCCTTTTGTTGTCTCATTGCTCTGCCTAGGACTTTGAGTACTACACTGAATAGATAGGGAGGGAGTGGGCAGCCTTGTCTAGTCCCTGATTTTAGTGGGATTGCTTCAAGTTTCACTCCATTTAGTTTGATGTTAACAACTGGTTTACTATGCATTGCTTTTAATATGTTTAGGTATGGACCTTGAATTTGTGATCTTTCCAAGACTTTTAACATGAGGGGGTGTTAACTTGTGTCAAATGCTTTCTCAGCATCTAATGAGATAATCCTGTGGGGTTTTTTTTGAGTTTTTTTATATAGTGGATTATGTTGATAGATTTTCATATATTGAACTTTCCCTGCATCCCTGGGATGAAGCCTACTTGGTCATGGGGAATGACCATTTAGAAGTGCTCTTATATTCAGGTTACAAGAATTTTATTGAGTATTTTTGCATAGATATTCATAAGGGAAATTGGTCTGAAGTTTTCTTTGTTGGGCATGGTATAGGTATAAGTGTAATTGTGCTCTTCATAGAATGAATTGGGTAGAGTTCCTTCTGTTTCTATTTGTGAAATAGTTTGAAGAGCATTGGTACTAGGTCTTCTTTGAAGATCTGACAGAATTCTGCTCTAAAACCAACTAGTCCTGGACTCTTTTTGTTAGGAAACTTTTAATGACTCCTTCTATTTCATTAGGGGTTATGGGACTGTTTAGATCATTTATCTCATCCTGATTTAACTTTTGTATTTGGTATCTATCTAGAAAATTGTCTATTTCATCCAGTTTTATTTTGTAGTAGGCTTTTGTAGTAGGATCTGATGACTTTGAATTTTCTTGGTTTCTTTTGTTATGTCTCCCTTTTCATTTCTGATTTTGTTAATTTGGATACTGTCTCTGTGCCCTCTGGTTATTCTGGCTAAGGGTTTATCTATCTTGTTGATTTTCTCAAAGAACCAGTTCCTCGTTTTGTTGATTCTTTATATAGTTCTCTTTGTTTTTACTTGGTTGATTTTATCCCTGAGTTTGATTATTTCCTGCCATCTACTCCCACTGGGTGTATTTGCTTCTTTTTGCTCTAGAGCTTTCAGGTGTGCTGTAAAGCTGCTAGTGCATACTCTCCCCAATTTCTTTTTGGAGGCACTCAGAGCTATGACTGCTCTCATTGTGTTCCATAAGTCTGAAGTCTTTAATTCATTTCTTTATTTCTTCCATGACCAAGTTGTCATTAAGTAGAGAGTTGTTCAACTTCTCTGGGTATGTGGGATTTCTGTTGTTTTTGTTGTTATTGAAGACCAGCCTTAGTCCATGGTGATCTGATTCATGGATGCATGAGATTATTTCAATCCTTTTGTATCTGTTAAGGCCTGTTTGTGAGTGATTATATGGTCAGCTTTGGAGAAGGTACCATGAGGTGCTCAGAAGAAGATATATTCTTTTGTTTTAGGATGAAATGCTCTGTTGCTATCTGTTAAATACATTTGGTTTACAACTTCATTTAGTTTCACAGTGTCTCTGTTTAGTTTCTGTTTCCATGATCTTCCTAATGATGAGAGTGGAGTGTTAAATTCTCCCACTATTATTTTGTGAGGTGCAATGTGTGCTTTGAGCTTTAGTTAAGCTTCTTTTATGAATGTTGTTGCCCTTGCATTTGGAGCATAGATATTCAGAATTTCTAAGTTGACTTTCCTTCTCCTCCTCCTCTTCTCATCCTCTTCCTCTTCCACTTCTCCTCCTCCTCCTTCTCCTTCTTTTGTTCTTTTTTCTCCTCATCCACTTTTTCTTTGCTGTTGTCATCATCTTCTCTCTCTTTTTCTCTCTCTCTAAAACTGACTTAACACTGCAGATATTCAAACTTCATCTATAAAACAATTTTTATAAAATAATTTCAATGCTTAATGAAATTTTCAGGGTTTTGAAAGAAGTCTTACTATGCTACATGTATGACAAAATGTTGACAGACACTTTCACGTTTTCTTATCCTTCAGGATCACAAACATGTTATTAAATAGAAGTAATTCTTGTCATATTATTAATTTTCACTAGCTTAAAGTCAGAAATGAAAGCACATATCTAAATTTCCAGCATTAGCAAGAATAGATATAATGATGCATAATTAAATGTATTCTTAGATATACAGGGTTTGTTATTGAGTTTAAGGTTAGACTAGCTACTTGAATCTCTGTCTTGAAAACACACACACACACACACACACACACACGTGCGTGCACACACAGTGGGGTGCAAAAGAGGGGGAGAAAACAATACAGGAAGAAATGCAGATAAAAAGGAAATTTTAGTGATTTTTTTCACATAATTAGTCTTTCTGTAACTATAATTTTCACCGAGTAAAAGCATGTCTCTATGAGACATGAGCTTTTTACCTCTTCCAAAGCAAAGTTTCTAATTTTCTGTGTCTTCACCTGTTTTGATAAATTCTTGACAACCAGGAGAAATGTACAGTATCAATTCTGTTCATCTCCTTGCATAAGTTTTTGCCAACTAAGGAGTTGAAGGAAGACTTTGAACTCCAGGGATCTCTTTGATTGCTGCTTATATAAACATTCCATGAATAATGGTATGCACCACAGCATCAGCTTCTACTATATATTTTCTCTGTATAACATCTCTCCAAAGCAACAGTATTTGTATGTCTATTGACACCTAGTCAACTTACCTACAAACTATTCCCATACTAGTATTTGTGTTAGTGTTATAACTTCCATATAATAACTTTCTATTTTATTAAAAACTTTTATATAATAGGTGGATCATTTTTATGTGTGACTACCAATGTTTCTGAGTTTTTCATTCACATTAGAAATCTATAGTGTGAGGGGACATTGGAGAAATGGCTTTAAAATGCATAAAACACACAATTTTCTTTAAGTATATAAGTTAAAAGTTTACCTCTTTATTCATTAGATAAGAAATCTGGTGGAGACAATGAAGGTAGAATGGTTGTTTTTAATAATATCTTTTGGGACAGACATTTTGTTTGACATCTACAAGTACCAAAGGGAATTTAAGTCCTTTCCTGCCATTGGCTTCTAGATTTAGTTGCCTAGCAACAAATACTTCAATTCTATGAGACATAACAACAGGGTATACTGTAAAATCAGGAAAACCTCCAATTCACCTCATGATAAATCATTTACAACATATAGAATTATAATACTATGTCCCATTATTATTAAAAATATTAAAAGTTTTCCAGGGTGCCCATGGAGTTATGGCATAAAATAATATCATTCATAAAATTAATTTGGCTTAAATATTTAAACTATTTTCTTTTTTATGCTTATAAAATGAAGTTCTTAAAATAAATACTGTTAGTTTTGTCTTACAATACTATGTTTTTAGAAGGCAGTCATTTGCTATTATAGACAAAATGTCTGTTCCTGTATGGATGTGCCACCTGTTAATGATAAATCTGATAGCCAATGGCTTAGGAAGGAAACAGAAAATGGGACAACTGGGAGGCAGAAAGAATTTGGGAATAGAGCCAGTCTGAATAGAGTTTGAGTCTTATTTATGGGAGCATGGAGCTGAGAAAAAGAACCAGGGCCTGAGTTGGATGTCAATATGGTATAATAAAAATTAAAATGGATCAGTGGTTTCTACCCTACCTTTGATCATTCAGTTCCAAGATAAAAAGTTACAAAACTTTGATATTTATAACAAGCCTTAATCAGCACTAGAGCTGGGCAGATATCTACCCTCTAAGTTATTAGCATCTATTTTCCTAGCTTTAACACTGAGTTATTAATGACATTTTCATAGTGGGATGTCCTTAACTCCAATTGGCCATCACTCATGGCCTTGTTTTTATGATTTACCTTTCCTGTGGTGTATTCTCTCCACATTATTCTCTCTTTCAGTGGTGTTCTTTAGAGTCCCCATCCCTGGAATCAAAACTCTGCCTACCTCACTTCTGCCCAACTGTAGGCTATAGGCATCTTCATTCAACCAATAATTTTTCAGTTAAGAGCAAGGTTACATAGCATCACTTGGTGTATGAGATGCTTCTCCTTTTCCTGAGGCAACCAGGGCTAGTATCTAGTATTACAACACATAGCAGTAGATCAAACCATAACATTTTGATTTTAATAACTAGTACTAAAATTTGACAATAATAATATCTTCCCCACACTTGGAGTACTATGTACTGATGAGAAAATTTAGAAAAAAAAATATATATGAGTGTTTGAAATAACTACCTATTCATGACTTTGTTCATTAGGACAAATTCTTGTGTTATAGTATCCTAATTTATTTTGTGAAATCACTTTTAACCGTCATCAGTATGCTCTGATTTTTTTCCTAAAAGGGTTAGTCCTGTGCTTCATGAGTGACAAAAGTCAACAGAAGCATAAATATTAGATTGAAGATTTTGTTCAATAGCAATTGAATTGATTTAGTCAAAAGCTAGGCTATAATGATGAAAGGTTCAGTATTGGAAACTAAAAAATGGACAAAGCATATGAAATTACATGGGCACAGGGGATTTACTGAACAGAACACCAATAGCTTATGCTCTAAGATCAAGAATTGGCAAATGGGACCTCATAAAATTACAGTGTTTCTGTAAGGCAAAGGACACTGTCCCTAGGACAAAACAGCAACCAAAATTGGGAAAAGAACTTTATCAACCCTAAAACCAATAGAGGTCTAATATGCAATATATAAAAAGAACTCAAGAAGTTAGACTCCAGAGAGCCAAATAATCCTATTAAAAATGGGGTACAGAGCTAAACAAGAAATTCTCAACTGAGGAATACCGAATGACTGAGAAGCATCTAAAAAAATTTTTTTAACATCCTTAGTCATCAGGGAAATGCAAATGAAAACAACCGTGAGATTTTACCTCACACCAGTCAGAATGGCTAAGATCAAAAACACAGGATTTGATACCGGAAATTGCACACGAGCAAGTTTTCTGTGGACGAAGAGCTGAGGAATGAAATGATGGAGGTTCGAGAGAACAAAAAACAACAACAACAAAAAAAACCAAAAAAAAAAAAAAAAAAAAACCCACAGAGACATAAGTACATGGCTGTACAAAATCTCTCTTTACTTGGGGGGGATAAGAGTGACAATATATGCACTGTGGGCATGACCCTCCCTCCCAGGGTTGCAGAGCCTTTTCAGCACTTCTCAGCAGGCCCTTCGCTCCATGGTTCCTTGAGGAAGTTGACCCCTTAGGGTCTGTTGCTCTGCGGGAGGCTGAGGTGTGACAAAAGGCTTGCTCCTGGACCTCTGCCAGCTCCGCCAGGTTGAGGGGAGGTGTAGTTCACTGGAGTCTGGAGCTGAATAATAGCTACCATGTGATAAAGCACTTCAATATGACTCTCTACACTTCCCCCTTCTGTATTAGTTTAAACAAGTGGATAGTAATCCGTCCATGATGGTGGGCCTTTACCCAGGAAGTGGGAACAGAGGCCTAACTCCCCTCGTGGAGAACAAATAATTGTTTTCACGTTTTAGATGACTTTTGGTGTCTTTTGGAGGGGAAGGGCAAAGCCTTAAATTAGTGGGACATCCCCACAGAGTGTAAGGTGGTCTAAAGACCGACACCAACCCCTATGCTAATCAGGCGTGCTCCCTGGGGACTCAGAAAGGATAATTAAATCCTCCCTGTGCAATGCTTTGCTGTGCAACTCTCCTGATGCCCATGTCAGCTTGTAAGCAGACACACATAGATCTGAGTTCTATGTGGTTCCATGAAGGAGATCCACTTTTATAGGCTTTGATGCCAGAGTCAATTAGTTGCCAAATGCCAAACAAGTGTCTTTTAACAGACACACCTGTTTCCAATTCAGGTGAGCCTGGATGGAGACAATCTGCTTAAAAAATAAGATAAAGAGTTAAGAAAGAAACAATGTTCAGTTGCAAATTAGCTTGTCTCTGGAAGGTCCAAGGTATTCATTTGTAAATTAGCAGCTCTTAAAATACAAAACTTAGTTTCCCAGAGTGGGGGGAAGTTGCTTTGAGAATCAACAAAGACCTGTTACTTCTCAGAAGGAATGGAGACTATATTTGAAATTAACTCAGTTGGCTGATAAAGATTATTAGCTATCATCATAATTGGAATCCCCAATATTGGACTTATTACTAGACCACTTTATGATTGAGTAAACTGATCACATTAAAGGAAGGAGAAGAGTCATAACTCCTCTTTTAGATTAATTTTTTTAAGTCAGTTTTAACACTGTTCTCTGTCCCACAAGATCTAAAGCTTACAGCAAGGCAGTGTATTTAATCTGGGACATAGGCAAGTAAAGTCACCATTGTCATGGCACTCAGCAAGTTCACAGGTCGGCATTATTTTCAGCATGTCACACTCATCACTCTAGCAGCTACAATGCTTCTGCAGCATTCTGTGGAAAAAAACACAAAAATGCCTTCTTCCCCATATTAAATAACTGATCAGGATCATGCCATATGCCAATAAGTGGATCCTTTCATCTCACCTAGGCATGAGTATGCCTAGTTGTTGGATGCTATACACTCAGAAAGGAATTCCTTGGCATCCGAATTTTTAAAATTTTCTTAAAAATATAAAGTATAATTTAAATAATATGCACAGGGAAACAATTTCCCTCCCTTTTGTTTTTTATTTAGAAGACATTGTTTAAAGGTTTTACAATATCTAGTCCTTGAGAATTATATCACATTAAATTGTTAAAAACTTCTCAAATATTTGATGACTGTAATAAATATCCAGTTCTATTATTTGTTTTAATCTTAGTTGGAACACTAAGAATAGACAATAACATAGGCAATGACTATGTAAGTATAGAAAATAATATAGCATCTTTAGTTGCTTTTCCTGTTAAAAGGATAAAATTATTCTCAAGCCATTACCATTTTGATGGTGACCAGTTAGAATGGCTAAGATCAAAAACTCAGGAGAGAGCAGGTGCTGGCAAGCATGTAGAGAAAGAGGAACACTCCTCCACTACTGGTGGAATTGCAAACTGGTACAACCACTCTTGAAATCAGTCTGGCAGTTCTTCTGACAATTGGACATGGTACTACTTGAGGACCCAGCTATGCCACTCCTGGGCATATACTCAGAAGATTCTCAAATATATAATAAAGACACGTGTTCCACTATGTTCATAGCAGCCTATTTATAATAACCAGAGATGGAAAGAACCCATATGTCCCTCAACAGAGGAACTGATTCAGAAAATGTGGTATATTTACACAATGGAATACTACTCAGCTATTGAAAACAATGAATTCATGAAATTCTTAGGCAAGGATGGAACTAGAAAATATCATCCTGAGGGAGGTAACCCACATGGTATGCACTCACTGACAAGGAACACACATGGTATACACTCACTGATAAGTGGGCCCAGAAGCTTCGAATATCTAAGATATAATTCACAGACCAAATGAAGCTCAAGCAGAGGACGGCCTTGGTGGTCATCAAAGGGAGGAGAGTCTCTTGGTCCTGAGAATGCTGGATGCCCCAATATACGGGAATGGTAGGATAAGGACGCAGGAGTAGGTAGGTTGGTGAGCAGGGGGAGGGGGGATGGGATAGGGTGTTTTCAGGGGGAAAACAAGTAAAGGGGATAACATTTGAAATGTAAACAAAGAAAATATCTAATAAAAAAGAAGTGTGGATAATTGGAAAGAGAGATTTAAAAGATGTGGGAAGTGAATCAAAGAGTGTAGTAGGGGGGTTAATTGTATAAATATAATATGATTGAAACATATATGAAAATGTCATAATGAAACTCATTATGTTTAATTAATATCTGTTAATAGCATTAGACTATTTTTGTGGAAAAGTAAGAGTAAAACATTTAATCTTTTGAAGATTATTCAAGGTTGATTTGGAAAGTTGCAATAAGAAAATTATGAATGATCCTTATGAGATGACTGTGAGTCTAGTGGCTTAGAATGTGCTTTAGTAATTCAAATAGCTTGCCTATGTGGCATGTGAAGACTTGAAAATGGAAAGCTCCCTACCTATTATGGGAATTGTTGAGATATATTTTTAAAAATTTAGGAGAACTAATGAGAAGATGCAATAAAATATGAAGATCAGATTGTTACTTTACATGAAAGGGAGCTTTTATTACTGACAAGAAAATTACATGAAAAAGTACAAGAATTTAGAATAGATTCAATATTAATAATTATAATGAGGAGGAGGGGGAAGAAGAGGAGGAAAAATATGCCTTGAGACCAGGATGTGGTAAGTATGAAATCTAGAGACTTCTGTTTTTGTATTGCCCACTATAGAAATGGTATTTAACAAGAGCAAATTACGTCACTCAGAAATTTTTTATTTTTTTTTCACCTTTGTAACCACATCATGATTTCTTAAATTAATTTCTCTGCTGAGGTATAAAGATGACTCTTTGGTTAAAATACTATTTCTGAAATGATTGGATTAATGCTAGATAAGCTCACTATTTCACGATACTTATTTTCTATGTATTGCTTACTGTTTAAAAGATTTTAAATCTATCTTTGTCCTGAAATCTCTGACTAAATTTATGCTTCAATTCAACAGCTTAGGTCTGGTCATCTATTTTTTTCCAAAGTATATAATTTAGTGTCTGTATACTTTGTGCATTTACTGACATTTCTTTTGTTACAGGCAACACTCATTATTTTCAGATAGGCACGGTACCATGCTACTTGTCTCATTTTCACAATATGTGAATGATATGAATTTCACAATGACTAAAATCCTAACAGTGAGTAACAGTTTTAGAATATTTGATAAGAGATTTCAATATGCATATTTGTTCATGAGATGCACGTGAGGACTAATCACAGGAGCTGTTTATATTATACTTCCAAGAATCACTCTCCTCCCTTATTTTGGGAATGATTTTCATAATATTTCTCAGAATGCTCATTTTGGTGCTCTGTAGACTCAAATGTAAAAAAAAAAAATTCCTCGCTAGCTTGACTTTTTTTTCCAATTATTCATGGTGTTAAACTTTGAAAAATGTTATTTTCCAAAGAGTGAAACCTTTGAGTATCATCTATGATACCGAGATGGTCACACTCCAATCCACTGTTGTTGAACTAAGATATCCACCACAATAGATATTATACCATTTAGAGTGCAATTGCTCTAACCCAGTTTTCAGTTAAATAGGAACAAATGAAGACAGGACAAGTAGTGATTTGGTGCCAGTAAAATGATAAAATAAATACACAACACATTTTCTCTCTCTCTCTCTGTATATATGTATGATAATAATATGTATTATATAAAATATTAATCTATATTAGCATACCAATATATGATATATAGCATATATAATATATGCTATGTATGTTATAATATTAATATACTAATATATATATTTTATGACATTATATATATTATATAATGTATGGTATAATATTAGTTTACTAAAATATATTAGTATAAATGTTATATATTACATATTAATATAAAATATATTAGTATAATATACAAGAATATAATATATATGTATGCATATTATATTAATATTTTCCATATCCTTCCTGAAGAATACTGTTAACTATATAGCTTTTCACTTGGAATTAAAATGAAGAATTATTGTTTTTTCAATTCAGTATGTATTAAACAAATTTCACGTATCAAAACAAGTTGCAATTCACCTTTTTATTGAGATCCTTTTTGATGACTGTTGTACAAATGACTACAGTTATGTATGTGCATATGTGTATTTAGACAATAAAACAAACCCATATGTCCTTTGTCCAAGTTTATAAGCTTTAACCTGTGATTAGCCCTTATTTTCTGTCAGCTCACTGTCAAGCAATTCTTAAATGTACAACAAATACAATATACAACATTTAGTCATGCTATTAGCCTACTACTAATCCATTTAAATCCACACCCTGCTTTTTATTCTCTGATCTTGACCTTTTTCTATTGATATCCTGCATTTACCAATCGTGTTAATTTCACTTTTAGATTACTCCTTTAATGGACTGACTCTGACATGAAAAGGACCATTAAAGTCAGTAAGGGAGGCACACCTTTATTTCCTGCCCTCTCCTCCTTCATTCTTGCCCATAGCGCAATAAGGGATGTAGTTTTTAAAATTCATATATTAATTTTTATTTTATTACTTAGAAATATATTAGGACACTTTTATATAGTCTTGATTAGTAGTTTATTGTTTCACATTTTGCTTTAAAGTCACTTTGAGTATACATCTGTGTATTACTACAGTATGAGGTAAGCGTCTAATTGCATATTAGAATCCAAGTTTTTCAAATAATTTATTAAAGAAAATAGTCTTTTCTATATTATGCATTCTTCAACTGTTACTGAAAATGTATTGGCCATAGATAAGTACATGGCTTCCCAGTAACATTGCATTGGTTTATATGTCTTTTTTTGTACTGGTATTACAATGATGTTTTATTTCTATGATTCAGTATACATATTCAGTATGATATAGTTAAGTTTTTGGATTGTTTGAGGCTAATGGCAATTTGGGTTATTATCTCTGATTTTCACTTCCACTTTCTGCCTTACATTCCATCTTCTTATATTTGTGTCTCTGTTTTTAGATTTTTTTTAAAATCTAAATTGTTTATCTTTTATTCTTTTGTTTGAATCTGACCTCAATATCTACTTTAGTCAACAATTCCTACTATTTGTAACTCATTAATTTTATACTCTATGTTGTTTCCTAATCCCAAAAATCTGTTTGTTAGCATAATTTGCTTTTCTACTATACTTTACCAGGTTCCTTCAATTTACTCCACCATATAAACTGTTGTTTTAGTGTTTTGTTTCTTGTTTTTCATTTTGTTTTATAGGAGAAACACTCAACAATAAATTTATTATGATTTGGTCTACTGTTAATTTTCATACTGCTACTTTGTATTTTATATAGTTTTATTTTTTCACTTTTTATGATAAACTACTATAATTTGCATATGATGTTTGTAATTAATAATATGAATGCATTGACCTATCCATGTCTTCTATTTGCTCTAATAATGTAGATATTTTCTGCTAATTTTTATGAGCAGTACTTATGGTGGTTTGAATATGCTTGACACATAGAAAATGGCGCTATTAGGAGGTGTGGCCTTGTTGGGGGAACTGTGTCAGTGTGTAGGCAGGCTTTGAAGGTTCCTAGTGCTCAAGCTCTTCCCATTGTGGAAAAGACCTATGTTCTGGCTTCCTGCTGAAGACAGTCTCTTTTGGTTGCCTTCAGATCAAGATGTAGAAATCTCATTTTCTTCTCCAACAAGCTGCCATCCTCCCTGCCATGATGATAATGGACTGAACCTATAAAACTATAAGTCAGTCCCAATTATATGTTGTCCTTGTAAGTGTGGCGTTGGTAATAGTGTCTCTTCACAGCAATGAAACCCTAAGACAGTATTTGGTATCTGCTTTCTGCCCTAGGTATTTACTGAGAAACTCTACTAGAAAAGATACATTTGTTATTTGTTAGTAATAAATAATTCTCATTTGCCTTTGAAATTTTTTATTGTTACAAGGAAAAAGAAATTAGTTTTAAAACCAGAGAAAAGCATAAGGTTTTTGTATTTTCTCTAGCTGTGTTAATAATAAAGTTAGTGGGTGGAACAAAGCTAAATTACAGCCAGATGATTAATAACATTTACATGTCTACCAATTTTGGAAATAACTTGGCTAATGAGATAATAGAAATTCCCAAATTCTATGTACTTATGTGAATTTAGACCTTATTTAAAAATAGTTAACTGTGTTAGCTGCAGTCTAAAATATATTGGATATATTTTTCCCTCTCTTTTTCTTGTATATCTCATGATTTCCTCAGGCTTAACAATCTTCCTGTCTCAGACAGCAAAACATGGAGCTTAAAGAAATAGCCCATTGCACACAAGCAAAAATACCTTAGATAAAATATTAACAACAAAATTATAAAATACAGGAGAGACTATGTTAAGTAATTTGATGTAACCACATATATTATTGTGTTTATCAGATTCAAACTTTGGCTTTTTTTGCTGTTTTCTTGTAACTAATTTCATTATTATAGATTCTCCAGATTTTCTCTAAATCTTAAATCCATTTCAAATTGTATTTTTCAAGGAATTAATTTTGTTTCCAATATTACTTAGCATACTGCTCACATCTGCTTTGTATTAAATATTCGTTCCTTCTATATCTCCAGATATGTCTTCTGCCTCAGCCATATTATATGTTTAACCACATAATCCTGCTCTATTTCTGTCTCATATTTCTCTGTCACCGTCTCCATCTAATTTTGTAACTTTTCAATTTTAACACACTAATGATTACTCTTTGTGATTTTGTTTGCTACATTAAGTTACTAGTTTTCATTTGTTTGTTTTATAACCATATTTTATACATTTTTTACTTGAAAAATCTAAAGAAAAACCTATTGCAATGTTTTCCAAATACATCATGCTAAGGGCATAAGATTCCCTGAAGCTAGAGAGTTAGAGAATGTTGTAACCTGCCTGACACATGTATTTAGAATCAAACTCAGGTCCTCTGCAAGAGCAGTATGTATGTA
This sequence comes from Tokudaia tokunoshimensis, assembly GCA_036184795.1. NCBI lineage: Eukaryota > Metazoa > Chordata > Mammalia > Rodentia > Muridae > Tokudaia > Tokudaia tokunoshimensis. Next base: position 15,501,098 of record BTHU01000019.1, read on the forward strand.
TAACCTCCCAATCCATCTCTCCAGTTCATGTATCTTTTAAAATATTTTAATTAATTCCTTGAGAATGTAATTAATTATGATTATATTCACATTATGCACCTCCTTTTAGATCCACCTCTAGTTTTATATCCACTTATCTTTATCTTCTAAGTGTTTAAAAACCCATAAAGCCCAATTAATGCTTCCTACACACTGGCTTATTTGACTACCAGGAACCACATTTTTAAATTAAAAGGAAAACCCAAGAAATAGTAAGTGGTAACTCCTCAGCAAGGGGTGGAACTTTGTAACCCCTTCCTCTTCTGTGTTCAGCTTGAGTTTCCATTGGTCTATCATAAACTATTACAATAACTGTGAATTCACACGCATACAGACTCTGCCATGTATGAAAAGGCTTATTTCCTTGTAGCCTTTCACCATCTCTGGCTCTTACAATGTTTTTCCCTTTCTTCTGCAATGGTCTCTTAGCCTCAAGAAGAAAATATGTGATATAAATATCTCATGTAGTGTTCAGAACTCCATAGGCCCTTATCCTGTGCATTTTGATCAGCATGATTTATGCTAATATATATGCTACAATGAGAAACTACTTTGGTGAAACTTGAGAGACTCACTAGTCCGTGGATATAACAATAAATGGTTAGAAATGGTTTTAATACTAGAATATTAATAGTGAGTTCTTCTCTAGAGCTTGTAACCTGTCTAATCACAGCTTCTTAGCTCTATTATTGGTGAAAGATGAGGTTTTCAGCTTATGCTAGAAAACCAATCACAAAGTCACTTGTCACTCTGTCCCTTTTGCATCACTGGGCATATTGTACTTGGCCAATTGTTATTATTGCCTCCAGGTTATCATACTTATCCATATGGCAACTTCCAAGTACCAGCAGTAGTACCTTCCTTTTTTGTATCTTATCTGAGGAAGATGGAAGGAAGAACTGTTGACCTCCTTCTTTAATAGCAGTAATTGGATCCATTGACTACTTTAGTGTTGCAATTGTCATCACAACCTCATCCCTTACAAAAAAAAAAGTCTAGCTAGTCTTGTTTCCAAGCCATTTCCAGAAAGGCATAGAAAATCACCATGTTTCTGGTGCATATGTAGTATGATAATTTAGATAAATATATTTGGGGTCCAGAGCCAAAGTGACTCCAGCATAGAAATCAGGATGCCTAAAAGTACTACTATCACTGATTTTTCTTCTCTTTGCTTTGTCTTTACTTAATGATTACTTCTTACCAGCTAAAACATTCTTTAAATATGTCGCAAGCTGTGAGAAATATTTTAAACATGTTATTATGTTGCTTTATACTATATTTGAGGAATCCAAGTATAGCCATCTAAAGACAGAGTTTCAATACCTGAAAGTTAGAAATAGGAGCAAGAGATTCAGTGCCTCTTTAAAGTGACACTGTAACTTGTACCTTGGCCCAGAATAGTATGTGATTTCATATTAAAGCTTATGATTATAATCTGACCCTTGATACATGTTTCAAACAGTCATTGCCTCATTCTGTACCACATTCTGAATATTTAAAGGTCTTGGTATTCTGAGTAATCAGGGTAGAAAAGATTCTAACATGATTAAAATATCTACAGAACAGCAGGTAACATAGGCATGATTTTACATTATTTTTAATATTTTCTTCTTAGGAGATATGCTTAAAGCTGGATATATTTCTTGCTTGTTTCTTCCTTGTTTTTGTTGCAGTTCTCAGATAAGTTCTATGTACTATGCTCTGTCTTATTCCTAATTGTGTATGCTAATGATTTCATGTTATATGACTATTTATTAGAGCCATTGACTCGCTTTTTAAATTTTTATCAAGTAAGTACTTTAGGGAGCACAGGTTCAGGAGGAGAGATAAAGGCACATAGTTAGTATAGGACTCTGTGTTTTGGTAGTAGATCAAAAGAATATTTCATGGATTACCTTCAATTTCCAGTTCTCCTGCCTCTACCTCCCATGTGCCTAAATTATAGCATTGTGTCATCATGGTTGACTTATTTCATTCTGGAAATCAAATCCAGTACTTTGTGAATTATAAGCAAGCATTTTACTAACTGAGCTCTTCTCCAGATTGGCTCATGGAAATGTTCAGTCTGTGGATGATTGATTGTACTATCTTGATTTTTGTGTCACTCATTGATATAAGGGAGAATTTTTCCCACTCTCATTCCTAAGTGGTCATATAGATACCAGCCATTATCATCTCTGAGTTCACATTTCAAAGTCACACGTTTTGTCAGTGATTCATGGTGATGATTCTCTAGAATATACTAAGATGTATGGATAGGCTTACCTGTATAAAAGTAGTGCTTCCTCCTGTGACAGGATGAGTGGGGAACTGTATCTAAGCTGTATACTGCTCAGCCTGAGCCTGGAATGTTTCTTTCTTTGTTCTAGCTATCCCTACGGATAAACCTGGAAGTATCTAGTCTTCCAAGCTAGCTGATTCGATCTGGCTTCTCTCAGCTTCTCACTGAATTGCTCTGCTTGGCCTCAAATGAACTCTGGGCACCTGTTCCAATCTTCTTGTTTCTTCTTGCTCTCTGGCTTCAACTGATTCTGCTGTACAAACTGAATGGAACTAAACTCAATTATACTGCACTGTCTCCAGCACTGACTGCACTCTACTCTCTACTCAACCTCTGTGGTGCTCTTAAGTGACCTCTCTTTCCTGTCTGTTCTTGTAAGAGTTGGGAAGATCCTATCTAAGATTCATTCTATCAAGTATTTCTCTGATTCATCACTTTGTCTGCCACTCAGTTATACATCACATTCAAACATGACTGCTTCCTTCTACAGTGTAATTTTATCTTCATTTTTTGGGATTAAAGGTGTGTATTAAGGGTGTGTCTGCATTCCAGACAGATGGATTAAAGGTGTGTCATTCCAATCTGATCATAGAGACCTCGAAGGTCTTTGAATGTGACCCCCTGTCAGAGCAGCCATTTTGCTGGACTAAAATCAATCTACATACCCACTTCTGACTTCTTTGAATTTATATAATATCTGTTCATGCCTTCCTATAAGAAACAAGATTTCATCTAGTAGCAGGAATTTTGATCTACACTACTGACTGTTAGAACAAAGAATGCAATAGATACTTTCCAGAAATATTTTCATCATGTTTATAATTATGTTTCATTCATAATTTCATTATATATATACATTTTTTCTAGGAGACAAGTATTAAAAATTAAAGGCAACAATGTTTGTATTGGATGATCATTAAGAATGGGGATATAAATGCCAGACTGATGAAAATAAACATGCATTTAAAATATTAATGAGTGGGCTACAGAGAAAACTCATTTTATAAAAGCATATGAGTTCAATACCAGGAATCTATGTAAAGGCTAAGTGAGAGTACTGACTCCACATGACTCCCAGTACTCTTGTCCTGTGATCTTTACATATATGTTGTAGCATGCCTGCTTCCAAAAGACATAATGCACACACTAATAATAAACATAAATTTTAAAATATATATCAATGGGAGAAAAGAAGTTATTTCATATATCTCAAGGTACGACTGCTTTATGTTTTCTCCTACCTCTTCTGTATACTCTTTTTTTCTTGCCATGGGTAGTGTAAAGGTATCACTGAATCATTCCTTGTTCTATTTTTGTTTTTATGTCCTTATTTTGAAGTAAAATTATACTTGTACTCCAAATATGCTACACAATTCTCCTGGAATCTTCTTCTAATTTCTCCATATATAGTTTTGTTTTACAATCACATTATATTTCATGATTTCTTAAAATACACCGTTGGGCACACTCTAATTATGTTCTCCTCTATTTGAGACTTTAAGTTACATATTTTAGAACATAATGTCAAGCACAAAACAAATAAATAAACAAAAACTCTAAGAGCTAGTTCTTTCCTTATATCACCAGTTCAAGCAGACATGTTAAGGACAATGAGGCTATTTTATGACTGATGACTCCTCACTCCCACATCATCATTAATGTTCTCAAATTCTATTAATTATGTGCAGTTTTATATGACTGTCAAATACAACTTCCTGAAGCACACACTTCTTTTAGCACTCTTAATTTTCTACCTGTCTTTCCTTCATAGATTTATTCTTGTTGCTATGAATGCATACTGTAGTTACCAATAGTTAAGGCAACCACCATTTTTGTACTTTATTATGTTCATGTGGAATAACATTCATTAACACCATGTTCATTGCTTTTCTTGATCCCTTGTATCACTATTCTTTGCAAAGAGGAAAGAAAGATATGTACATAGAAGTGTTTTCAATAATTATTTCAGTATTAATCTTGGTAATTATCACAGTGCCATCATTAAGCCATAGTGATTTGACCACAATATGTAATTAAAGGCTTTCGCTTGATAATGAGGTATACTTGCCTTTTATTACTTGAATATTGTTTTAAGGTCACCCTGTCATAAGAAGTCTTTTTTCCCATAGTTTTGTTTATGATCCTGCTCTTTAAATTTTTCTTAATTTATGCCACAAAACTTGAAGAATTCATCCAGAAGTTGTCTCTGCACCTAAATTGTTATCTTTACATTAATTATACTTAAGCTCTTGGTGAGACCATACTAGAAAATATTAAACACTACTGTTCTAGGATATGTTAATGCCAATTAAAGTATTTTGTGCAGTGAAATATATACAAAAATTAAAGTTAACCAGAATAGCAGGTAACTTTAAATTACAAATTCCAAATACAATAATAATCAATGCTCCTACTTTTCACTAAACTACTTGAATTTTATAGAAAATATTGATCATCAGCAAAAGAAATAAAACTATCAAAATTAATAGAAATATGCTAATATTGATTTTGCTCTAAGACTTTTTTTATGCTGAGGCAGGCATTATTTACAAAAAAAAAAAAAGATGAAAAATTTCTCCTTCTTTAACCTAGGGACACAAATATAAATTGTTAAATTCTGTAACTGATAGTGAAGCTACCTTTTTTTAATTACTAAGGTTAATTTCACAGCATGCCCAAACAACTTTAACTATTTTCTGCTTCCCTTCTCACCCACTCTGCCCTTTCCAGTTACCATTTCCCTTTGATTTATATCCAATAGGGCAGAACATTTCAGCAATGCTTATTCAAGTGTGTTTCACATTAATGATCTTAGCCTGCTAGAAATCCAATTACATATTCTTGCATTTATTCCTGCTCTGTAATGAGTAGGGTTTGCATTAACCATGTCCCAACAGTGGCTTATTCCATGTTCAAATGCATAGCTGAGACTGTTCTAAATAATATAGTGTTTGATATTATTCTTAGTACAAAACAACTAGACAAAATAATGAAATCATCAATACAGTAATGGTATAATGAATCATAATAGATGTATAGGGCTGTATTAAAAGTAAAATACCATTTCACTTCCAATGGCAAAGAAGTTATCTATAAACTTTTATAAACTTATTTGAAGGATGTTAATCATTAATACTTAAGGAACTCTGTTACTTCATATTCTAATGAAAAATGCCTTAATCTAAAAATGACATTGGAATTGTTATCTAAAAGATACTCAAAGATAAAGAATTAAACAAGTAGGGTTAAGAGAAATGGATTGTAGAATGGAATCAAACTCTCAATATCGCCTTGGCATCTGAGTGCTGAATATCCGGGTGCTTGCACAAGGCTTGCATAATTTGTCTGTGATGATTCATTTTCATAAAAATGTATCTTGATGGCAAAGAGGGTGAATTTTTGCTGAACCTAACCCTAACCTTAGCAGGAAGCTTAACCTTTATCTACTTTGTAATCAGCCTGTTTAACCAACTTATGAGTGAACACTGTAACAGCTTACTTGCCTTGGATTTCCCATGCAGTCAGCTTTTGCAGCCTATACTAAATGCATATCTTTAAACATAAGTTAATGTACTTCTCCATGCCCTGACTCGGAATAATACATGTTGCATATGACTATGTTTTGGAAATCTTTTGCTGAAAAAAAGTCAACAGGTGAGAACACCCTTAAACTGAAAATGTCCCATAAATGCTAGAAACATGAGGATAAGGATTGATAACATTTGCCAAGTTGTCATGGTTCAGTTAGAATCAGGAAAGTAATTTCTTACCTTCTAAAATTCAAATATTTTGTTAAGTCTTCTTCATTTCTTTCACAGGCTATGTTTCTGTAGTGTTTAATAAATATAGAGCAAATCCCCTTTGTTATAGGTAAGCAAGGTCTCTCTCTCTCTCTCTCTCTCTCTCTCTCTCTCTCTCTCTCTCTCTCTCTCTCTCACACACACACACACACACACACCACACACAGAGAGAGATAGACACAGAGAGACAGAGAGACAGAAAGAGATGGGGGGGCATATCAAGTACATGCAGAGGCATAGCACAGGCAATGCATATGGACAGATGGACACACATGAAAAACAGGCTACAGAGAGTAAAGCTATAGATTCCAGTCAGACACTAGTTATAGAAACTGAGAGTTCAAATGTGGGCTGATTTCAAATGAACCAAAGCAGAAGTATTATTTTCTTTTCTTAATGAAACACCAACATATTGATCCCATACAAGGAAAATCACACTGTAGTGCAGGTTGGAAAAAATTTGAGGATATTACTCTAAATAAAATAGGTCAATTACATAGGAAAAGACTACAAAATTCTAGTAAACCATCTAAAGGAGTAAAACCTACAGAAGCAAATAGAATAGCAATCTGATATACCAGTATAAAGGAGAAAATAAGGGATTTCTAGTCAATGTTTATAGAATTTCAGCTATGCAGAATGGTCCTATTACATAGATACTTTGTTATCAACTTCCTAGATAACAATTCTCTATACAGTGTAAAAACTCTGAGAGTTTATCATCCATATTGTATATCCTTTGTTTTTCAAAAAGAAAATATTCTTCTAACTAAAATCATTTAATTATAGTATTCTTAATTATTATTTATGTAAATTTTCATATCCATATTATTTCCAAACACTAACTTTTTAAGAACTTTATATTTCCAAATATTAGAAATAATGCTAGTTCTTTCCAGCTTCTAGCTATTATAAATAAGGCTGCTATGAACATAGTGGAGCATGTGTCCTTATTGCATGCAGGTAAAGCCTCTGGGTATATGCCCAAGAGTGGTATAGCCAGATCCTCCGGGAGTGTCATGCCTAGTTTTCTGAGGAACCGCCAGACTGCTTTCCAGAGTGGTTGTCCCTCAACGGAGGAATGGATTCAGAAGATGTGGTATATTTACACAATGGAATACTACTCTGCAATTAAAAACAATGAATTCACGAAATTCTTGGGCAAATGGTCAGAACTTGAAAATATCATCCTTAGTGAGGTAACCCAATCACAAAAGAACACACATGATATGCAGTCACTGATAAGGGGATATTAAACCAGAATCTCAGAATACCCTAGACACAATTCGCATATCAATAGATTTCCAAGAAGATGGAAGAAGAGACTCCTGGTCCTGGAAAGACTTGATGTAGGGGAATGCCAAGACAGAGAAGCGAGAGGGGGTTGAATGGGGAAAAGAGGGAGGGAAGATGGCTTATGGGACTTTCGGGGAGGGAGGAAACGGGAAAGGGGAAATGATTTTGAATGTAAATAAAAAAAACTTAGAAAATAAAAATAAAAAAAAGAAATAATACTAGTTACATTTATACAGTTCATTTCTTTTCAGTAACTGTATGAGACTGCTAAGAAATAGAATAGTCTTTCAAGCTTTAATAACCTCCCAAGTAATGTTAAATTGGTACCTATTAAACTAGGAACTGTGTAATCAAAAGAGATTGGAATTCTGCCTTGTGAGGAATACAAAATAGCTCTCTAGGTGGATTATGAAAACTAGAGTTATATAACCTTGAAAGTTGATTAGGAAGAGCAAATTCCTTCCCCTCTTTTTCCTCTTTCTTTTATTCCCTTTGTCTTTTCTTTTCTTCAGCCACCCAAACTATTTTTCTAATCTGGGAAGCAATGTTAGCTTTCAAACATGTACACAAATTGCTGACATACAAGAACAATAACAACAACAAGAAATGAATACAAGGCTGATGCTGTTGTCCATTTACACTAACGTAACAAATAGTTCATGGAAAACAAAATTCACTGATATAAGGAGATCCAAGGAGATCATTGAATATGAAATTTGAATATTATATTATTTTTATTTGTCTTGAGCATGTTTAAGGTACTGATATGTTTCTAGAAAAAATAAATTTTATGTTATGCATTTTTAAAAAGATTTATTTATTTGTTTTATGTATGTGGGTACACTGTTCTCATCAGACACACCAGAAGAGGGCATCAGATCCCATTACAGATGGTTGTGAGTTACCACGTGAGAGTTTATCATTCATATTGTATATCCTTTGTTTTTCAAAAAGAAAATATTCTTCTAACTAAAATCATTTAATTATAGTATTCTTAATTATTATTTATGTAAATTTTCATATCCATATTATTTCAAAACACTAACTTTTTAAGAACTTTATATTTCCAAATATTAGAAATAATGCTAGTTCTTTCCAGCTTCTAGCTATTATAAATAAGGCTGCTATGAACATAGTGGAGCATGTGTCCTTATTGCATGCAGGTAAAGCCTCTGGGTATATGCCCAAGAGTGGTATAGCCAGATCCTCCGGGAGTGTCATGCCTAGTTTTCTGAGGAACCGCCAGACTGCTTTCCAGAGTGGTTGTCCCTCAACGGAGGAATGGATTCAGAAGATGTGGTATATTTACACAATGGAATACTACTCTGCAATTAAAAACAATGAATTCACGAAATTCTTGGGCAAATGGTCAGAACTTGAAAATATCATCCTTAGTGAGGTAACCCAATCACAAAAGAACACACATGATATGCAGTCACTGATAAGGGGATATTAAACCAGAATCTCAGAATACCCTAGACACAATTCGCATATCAATAGATTTCCAAGAAGATGGAAGAAGAGACTCCTGGTCCTGGAAAGACTTGATGTAGGGGAATTGAACTCAGGACCTCAGGAAGAGCAGTTATTGCTCTTAAATGCTGAGCCATCTCTCCAGACCCATGCTATGCATTTTTGTTGGTTATATTCACTACAAAATTTTGTTTGTTTCAATTTAACAAAGACTGGCTTTGATTTCATAACATTCATTCTAATGCTTTTGTTTTTGCATCCTGAGTACTTGGGCTATGGGTTTAGACTACCATTCCCAACTTAGATATGGGTTTTTTAGTTAGATATTTTATATATGATTAGTTTACTTCCTCGATAAAAAGAATTCAAAATTATTGATATCAGAATAATGAATGTATTAATGATTTTACATACTGAAATATATTTGTATAATATTGACAGATAATTATATATATGAACCATAAAGTTCAAACCTACAGTTAACAATAGTCATACATTTAATATATTTTAAATTTTAAAATATTACAATTTAACTTAAAAGGCAGAACTTAGAAAACTTTGGGGAAATTTTTAAAAGTTAGTTTATATGAGAAAGGCTCATATACCTTGGAAGTAAAGCACAAAATTTCAAGGGTAAAATAATTTTCTTTCCTGATGTTTATAACTTTCTATACTTGTTTTAGTCTTCTGTACAAACTTGCTATTTTTCACTACTGGTAACTCTGGAGAACATATCTCACATCAAAAGCAATTTCAAAGAATTTTAAAAATACAAGAGCCTCAGTAATGTTGTTGTATTGAGTATAAATAATTTAACTAGGGGCTACTCATGGTATGCCACTTTGCCATAAAATAGATTTTAAAGTTACCAGCAAAGACAAAAGTACACACCGTCAAAGTGACCATAATGGAAAATATATGACTAATCTATTACTCCACTTTTTGTTGTATTTGTCAAATTATGCTTATTAGATGCTTTGACTTTCTACTAATAACAATGAAAGAGTATATTCTGTTGTCTGAGGACAGCTTACAAAATAACTTGAGTGGTATTTTACTATCAAATCAGGTCAAAAGTTATCAAAAACAAGTGCTTTTAAGTGACTTGCAGAAAAATGAGACAATTTGAAAAGATTTGCTTCCAAAGATGTGTTTTATAGATAAGAGTATTATTATCATTTCTATAGAGACATCATATTCATGAAGTTCTTAAAGTGTTAATATATTATGATCAAACATGACCATCCATGATTTTTACTGCTGGCTCTTCATGAGAACATGTCTCAAGTCAAAAGCAATTTGAAAGAAATTTTAAAAAAATATATAAGAACTTCAGTATTATTTTGATAGAAAATTTAAAACAGGTAGAGAAAGATGGAATAATAGATTTAGAAATAACAATATCATAAAAATCGCAGTAAGTTTATGTCATTGTTCTCATATATTATTAAAATTAAAACTGGGTCTTTTTAAATCATAAGTGAAGTTGTATTTGTTTCATGGTATTATATTATGTGAAAAGTGAAAGTAGTTTAATTAATAGTTAAAACACATTTCCCTCATCTCATAGCAAACTAATAATATAAATAAGAAAATTCTATCTTAAAGCACAAAATAGTATATTACATTTATACTTAATATTGTTCAATATTCTTATTTAACAAAATATGTAACAACATTACTGATTTTTTTTAAAGAAGGGGGATTTCTCAGAATTTGGTTTGTGTCAGACAGTTTAGGAAGACTCGACAAATGGTTATTAAATGTTCTTAATTCTTTCTTCCTTCCTTCCTTTTTTAATTTCTGTTTTAGTTTTGACTGATGATGAAATCCCAACATATACCTTTAGGCAGGCAGGTTGTTCAGGAATTTAATGTCATTTTTGGCTACATAGGGCATTGGAGACCATCCTAGGCAACGCTGTATATGTATATGTGTATGTGTATATGTATATGTGTATGTTTTGTATATATGTATCCCACTCTGAGCTGATGGAACAATTAGCAGGATTCACTTTGTAATGAGTACATATGATCCATGTTTAAAAGGTATGGAAAAATTTGCTACCAAATATATGAAATATTTTTTTAGTTCTCTGTTTACTTCTTGTGGCATTTGATTTTTCTTGGCCAATCTAAATAAGTTAAAACTGAAAGATGAAACTATGAGGTTGACAATTTGTCTTTTATTATTGAAAATGTTGGTTTAAAATGAAAATATTAGCACTTAAGCAGGATTAAGTAAAATTACTGAAGCTATTCAATTTATATTTCATCACTTTGGTAAACAAAAATTGTGAGAAGCCATTGTTTTAGACTGGGCTTTTACTCCAGGCATCAATAGACCATAACAAACCAACATGAGTTCATATGTATCATGTATGTTAACAAAATGGGAATTAAAAAGAAAAATAGATTATTCCTCAATCGAAGGTACATTAAGAAAAACAAAATATAAACAAACAGCAAATGATTATGGTCTACTGAAGTGAACAGTTCAGAGTTTATAATTCTTTAATATTCACCAAAGATAGAAAGGGGAGGGAAAAGGAGGAAGAAAGTTGAGGTAACCTAACAGTAGCCATCATTTTCCCAATGCACTTCTTGTGTCTACATGATTAGTCTCACAGTTTGTCTACTTTGCTTAATAATAGAAATCTATATAGAGGGTCAGGAATATGAACTGAGGTGTGTAACAATGGGGGATAGGGAACTGGGTGTAGCCACCCACAAGTCCCAGATGCCAGGAAAGTAAGAGGCTCAAAGGATCCAACAGGGATGACATTAGTTGAAATGTCCAACAAAGGGGAGGGAGAACCTATAGAGACCATATGAAGAGGATGATCTAGTAATAATAATTACTGTCCAGGTCATGAGTATAGGAATCTCTCTTTCTTACATTTCTCTGTATTCTATCTTAGCATTATGTTGTAGTTTTAAGTGTACTGATATATACATTGTATTACTTGTTATATTTTATGCTAAATTTATATATTTTCTATAAATATTAAGTTTTACCTTTTTTTAAAAAATTAACTTCTAATACACTACTAATAGCATGATGTTTGAAAAGACTAGTTACTAAAGCTTCTGTTTGAATCCTCAAAGTTAACAACATATTCAATAAGAATCTAAAATGTAGTGAAAAATCAAATGGAATTTGATGAGACTATTCATATTAAGGTTGATTTTATAGTTTCCATCATACTTATGAGTCACAACCACCTACATTATCTTGATATTTAATTATTAGTGACAAAACAATGATCACTTCTATTATTACCAAGATCAGAACCAAAATAGAAGGAATAAGGATTCTAAGTTTTGACTTCTTCAGTATACAACAGAACTCTTGATTGGCAGAAACTATTCACATAAATTCACATAAAAATTCTAGCTGTAATTCACTTGAATAATATTCCTTGTGTCTGAGGTTTGAAGATAAGTGTATACTAAGTGCCAAACTAATTAAATATGTACATCATCATATGTGCAGAACCAAATAATTATTAGAGTGTATTTCATATTTTAATAGTTTTCAAATCTCCACTAGTCTGCACCGAAAACAAAAATCCAGGGTACTGCTTATATTAGTCTACTTTAGCAAATACCTGTGATTTCAAAAAATTAATAGGATGTCCTTTTTAACTAAATCAGTTGTTATGTTTAGATATTAGATTTATTTTTTCCTCTCTCTCTCTCTCTCTCTCTCTCTCTCTATATATATATATATATATATATATATAGATATATATAGATATAGATATAAACAAATCCAAGTGCATATATATATATTCACTTGGATTTGTTTATGTCTTTGACTTATCTTGTTGTTTTCTACACCAATTTTTTATTTGGCTTAACTGTTTTATCCATTAACTATTTATGCACACACAGAGAAATGATTTTGTGACTGAATTTCAAACAAAAATTGGAAAAAGGTCACGATATTCTTTATTACATTGAAACAAGAGGAATCAGCTAGCAAGCACATAGATCATTCTGACCCAGTGTGGCAGGCTTATGTACTATGTGATGCCAAAAAATAAAAATGAAAATAAAGTAAAATAGGAAATAGAATCTGAAAAATCCTCTACATCCTACTCTTCATATGTGGAATGAAAATCACAATTTACTGGCCCAGTACATTTTTTGTGGATTTTTTTTTGTCAAATTGTACAACCTGAACCACAGATTTGATTTAATTTTTGATTTGTTATCTGTACCAATAAAAGTACAACCTTTTTAGATGCCAATCTAGATGGCTAGAATGCATCTTTATGCCCACCCCAGCTCTGTATCCCATCCTTAGTGATAATCTTTATGAAGATTTAACAAACTATTTTATATATGCTGGTTCAATTTTACATTTAGAGTGACTTCACTATTTTCTAGAACTGATTAAGATTTGACTTTTGTGACCAGAGACTCAGGTGGGAACTAATGTTAATTTCCTCATAAATTAAGTTACCAAGAAGAAAATCTAAAATTGCCATTTGGAAACCCAACACAATAATATTGGGATTCTTCAACACCTCACTCTCACCAATGGACAGGTCATTGAAACAGAAACTAAACAGAGACACAATGAAAATAATAGAGGTTATGAACCAAATGGATTTAACAGACATCTACAGAACATTTTACCCTAAAACAAACAAAAAAATACCTTCTTCTCAGCACCTCATGGTACCTTCTCCAAAATTGACCACATAATTGGCCATAAAACAACCTTCAACCAATACAAGATGATTGAACCAATCCTATAAATTCTATCAGATCACCATGGCCTAAGGCTGAACTTCAATAACAGCAAAAACAACAGAAAGCCCACTTACACATGGAAACTGAGCAACTCTCTACTCAATTATAATTTGGTCAGGGAAGAACTAAAGATATAAATTAAAGACTTCCTAGAATTTAATGAAAATGTTGACACATCTTACTCAAATTTATGGGACACAATGAAAGCAGTGCTAAGAGGAAAATTCATAGCACTAAGTGACCTGGTAAAGAAGTTGGAAAGATCTTACACTGGCAACTTACCAGCACACCTGAGAGCTCTAGGGCAAAAAGAAGCAAACTCTCATAAGAGGAGTAGATAGCAGGAAATAGTCAAACTCAGGGCAGAAATCAATCAAATAGAAACAAAGAAAACAATACAGAGAATCAACAAAAGAAAATCTGGTTCTTTGAGAGAATCAACAAGATATATAAATACCTAGTCAAACTAACTAAAGGGTCCAGAGGTAGTATCCAAATTAACAAAATCAGAAATGAAAAGAGAGACATAACAACAGAAATGGAGGAAACTAAAAAAATCATTAGATCCTACTAGAAAAGCCTATACTCAACAAAACTGGAAATTCTAGATGAAATGGATTGTTTTCTAGACAGATAACACATAACAAAGTTCAATCGAGTTCAGATAAACTATCTAAACAAACCCATATCCCATAAGGAAATAGAAGAAGTCATTAAAATCCTCCCAACCCCCTCAAAAAAAAGAAAGATAAAGCAAAAAGAAAAAAAGGGGAAAAAAAAGGAAATAAAAGCCCAGGGCCAGATGTCTTCAGTACAGAGTTCTACTAGACCTTCAAAGAAGATCTGATATCAATATTCCTCAAACTATTCCATAAAATATAAACAGAAGGAACACTATCTTATTCATTCTATGAAGCTACAATTATTCTGATACCTAAACAACAAAAGGACCCAACCAAAAAAGAGAACTTTAAACCAATCTCACTTATGAATATCTGTGAGAAAATACTCAACAAAAGTCCTGTAAACTGAATCCAAGAACACATCAAAACCATCATCCACCACAATCAAGTAGGCTTCATCTCAGGAATGCAAGATTGGTTCAATATACAAAAGTCCATTAGCACAATTCGCTATATAAGTAACCTCAAAGAAAAAATTATATGATCATTTCATAAGAGGCAGAAAACTTATTTGGCAAATAATAACACCCCTTCAATGTTAAAAGTATTGGAGATATCAAGAATTCAAGACACATATCTAAACATAACTCAAGCAATTTACTGCAAACCAACAGCCAATATCTAATTAAATGGAGACATACTTGAAGCAATGCCACTAAAATTGGGGATAGGACAAGGATGCCACTCTCCCCATTATCTATTCAATATAGTACTTGAAGTGCTAGTTAGAACAATAGGACAACAGAGAGAGAGATCAAGGGTATACAAATTGGCAAAGAAGAAATAAAGGTGTCACTATTTGCAGACCGTGTGATAATGTACATAAGCGACCCCAAAAATTCTACCAGAGAATTTCTCCAGCTGATAAACAATTTTAGCACAGTGGCTGGGTATAAAATTAACTCAAATAAATCAGTAGCCTTCCTTTATATAAATGATTAACAGGCTGAGAAAGAATTTAGGGAAACAACTCCTTCAGCAATAGCCACAAATAATATAAAATATCTTGGGGTAACTCTAACCAAACAAGTAAAAGAACTGTATGACAATAGCTTCAAGTATATCAAGAAAGAAATTGAAGAAGATCTCAAAAAATGGAGAGATCTCCCATGCTCATGGATTGGGTGAAGTAATATAGTAAAAATGGCCATCCTGCCAAAGGCAATCTACAGATTCAATACAATCCAAATCAAAATTGCAACACAATTCTTCAAAGACATGGAAAAAGCAATTCTCAAATTCATCTGGAAAGGAAAAAACCCAGAACATCCAAAACAACTCTTAACAATAAGAGAAGGGCTGGGGAATCCCCATCCCTGATCTCAAGCTCTACTACAGAGCAAAAGTGATAAAAACTGTATGGTAGTGGTACAAAGACAGACAAGATGATCAAGGGAATAGAATTGAAGACCCAGAAATAAAACCACATACTTATGCACACTTGATCTTTGACAAAGAAGCCAAAAATATACAATGGAAAAGAGAAAGCATCATCATTAAATGGTGCTGGTCTAACTGGCTGTCTGTATGTAGAAAAATGAAAATAGGCTCATATTTGTCATCATGCACAAAGCTCAAGTCCAAGTGGTTCAAGAATCTCAACATAAAAACCAGATACACTCAATCTAATAGAAGAGAAAGTGGGAAAGAGCTTTGAACTCTTTGGCACCGGGGTAAATTTCCTAAACAGAACTCCAATGGCTCATGCTCTAAGATCAAATATTGATAAATGGGTCTTCATGAAACTGGAAAGCTTCTGTAAGACAAAGGATTTAGTCTCAAAGACAAATCAGCAACCTACAGATTCGGAAAATATCTTCACTAACTCCACATCTGATAGAGAGTTAATATTCAAAATTTACAAAGAACTCAAGAAGCTAAGCACCAACAAAACTAAACAACCCAATAAAAAAAAATTGGGTATAGAACTAAACTGAGAATTCACAACAGACAAATCTCGAATGGCTGAGAAGCACCTAAAGAAATGTTCAAAGTCCTTAGTGATCAGAGAAATGAAAAACAAAACAACCCTGAGATTCCACCTTATAACATTTAGAATGGCTAATATCCAAACCTCAGGTGACAACACATGTTGGTGAGGATGTGGAGAAAGAGGAACACTCCTCCATTGCTAGTGGGATTGCAAACTGGTACAACCACTCTGGAAATCATTCTGGAGGTTCCTCAGAAATTTGGAAATAAATCCACCTGACGACCCAACAATACCACTTTTGGGAATATACCCAAAAGATGCCTCACCATTCCACAGGGACACATGTTCCACCATGTTCATATCGGCCTTATGTGTGATAGCCAGAAGCTGAAAACAACCCAGATGTTCCATGGCAGAAGAATGAATACAGAAAATGTGGTTCATTTATACTATGGAATACTATTCAGCTATTAAGGACAAGGACATCCTGAGATTTGCAGTGCGAATGGATCAAACTAGAAAATATCATCTTGAGTGAGGTAACTCAGACCCTAAAAAGACATGTATTGTATGTACTCACTAAGTGAATATTAGGGAAAAAAAGGAAAGAATACCCAAGATACAGTCCACAGAACTCAGAAAGATCAACAAGCTGAAGTGCCCAAATGAGGATGCCTCAGTCCCACTTGGGAGAGAGAAGTAAACAACCACATGGGGGAGGGAGGGACCTGGAAGGGAAAGGAGATGGGGGCAGAGGGAGGAGAGGGGAAATGATCTTGTATTGGGTGGGGGGACAGGAATAAAGCCCTGAGGGTCAGCAGAAAGAATGGAAACAGGCAACTTCAGGTGGTAGGAGGTTGGGGCAACCCTCCAAAATGTACCAGGGATCTTTCTGGACTCAAAGGGAGGGACCCTAGATGAAATGCCCTACAGTGTGGAGAAAGAATTTATAGAGCCCACCTCCAGCAGGAAGACATGGCATCAAATGAGGGAGAGGGGGCTATCTCACAGTCAAACTCTGACCCATAATTGTTCCTGTGTGAAAGAACTGCAGGGATGGAGATGGAGAAGAGCCTGAGGAAAAGAAGATTCAGTGACAGACCCAATGTGGAATCCAGCTAAAGGGGAGGCCCTAAGGCCTGACAATATTACTGAGGCTATGGAGTGCTCACGAAAAGGGACCTATCCTGACTGCCCTCTGAAAGACTCAACAAGCAACTGAAAGAGTCAGATTCAGATATTTTCACCCAACCAGTGAAAAGAAGCTGCTGACCACTGTAGTTGAATTAGGGAAAAGTTGGAAGAAGCTGAGAAGGAGGGTGACCCTATAGAAGGACCAGCAGTCTCAATTATCCTGGACCCCCAAGAACACTGGATCACCAATTAGGCAGCATACTCCAACAGATATGAGGCCCCCAACACACATACAGCAGAAGACTAACAGGTCTGTGTTAAGTCAGAGAAGATACACCTAACCCTTCAGAGACAGGTGTCCCTAGGGAGTTTAGAGGTTTATGGGGATTGGGAGAAGGTGGTGATATCCTCTAGAGACAAGGGGTGGGGGGCAGGGAAGAGGTATGAGATGTGGAACAGTTGGAGGCTGAACCAGGAGGAAAAAAATCTGGAGTGTAAAAAAAAAGAAAAGGAAATAAATAATGAAAAATATCTATATCAAGAAGAAGAAGAGGAGGAGGAGGAGGAAGAAGAAGAAGAAGAAGAAGAAGAAGAAGAAGAAGAAGAAGAAGAAGAAGAAGAAGAAGAAGAAGAAGAAGAAGAAGAAGAGGAAGAAAGAGGAAGAAGGAGGATGAGGAAGAAGAGGAGGAGAAGGAGGAGAAGGTGGAGAAGGAGAAGGAAGAAGAAACCCAAAATAATTTAAAATAAAATTGCCATTTGGGAAGGAGAAATATGTATGCTTTACAAGATGTACTAACAACTGTGTGCTAATGATTCCCTAGAGTAATTATGTACAATAATGGTTTGAAATAGCAGAAATATTCATACTGCAATGATAAAAATAAGGCAAGGACTATTGTGAGGTGAATCTTGGAAAACAGAGAAAATTTATCAAAGCATTTCAAGCTGCTACGTATAATGGCAATAGTATTAAATCATTAAGCCTTCAAGTTCCAGAAGCTTTAACTATTCATGAACTTATATTTTTATTCTTTTGTGTCTTATTAAATAAGTTTTTTTATTCAATTTTCCTCTGCAGATAACTCATTATTCTTACTTCTTACTTTTACTAACAAAATATTTATCAACTATAAGAGATTAGAATGCTAAATCACCGATGCTTTGGGATGCAAACTTTAAAAGAAAACTTTATTTCTTTCCAAAGAGAAAATACTGGTAATATATGTGGTTGGATTGACCATGTTACAAAGTCCTTAATTGGATTCAACAATATATCCCAGAGATATTATGTAATATTAATAGTTAAAAGACAAAGAAGTTTATGTTTCAGTTGAGAATTTTCTTATTTGTAATTGAGTTGGCCAAAATTGAACCTATCGTTTTTTCACTAGCACAATTATCAGTCTCCCAGACAATGCAGTCACTATGTATGCAATAAATTTCAATATTTAATTCATTCCAGGAACATACACAGCATTAGTAGATTATGGAAAATTTCAAACTTCCATCTTGTCATTTACTTCTAGTAGTATTAAATTTTACTATGTTTCTCTTCCTCTGTATTAACTGTATTCAAACCTGCTCCCTAATTGATACCTAGTAAATATACAAAACACCATTTACTAAAATCTAAAATCCATTTTTTTTAGAATTGTAACTTATTATTGACACTTTACTGTGGTTTATGTATTGAATGCATAACCAGTGTTTATAGTATACATTTCTGCATTGAGTTACTATGGAATGAATATTTCAACGTTTTAAATTGTTCCCTGAGGTATAGAATAAAGGCAAGTTCCTGCCATTGAAAAGGTATGCTCATACCTGTCTTTTATCTTATATGGTGCCATTTCCACAGTAATCTTCAGTAATTCAAGTCTGTTTGTCATACACAGAGGTACTTGCAGTCAAATCTCCCCTTACATTAAACATAACCATTGACGGAGATTAAAGGTTTACTGTAATTGTAGTAACTGTCATAATGGTGACATGTACACAAACTTACACAGGTAAGATTAATTTTAATTTACACACACATACACACATACATACATAGACATACACACACACACACACACACACATATATATATACAAAATAATATATTGCATGTGAATTTCTAAAAGGTAAGAAGTCTACTGTTTGCGTGTCATATCCTAAGCATGTCATAATATCTGTTATATAACAGACATTTTTAAAATTCTCAATAAACAGAACCCAATAAATGTTACATAAGGAAAACAACTGCAAAATTTATAAAAATCATAAAAGCAATAAACAATTAAAATGTTTTTCTTCTGTATTTTCAAACTTACTTAAAATATAATATCAAATATGTACCCATAGCATATGGTTGTGGCTAAAAATAGACATCATCCAATGCAATGGCTGCAAAGCGACACCTTTAGAAAAATAACTACTTAAAAATCCTACTTCCCTTAGGCAAAATGGTCAATTATAATTACTTTCACTACTGTCTTCTTCATATTTTCTTTCTTTTCTGAGAATATCTTCCTTATCTAACAGTATCATGAAATTATTTCAGAATGAACTTCCCCATTTTCTCAAAACTCTTATTAAAACTGACAATACAATAGAAATTAATATGAGACTCTATAAAGAAGCATATTACTAAAATATCACACTAAGAACTTAGGGAATTCATAATCACTCAGTCCATGAATATTATCTGCTGCCAGACAGTGAGGACTTACCAAGTCTCCTTGGTGTTGATTTTTAATAATATAACTATGTAATTTAAAGATTCCAAAAAATTTCATCTCTGGTTTACTTAATCTATTTCTAAAATGAATTTCTGCTTGTTTGTCTAAATTTGAATACATAAATGTGCATTTTCAAATAATTTATTAGGCTCCATTCATTTCTGTTTTCCCACATGAATTATTTTTATTTATTATTATATGTATGGCCACTGTTGCTGTCTTCAGATACATCAGATCTCATTACAGATGGTTGTGAGCCACCATGTAGTTGCTGGGATTTGAATTCAGGGCCTCTGGAAGAGCAGTCAGTGTTCTTAACCGCTGAGCCATTGCTCCATTCATGAATGATTTTTAAAAGTAGTCATTGCCTGGTACAATAACAATAAATGTAAGATAACAATAAATGTTATCTTAGTGAAGTTTAGACTTTTCTAAAATTTAAGTATATGCAAATTTCATTCATTAACTGATGAGAACTTTTTATCAGAACTGAAGTTAAAGATACAATTGATGCTCTTTCATTATACCTTTGGATTTTCTTGTTTCAGTGTGCCATCAAATATATATATATATAAAATTTTGGGACCTGCACAACAGTTTACACTATGATGATTTCTGAAATATTGGTTATCAGTCACAGAAACAAGACATGAGACAAAGTTCATGTGTTTTTCAGTTTGCTCTCTATTGTGATATCACACCATAAAAAAGTCAACATAGAGAGGGAAGGGTTTCTTTGGAGCTTAGATTATAGTATATCATCAGAAGAAGCTGAGGAAGGAACTTGGGGATGAGAGTGGAGGTAGGAAGTGAATCAGAGGAATGAAAGGATAATGCTTGCTGTCTTGCTCCCAATAGTTTGTTCAGCTTGCTTTCTTATGCAACTAAGGACCACATATCCAGCTGTTGCACTGGCCATGGTGGGCTGATCCCAACCATATCAATCATCAATCAAGAAAAGATCCCCACACTGGCCTATAGGCCAATATTGCAAAAGAATTTTTCTCATTTGAGTTTCCTTCTTCCCACATGACTTTAGTTTGTGTCCAGTTGCAACCAAGCAGACAGTATGTGTTTACATGTATGTTTTACTATTACATTCACTGAGTATATTACCCAGAAATAGTAATGAAGACCTGCAATCCTTGCACTCAGAAAGCACAGGCAGGAAGGTCACTAAAATTCTGAAACCAGCTTACCTACATATAAAGTTCGTGGCCAGCCTTGTTTACGTAGAGAGAGAGAGGCTGACTGAATTAAAAACAAAAAAAATGAAACAACAGTAACAAAAACAAAACAACAATAACAAAAAACACCCCAAAACAAACAAATAAGCAAAGCCTAGAAAACAAGCTTTGTATCTTTCCTAGTCAGTTCAATTATGATAAGGTTTGAGATTTGAAATATTCTCAAGAAAGAAATCTCTTTTGTCTAATGTATCCTTTGTTCCCTAGTAATTTTTGAGATTTTTGTATGTTAGCTAATGCTTTGAAGTAATATTTGGTATGTTGGCAGTCCCACGTGCTTCTCCTTCTTTCCTTATTAAATTTTCTCTTTATTGATGGTGAGAATACTAGTTAATAGCAAAACCCTAAGAATACTTACTAAAATTTGCAATTGATTAGAAGAGATATTCTATTTGCTGCCTCTATATTTTACTATGCCAAGATAAACCAAGCATGTCTTTGAATTATTGAATAAGGTGTTGAGTTCTCATCAATTTCCTTTAAACTCTATGTGACACTGTGACAGTTCCCTCTTTGGTGGACAAAGCTACCTTAGATACTTTGATCTACTCCAGCATATAAATGCCGTCAGTGTACTATAGCAAAAATGCACATGAAAATCGTGCTATTTTCTCATTTAGTGGTCTTTTCTATCTTTGTTATTTATTTTTCAGTTGGTTTAATTATTAAATATCTTATAATATTTTACCATTTTAATTATTTATTTACCAACATCCTATATCTGATTTTCTTAAAATGTTTTCTTTTCCTTATTTCTATTGTTATATGTGGGCATTCTCATATTTTAGTTTGATCTTACTTCACTGGACTTGATTGTGATTAGTCTATTTTTAGGAGTTAAAAAACTTTGAGTTTATGAAATACACTCATTCATATTTTTCAATTTTTGTAGTTTTTGACATTCTAATTATGTAATTTCTCTCTAATCTTTTTCCCCACTAAACCCTGCCATGTATCCCTTGTTGCTCTTTCTCAAACTGATAGTCTCTTTTCATTAACTGATTTTAGAGGTATTTTAACTCAGCAATTTGGGTGCTCTCACAAGGGATCACATTCAAAGAACATCTATTTCCATATGATCTGGCTGGAATGCAGACATGCCTTCAGAGCACATATTTGCATCACAGATAATGAAAGTAAAGTTAGATATAAAAGGAAGCACACATGATTGAAAGAAATGTGTAATTGAGAGAGGGCAGATTAGTGATTATAGTTCAGCTGGGTTCAGGAAATACAGTGGAATTCAGTGAGTGGTGTTTAGCTTGATACGATTTAATGGAGTTCTTTTGAAAGGCGGTTTTCCCATGATAGTTTTACCAGAATAGGCTTCATGGGAAGACAGAATGAACCAGAGAAGGAGATGGAACCAGAAGATTAGCACACATTTCCAGAGTCAGTTTGAAGTTAAGCACAGCAATTCAGTAAGGAGCCACAAGAAGCCAGTTTGAATCAGTCATCATGGAAATGAATTTAAGCCAAAACAGCTAAGTTGACCAAGACAGATTCAACTCAGAAAGAATTAGAAAGGGTGAATTTGTTCAGCAGTAAGCCTCTGAGATGACAATTACATCTCACAAATAAAAGTTACTTTTATAAGTATGCTTGCATACATGCATGTTTTAAAATTATTTCCTTTTTATATATACATGTCTCTAATAGAACACTAGAACCCTTGAAATTTTTGATAAGTACTAACTTTTATGTGGATATTGTAAAATGTCTATTCACTTTTATCCTTTCACTATGACTTTTTGTGCATCAAATCTTTTACTCTGCCCTTTCAGTATAGATAATCAATAAAATATACATCAGAATAAGTGTTAGAGAAACAGATTTGAATTTTGCAATTCAATCTATAACTATCAATGAACTTGCTAAAATGCAAATGCAATAAATTTACTTAACAGTTTTTATTCTTTAATGGCTTCTTATTTTCATTCTGGAAGTACAGAGATCTTAACTGGTGCATCCTAAATTCCAGAGACATAAAATAAGCATGACTACCCAAGAAGATAATGATATCTCAAGTTTATAGCTTATGACTTTATTTGTAATACCCGTACTACAATGTGTTAATTAACTTCATTAAGAAACTTTAATTACCTATTCATCATACATTTCCTCTCATTTTACTATCAATATACTATGATATTTTACCAAGAATTGGATTTTATATTAAATATACATGTGGCATACATGTATTTAACATTCCAAATATATCTTCTATAAAAAATAACCTGTATAGACATATGTATATTTTTCTTTTAACTGTCCCCTAATCTTTATGTAAAGCACCAGGGATTTTTCTAGATGTTTAGGCATTTCAATAAATTGATTTTTTTTCTAGCTGAAGTCTTGAAGGATAAATGGAAATGAGACCCCTATATTATAATCTCAATTTTCAATTATTTAAATTTGAGTATGTTTTTAATTTTTCTGAGGTTGCTCTTGTTGCCTTCTAAAGAAATTAAATATATTAAAATGAGAAAATTGAAGTATTCATTCAATAGGCAGATATTAGGGTGATAATGATCATAATGCATACAACAATTTTGTATTTTTATTAAAAAATTTATATATGTTATCATATTTTTTCTCCTCCTCTAACTTCTCCAAATTCAGGTTCTTTCTTTCCATCAAAAAAATCAAAATCAAAATCTGTAAAAAAAAAAATTTAGTCAAGCAACATGGCTACTCTGATCACTTTTAAGACCTCCTAGGTCTTTATGATCCTACTGGAATGCATATATACACTCAATACAGACCTTTGATCCCTCTAGCTGGAATCATTCAATAGACACCCTTAATACCAAACAATGAAGTCTAATTGAGGGATAGACAAAATAATGAATCATAGAATGGTTTTGCAGAATGGATAAGAGAAAGGATATGCCCTATTCTCAGATGAAAAGCTATTTAAAAGCATTGCAGGAAGAAAAGAATCAGTTTAATCAGTTCAACTGAGTAGAGTTAATTTTGTCAGTGAGTTTGGAGTTGAGTGAATTTGGGAGTCATTGTAATAAGTACAGAGCAGTAGAGTTGAGTTTGTTTGTGAGTTCATGCAGCTGAGTGCAGGTCAGCATATGCAGTTGAAGCCAGAGAATAAGAAGGAGCCAGAAACTCAGGAGACAGCAGGTGTTAGCAAGGATGTGCAGAAAGAGGAACATTCTTCCACTGGTGGTGGGATTGCAAGCTGTTACAACCACTCTGGAAAGCAGTCTGGCGGTTCTTCAGAAAACGGGGCATGACATTCCCGGAGGACCCTGTTATACCACTCCTGGGCATATACCCAGAGGCCTCCCCGGCATGCAATAAGTACACATGCTCCATTATGTTCATAGCAGCCTTATTTATAATAGCCAGAAGCGGGAAAGAACCCAGATGTCCCTCAACAGAGGAATGGATACAGAAGATGTGGTATATATACACAATGGAATACTACTCTGCAATTTAAAAAAATGAATTCATGAAATTCTTAGGCAAATGGTCAGAACTTGAAAATATCATCCTTAGTGAGGTAACCCAATCACAAAAGAACACACATGGTATGCAGTCACTGATAAGTGGATATTAACCCAGAAACTCGGAATACCCAAGACACAATTCACATATCAATTGATTTCCAAGAAGAACGAATGAGAGACCACTGGTCCTGGAAAGACTGGATGTAGCTGTGTAGGGGAATACCAGGACAGAGAAGTGGGAGGGGGTTGACTGAGGAACAGGGGGAGGGTAGAGGGCTTATGGGACTTTCGGGGAGGGGGGAACCGGGAAAGGGGAAATCATTGGGAATGTAAGTAAAAAATATAGAAAATAAAAAAAAGGAGCCAGAAAATTAGAACAGTTAGTTTGAGGCCGAGAGAAGTGAAGAGAGCCAGACTGAATCAGTTATCTAGGAGTGTTTGAACCAGAACAACTGAGCTGAACCAGTGAGCCAGGGTTCAGAAAGAACTAGAACAGGGTGAGATTATTAGCAGTAAACCTCTGAGATGACAATTATATCAAGTAAATAAAAGTTACTTTTACAAAAATCTAACCACAAATCTACTTGCAATTGATAACTGCTGGGAAAGAAAATCAGCTCCCCTAACCAATAGAATGTCACTGAGTATATGAACCAGAGTCTAGTCCAAACCCTCTATCCAGGACTACACAAAACATACAATATTTTCAAAAGACAATTATTTCTTTCTTAACTTGCCAACTCATACCTATAAATAGTAGATACTTAAATTCTCACTTGTTATCTAAACAACACTTAAACAGTGAGACTTTATAATATAATATTCTTACAACAAAAATGAATATATATACATATATAATCACATTATGTTTGCTTTAAAATATTAAGATAATTAATGGAGAATAAAAGCATATTTAGCATATGTTTGTTGGTACATTTTGTCTAACATATCAATTATCTGATTAAACATATTTATTGAGAAATAAACATTATTTAAGTATACATGCTTAGCAGAATGTGATTTACATTTATCTTCTGCCTAACATTTTTCTCCTCTAATATCTTATATTCTTCTAGAAAGTGCAGATAATCTCCAAATATTAACATCACTTATTACTTTAAATCTATTTTTAAAACTAGTAAACAATGCTAAAGTCCAGGACAAATATAATGTAAATGTGCATATATATTCCCAAAACTTTGTTTTATTCCTGAAAGACATAACATACTTATTAATAATTTTGAATACATTTACATATACTAAACTATATTGTCTTATGGAGATTAGAAAAGTGGTTAAAGTAGTCTCTGTAGTCAGTAATGAAAGCAAAATGTTTCTAAGCTTTAGGAGTAAACATACAATAAATAGATTTGTTTTATTGTCAATTAGTTTTCTCAAATTTCTAGAATAGCTGATATTTCATGTTGATATACATATTGGTATATGTTTTTATTAAAACTGCCAAGAAGTTCAGATGTTTAAACATATTTGCTTCCAAATATTTCTTTACAAGGTAAATTATCTACTAAAAGCTTCTAATTAAAACCCATTTTGCTGTGATTTGACTCCCAGCTTTGGAGGTGAGGCCCCCAGCATCTTCTCTTCCATGACTGAGCGGGTGGGTATAGCCAGGAGCACAGGAAACAAGAGTTGCAGAGCAGCTGGATTCATCCAGGACCCACCTGCAACCAGGAGGTGAGCAGTGCCACAGCATTCTGTGCCAGGGGAGAGCCAGTTACACAGGGTTACTGACACAGGCATGCAGGCACACAGGAGGGACAATTGCCAGCCAGAGACAGCAAGACCAACAAACACCAGAGATAACCAGATGGCAAAAGGCAAACATAGGAATGTTACCAACAGAAATCA
Organism: Tokudaia tokunoshimensis; assembly: GCA_036184795.1. Classification (NCBI taxonomy): domain Eukaryota; kingdom Metazoa; phylum Chordata; class Mammalia; order Rodentia; family Muridae; genus Tokudaia; species Tokudaia tokunoshimensis. The sequence goes on from BTHU01000019.1 coordinate 15,527,803, forward strand.
AGGAAACATGGCATCATCCAAACCCAATTCTCCCAAAACAGCAAGTTCTGGATACCCCAACACACTGGAAAAGCACGATTTGGATTTAAAATCATGTCTCATGATGCTGATAGAGGGCTTCAAGAAGGACATAAATAACTCCCTTAAAGAAATACAGGAGAACAGAGGTAAACAGGTAGAAGCCCTTAAATAACTACAGGAAAGCACAACAAAACAGGTGAAGGAATTGTACAAAACCATCTAGGATCTTAAAATGGAGGTAGAAACAATAATGAAATAACAAAGGGAAACAACACTGGACATAGAAAACATAGGAAAGAAGTCAGGAATCATGGATCCAAGCATCAACAACAGAGTACAAGAGATAGAAGAAAGAATCTCAGGGGCTTAAGATACCATAGAAAGCATTGACACAACAGTCAAAGAAAATGCAAAATGCAAAAAGCTCATGACCCAAAACATCCAGGAAATCCAGGACAAAATGAGAAGAAACAACCTAAGGATTATAGGTATAGAAGAGAGTGAAGATTTCCAACTTAAAGGGCCAGTAAATGTCTTCAACAAAATTATAGAAGAAAACTTCCCTAACCTAAAGAAAGAGATGCCCATGAACATACAAGAAGCCTACAGAACTCCAACAGACTGGACCAGAACAGAAATTCCTCCCATCATATAATAATTAAAACACCAAATGCACTAAACAAAGAAAGAATGTTAAAAGCAGTAAAGGAAAAAGATCAAGTAACATATAAAGGCAGACCTATCAGACTTACACCAGATTTCTCTCCAGAGACTATGAAAGCCAGAAGATCGTGGACAGATGTCATACAGACCCTAAGGGAACATAAATGTCAACCCAGGCTACTATACCCAACAAAGCTCTCAATTACCATAGATGGTGAAACCAATGTATTCCATGACAAAAACAAATTTATACAATATCTTTCCACAAATCCAGCTCTTCAAAGGATAATGAATGGAAAATACCAACAAAAGGAAGGAAACTACACACAAGAAATTAATCTTCCTTTAACAAACCAAAAAGAAGAGAGCCACACAAATATAACTCCACCTCTAATAACAAAACTAACAGGAAGAAACAATCACTTCTCCTTACTATTTTTTAATATCACTGAACTCAATTCTCCAATAAAAAGCCATAGAATAACAGACTGGATACAGAAGCAGGATGCAACATTTTCCTGCATACAGGATACCCACCTCAGGCACAAAAACAAATACTACCTCAGAGTAAAAAGCTGGAAAACAATTTTCCAAGCAAATGGCAACAAGAAACAAACTGGTGTAGCAATTCTAATACCAAATAAAATCTAGTTCTAACCTAAAGTATTAAAAAATGCTAAGGAAGGACACAACATACACATCAAAGGTAAAATCTACCAAGATGAACTCTCAATTCTGAAAATATATGCTCCAAATACAAGGGCACACACATTCATTAAAGAAACTTTACTAAACCTCAAAGCACACATTGCACCACACACACACACAATAATGGTGGGAGACTTCAACACCACACATTCATCAATGGATAGATCAGGGAAACACAAACTAAACAGAGACAAAGTGAAACTATCAAAAGTTATGAGCCAAATAGATTTAACAATTATCTATTGAATATTTTATCCTAAAAATACAAATATGCATTCTTCTCAGCACCTCATGGTACCTTCTCCAAAACTGACCATATACTAGGTCAGCAACAGACCTCAACAGATCTAAAAAGATTGAAATAATTCCATGCAACCTATCAGAACACCACGGATTAAGGCTGATCTTCAATAACAACAAAAACAACAGAAAGCCCACATACACATGGAACTGAACAACATTCTACTCAATGATAACTTGGTCACGGAAGAAATAAAGAAATTAGAGAATTTTTAGAATTTAATGAAAACAAAGGCACAACATACCCAAAATTGTGGGACACAATGAAATCAGGGCTAAGAGGAAAAATGGTAGCTCTGAGTGCCTCCAAAAGAAGCTGGAAAGAGTATACACTAATAGCTTAAAAGCACAGTCGAAGCCTCTAGAACAAAAAGAAGCAAAGACACCCAAGAGGAGTGGATAGCAGGAAATAATCAAAGTCAGTGCTGAAATCAAACAAGTAGAAACAAAAAGAACTATACAAAGAATCAACCAAAACAGGAGCTGGTTCTTTGAAAAAACCAACAAGATAGATAAACCCTTAGTCAAACTAATCAGAGAGCACAGAGACAGTACCCAAATCAGCAAAATCAGAAATGAAAAGGGAGGCATAACAACATATACTGAGGAAATCCAAAAAAAATCATCAGATCCTACTACAAAAGCCTCAAGAAAAGTGGAAATTTTTCCTCAAGAAAAGTGGAAAATCTAGATGAAATGGACAATTTTCTAGACAGATACCAGGTACCAAAGTTAAATCAGGATCAGATGAATGATCTAAACAATCCCATAACCCCTAAGGAAATAGACGCAGTCATTAGTAGTCTTTCAACCTAAAAAGGCCCATGACCAGATGGGTTCAATGCAGAGTTCTATCAGACCTTCAAAGAAGACCTAATACCAATACCCTTCAAATTATTCCACAAAATAGAAACATGCAACACTACCCAATCCATTTTATCAAGCCACAATTACTCTGAAAACCTAAACCACACAAAGACACAATGAAGAAAGAGTACGTCAGACCAATTTCCCTTAAGAATATCATTTACCTGCATGCAATAAGGACACATGCTCCACTATGTTCATAGCAGCCTTATTTATAATAGCCAGAAGCTGGAAAGAACCCAGATGTCCCTCAACGGAGGAATGGATTCAGAAGATGTGGTATATCTACACAATGGAATACTACTCTGCAATTAAAAACAATGAATTCACGAAATTCCTAGGCAAATGGTCAGATCTTGAAAATATCATCCTTAGTGAGGTAACCCAATCACAAAAGAACACACATGGTATGCAGTCACTGATAAGGGGATATTGACCCAGAATCTCGGAATACCCTAGACACAATCCGCATATCAATAGATTTCTAAAAAGATGGTAGGAGAGACCCCTGGTCCTGGAAAGACTGGATGTAGGGGAATGCCAGGACAGAGTAACGAGAGTGGGTTGAATGGAGAAAAGAGGGAGGGAAGGGGGCTTATGGGACTTTCGGGGAGGGAGGAAACGGGAAAGGGGAAGTGATTTGGAATGTAAATTAAAAAAATAAAATAAATAATAAAAAAAGAATATCAATGCAAAAATATTCAATAAAATTCTTGCCAACCAAATACAATAACACATCAAAACGATCATCCACCACAATCAAGTAGGCTTCATTGCAGGTATGCAGGGATGGTTCAATATATGGAAATCCATCAATGAACCCCACTATATAAACAAACTCAAAGAAAAAACACATGATCCAAAATCCAACACCTCTTCATGATAAAAATCTTGGAAAGATCAGGAATTCAAAGCCCATACCTAAACATAGTAAAAGTAATATACAGCAAACCAGTAGCCAACATCAAACTAAATGGAGAGAAACTTGAGGCAATCCCCCTGAAATCAGGGACTAGACAAGGTTATTCACTTTCTCCCTACCTGTTCAATATAGTAGGCATAGCCAGAGCAAATAAACTACAAAAGGAGGTCAAAGGGATACAAATTGGAAAGCAAGAAGTCAAAGTATCACTCTTTGCAGATGATATGATAGTATACTTAAGTGACCCAAAAATTCAACCAGAGAACACCTAAACTTGATAAACAACATCAGCAAAGTGACTGGATATAAAATTAATTCAAACAAATCAGTAGCATTCTCAAAGGATAAAGAGACTGAAAGAGAAATTAGGGAAATGACACTCTTCACAATAGCCACAAATAATATAAAACACTATGGTGTGACTCTAACCAAGCAAGTGAAAGATTTGTATGACAAGAACTTCAGGTCTCTGAAGAAAGAAATTGACAAAGATCTCAGAAGATGGAAAAATATCCCATGCTCATGGATTGGCAGGACTAATATAGTAAAAATGGCCATCTTGCCAAAAGCAATCTACAGATTCAATGCAATCCCCATCAAAATTCCGACCCAATTCTTCAAAGAGTTAGAAAGAGCAATGTCCAAATTTATATGGAATAACAAAAAACCAAAGATAGCGTAAACTATTCTCAGCAATAAAAGAACTTCTGGCAGAATATTCATCCCTGACCTCAAGCTATACTACAGAGCAGTAGTGATAAAAATTGCATGGTATTGGTACAGTGACAGGCAGGTAGATCAATGGAATAGAATTGAAGATCCAGAAATGAACCCTCATGCTTATGGTCACTTGATCTTTGACAAAGGAGCTAAAACCATCCAGTAGAAAAAAAGACAGCGCTGGGCATTGGTGGCGCACGCCTTTAATCCCAGCACTTGGGAGGCAGAGGCAGGAGGATTTCTGAGTTCGAGGCCAGCCTGGTCTACAAAGTGAGTTCCAGGACAGCCAGTGCTACACAGAGAAACCTTGTCTCGAAAAACCAAAAAAAAAAAAAAAAAAAAAAAGACAGCATTTTCAACACATGGTGCTGGGTCAACTGACAGTCAACATCTAGAAGGATGCAAATTGATCCATTTTTATCTCCCTGTACAAAGCTCAAGTCCAAGTGGATCAAGGACCTCCACATGAAAGCAAATACACTGAATCTAATAGAAAAGAAAGTGGGGAAGAACCTGGAGCACATGGGCACAGGAGAAAATTTCCTGAATAGAACATCAATAGCTTATGCTCTATGATCAAGGATTGACAAATGGGACCTCATAAAATTGCAAAGCTTCTGTAAGGCAAATGACACTGTCAATAGAACAAAATGGCAACCAACAGATCAGGAAAAGATCTTTAGCAATCCTCCATCCAATAGAGGGGTAATATCCAATATATACAAAGAACTCAAGAAGTTAGACTCCAGAGAACCAAATAACCCTATTTTAAAAAGTTGTACAGAGCTAAACAAAGAATTCTCAACTGAGGAATGTCAGATGGCTGAGAAACACCTAAAGAAATGTTCAACATCATCAGGGAAATGCAAATCAAAACAACCCTGAGATTCCACTTCACACCTGTTAGAATGGACTAGATAAAAAACTCAGGAGACAGCAAATGCTGGAGAGGATGTGGAGAAAGAGGAACACTCCGTCATTGCTGGTGGGATTGCAAGCTCGTAAAACCACTCTGGCAATCAGTTCAGTGGTTCCTCAGAAAACTGGCCATAGCACTACCTGAGGACCCAGTTATACCACTCCTGGGCATATACCCAGAAAATGCTCCAGCATGTTATATAGTTAGTATTTATTTTAATAAATATTAAATTCATGTGATTAAATCTGCTGTTTCTTCTTTTCTCATAGACTTATGCAATTAGCTTGCAACTATATTCAGTTATGTATAAAATACAAAACATGGAATCTTATTCATTTGAAGAGGTCAATCAACTGTTAAAGTATATATTTTTAAAACTTTTTCTAGTTCTAATAAAAGTTTTAAAAGCAGCATCTTTTCAAAGAATGTCATTTTTATAAAGTGATTTATAAACTGATTTTACATTATTTCCGAGGATTATTTAGCACCTATAAAGTACTAATCTTTCATAGATATTTCTCATTATTCTAATTTTTAGTGCTCATAAATATTGATTTGCCTATCATGATTATTTATGCATCACACAAATATGGTTTTCTCTCTCCTTGATTATATATACCTTAGTAGATTGTCAGATGGTTATCAGAGTAATTACATTAAAGTTGCAGCTGAAAATAGAGGGAGGTTATAAGGTTAACTGAATACATTTTAGGGCAAGTTTTCAGTTTATTTATGTGTAGAAATCTTAGCAGTGTTAATTTAGCACAGTTCAGATGCTGGTTCTTTGGCCTTTGCTTTTTCCAGCTTGGCAATTTGAGCCACAGAATTTGGGCTCAGCACACTGTCTCCTGAGTTCAGCACATCTCATTGTATCTGTCATTGTAATTGGTTTACCTCAAGAACCTTTGTCTTCCACATTAACCTGTGTGAAGATAATAAAGGTACATATCTTTCAATGCGCCAGCTGTCCCCCTGTAACCTTCCTCTTCATGATGCACTTGGGGTCTACCATCTTGCACACAGGACAAACAGGAAGAGCAACATATCAATGGTGCCTACATCCTGGGCTATTATCACCAGCTGAGCCCTCTCTTTTCGACAAAATTAGTGATTATATTGACCTCTGCTCGAAAGTTAGATGGTCTCTTAGAGGCGACCTCCTCTTCCTCACCATATCTCTTTTTTGCATTAGCCAACAGCCTTGTTTCAGCTCCTGATTCTTCTCTAGCCTGCATGTGTGGGAAAGTTTAAAAGCTGGGTGGCTATTTGCTGGTATAGGGTATGGGTGAAATAGTTTTGGAAGTAGGTACTTTTAGCTGCTCACAGAGGATGCCCCTTTGTCGATACTTACTGGGGACATTTGATGAAGTATCTGAGAACTCTTCTGGACTGGATGTCCAGTCGGATGTAGAAGACCTTAGGACTTTTCCCAAACAGAGGGTTCTCCTACCATTTTGGCCTCCTGCTTCTTCTTGAAGCCTAGGTGAGGGTCCACCTTCTCCCCATTGACCTTCTTCCCTTTGGGCATCAGACTCAGCTGGAAAAGAGAACCAACTATATCCATTTTAAAGAAAATGACAAGATTAGATTCTCATCTCAGTAACTATGAGCATCTTTGTTATTTAATAGCTTGTAGCTTTAACTTTTCTAGTTTGAAATTGTGGAAAATAAATTTCTTACTTGAGCCATTTTGAAAAATAATTAAGCTACTAATGCCATCTAATTAGCACAAGATACATGTTGACTTATTTCTCCTAAGTCTTTCCATATATCTATTCAGCTATTTTTATGTATGCTTTGGAGAAATGTGTGTTAGGCACTTTGTTTTGACCATTGACTTGGTATTGTTCATAACACTTGGTTATTAAGCCCTTATTAGGTACATGATTTACAAATATTATTTGTTCAGTTGTGGCATTGCCTTTTCATTTTGTTATTTCATCTGTTGTTAAAAACATATTTAAAAGTCAATCCATAGAAATAATTGCTTCTCATTTTTTTGCTTATTTACATAATATAATTTAATTATACATAACTGAAGTAAGTTTAATTTAGCCTTAGTAATCATGACATTTTATTCATTTTGTCTGCATGTATGTGCATGTGGGTGTATGCCAGTGCAATGGAGTTCATGCCAAAATGTGTACATGGAGGTCAGAGGACAACTAAGAATCTATTTTCTCCTCTACCTTGTAGATTTTGTGGATTAAACTTAGTACTTAGTGCGTGATGAGATGCACCTTCACCTCTTAATCATTTGTTCAAGCTCATATTGTGACTCAAAATGTGATGTTCTGGAGTTTGTGTGTGTGTGTGTATGCGTGCGTGTTTTATCTCCATATTGTATAGGTGGTATGATGGTGATCATATGGAAACAGGCTTACATGTATGTTGGTGTATATAAATAGAAGATATAACATGTATATTATGTCATTTACATACATATATACATATGTAGATGTCCTCTGACCTCCACATGCACACTATGCATCTATACCAAGACACAGGAACCCAGCCACATGCATATAATATGCATATGTATGTATAATATCTATCTATATGTATGTATATATGTATACACACATACACACACATACAAACACATACCTTTCCTTGCAACATCAGTAGCTATAACCTATAAATAAAATTTTTCAGTTTGTGAAAACTCTCTGCACAATAAAGGACACAATCATTTGGAGTACAGAATGGGAAGGTTTTTTTTTTATCAATTACACATCTGCTAGAGGACTAACGTCCAAAATATATTTTAAGAAAGCCTCAAGGACTACATATAAAGAAAACAAGCCAAATAGAAAAATGGGATACAGGTCTAAACATAGAATTCTCAAAAGAGGAAATTCTAATGGATAGAAGTACTTAAAGAAATTCTTAGCATCCTTTTTTTTTTTTTTTCAGGACAGGGTTTCTCTGTGTAGCCTGGCAGTCCTGGAACTCATTCTATAGACCAGGCTGGCCTTGAACTCAGAAATCCGACTGCCTCTGCCTCCCAAGTGCTGGGATTAAAGGTGTGCGCCACCACTGCCCAGCTAATTCTTAGCATCCTTAAAGAAAACAAATCAAAATGATTTTTGAGATTTTCGTCAAAATGGCTAGGATTGTTATAATTAGTGACAGATTATGCTGACAAGGATGTGGAGTATGGAATAAATAACACTCATCCATTGCTGGTTAAAGTGTAAACTCTTATAGCTACTATGAAATCAGTGTGGTAGTTCTTCCAAAAATAGAAATTGATCTACCTCAAGATCCAGCTATACATGAAGTATGCTTCATCCTATTACAGAACACTTGAACAAACTTGTTCATTGCACCTCTATAAGAATATCTTTCACCACTGTGTCTTACTGGTATAATTTTTAAACTATTAACTTATCAAGCATATTTAGATTTATTTATTACCTCTTAGTATCCATTGTTTCATGTTCCTACTTTTATGATACTTTAGTTTATATTGCTATTAGAGCTTTGATATTTTTCTCAAGACAGGGTTTCTTTGTGTAGCCCAGGCTGCCTTTTGTGTAGACCATGCTGGCCCTGTACTCAGAGATCCACTTGCCTCTAACTCCTGAGTGCTGGGATTACAGGCATGCACCAAAACCACTCACCTACTCTTTTAATTTTTAAATGAGAATGAATGATACTTTGCTTCATTCTGAGTAATGTTTTGACTACTCAGAGAGTTTTTTATAGTTCTATAAAAACATATTATATTTTATATATTTACTTGTATATGTATACATATGTGGTGAAGACCACGTGTGTCCCATGTCATGCCATGACCAACTTTCTAGAGTAAATTCTTTCTTTCTACTACGTAGGTCCTGATGATCAAACCTAGGTCCTTTCTGCCTTTCACCACTGAGCTATCTCATCAGCCATTTCTTTGTATTCTCATCTACATTTCTCCTCTGGATAATGCTAGTGGAATTTTACATGAACTACATTATACCTGCTTATTAATTTTGGTATTATGGATGTTTTAACAATGTAATTTCTTCTGACCAATAAACAGAATTTTTCACTTATTTTCATTTTTAGTTTCCTTAACAATTTTTTATAATTTACAGCTAACAAAGGATTCTCTTGTTTGATTTAATTTACTCCTAAGTGTTTCTGATAGTATCAAAGTGGACTTGTTTTCTTGATGTCCTCTTCAGCTATATTATTATTGTATGTGTACGTTAATGATTCTTTAAGGATTTCATGACATGGAGCTTCTCAGTTTTATTAATTCTAACTTGTTCTTGGAATCATTGTCACTGATTTTGATTTTTTAGCATTTTATTGGGGATTTGATACCTTTTACTGTAATTATTAATATATTTCAAATTAGCCTGATTCAGTCTCTGGAATATTAGTAGAAAATGCCAGAAAATGTCTTTATTAATCTCATTAATACTAGATGGAGTATCAGCCCTTGTGCAAAATCTCTGCTGTGATAATCCTACTGGACACAAAACGGAAAGACAACTCAAGGTTTTCAGACTGACCTCAAGTTAAGTTCACCTGACATTTGCTCCAGGGAGTGAGAGCAAGACATTACTTTTATCTCATAAAACAGTAAACCAAACTGATCTTTGCTGTAGTATAAAAAAGAATGCTTTCAAGGGATGTTTGCTATAAAAAAATGTTCTTGAAATAAGAGCTCAGATTGAAGGTGGACAGTACCCTGTAGGGATGTGCAGAAAGGTGAATACCAGGAGAATTTTTGTTTGAGAATCATTATTTGAGATAAGATATTTTTACAGTATAAGCTGATATATAAGTGCATTTTAAAAATGCATTGATCATGTTGAGTTAAACGACTTTTTTTTTCCTTTTTGTCTTCCATACCTTCTGTCTTTTACATGCTTTCTACCTCTTCTTCAATTGATTTCCTAAGCCCTAAAGGGGAAGGACTGATGAACATACCATTTAGGACTCAGTGTTCTAAGGTGTCTTACTCTCTGTATAATGTCTGGCCATGGACTTCTGTATTTGTTCATATCTGTGGCAGGAAAACATTTCTCTGAAAGACTGAGCAACTATCTATAAATACAGTAGAATGACTTCGTCTAGGATTATTTTATTGATACTTCTTTGAGCATGCTTTCTAGAATATTACTATTTTAGCCTAGGCTCCTGGTTTATCTAGTCCAGGTTCTTGGTCACTCAAGAACTATTGTGAATGAGCTTCATTTAGTGGAGCACATTCAGTCAAATCAAATATTGGTTGGTCACTCTCACCAGATATGCTGTCATTGCACTAGCATATCTTACAGGTAAGACACCATCGTTGATCAAATGTATTATGGCTCTGTTAGTGTATACATTTCTCTTTTGGTAGTATGCAGAATAGTTCATGTATCAAACTAGCACATAGGGTTTAAGGTTTTATGTAGGTACCAGCTAAACTTCTTCATGTTCAATAAGTGGTGTCATGTTTTATTCAGCATTGGAGCTTTTTTTGGACCGTATGTATGTATGTGTATTATATATAAAAATGACAGTAAGTTCTATTGTCTTAGGTTTCCGTACTAAGTATGCGTTTCCCTTCTATTGCCCCCCATTCCTCCTCAGTTTATCCTCTCATTGCTGCTCCAAGTTCATCCATATCTATTCTACTTCCCTTTCCTAGAGAGATCTATCTTCCCTCCCCCAACTCAAATCTGTGGCTCTATAGATTATAGCTGAGATATTGACTTCACAGCTAATTCCACATATAAAGAAATACATACCATATACACGATGTACTCACACTAATGGGATACAATGAAGGTCATTTTCAGACACAAGTTCATAGCACTGTGTGCCTTCATACAAACATGGAGACATCTTATTCTAGTAACTAACAAACACCTGCAAGATCTAGAATAAAAAGAAACAAATCATTCTCAAAAGTAGTAAATGCAGGGAAACAAACTCAGGGCTGAAATCAATTCTATAGAAAAATATAAAGAAATAATGAAACAGAGTTGGTTCTTTAAAAAAATTAATATGATTGACAAATCCTTATTCAAAAACTAAAAGATGTACAAAGACTATCTAAATTAACAACATTAGAGATGAACAAGGGGCATAACAGCAGACAGAGAAAATATGGAGAATCACAAGATCATATATTAAATCTGTGGTATATCAAATTGCAAAATTTAATAGAATTGTATGATTTTCTTCATACATATCACTTTCCAAAGTTAAATCAGGATTGTATAAGCTATTTAAGAAGACCTATAATCACTAGTTAAAGAGAAGTAGTAATTAAAAGTCTCCCAGCCAAAAGAAGTATCCAGACTCATATGGTTTTTGTGCAGAATTCTATCAGACTTTCAATGAAGAGTTAATGCCAATATTCCTAGGTCATTCCACAATATAGAAACAGAAGGGATATCGCCTTCTTAACTCTTAACCACTGACTGCTTACACATCCTTAAGAGAAGTCAAAGTCCTCTTAAGAACTGTTACACTCCATTAGGGAAATTAATGGTCCTAATCTTGTTTAGTTCACTTGAGCATACTCACAGTTGTTGACTATGAGGGCAATGTTGTGCCCAATGGACATTATTCATAACATTCATTGCAAAGCCAGGCAGGGCAACTTAATAAGTTCTTGTTTCAAAATATAATTTGGGGAAAATAATGCCCCAACTAGAAACCATATGCCAACAAATCTCATAGATATCTCCAAACACCACAGACTACTTTATAAGGTTTCATATTAATTAATCTTCTATTGTGTCTTCACCTGAAGCCTGTCGCTGTAAAACTGTCCTGAGTTACCATCTATAACCTCATAGCAAGGCCTTATTGATGAAGACACTACTCATCACTACATGAAGAAATACTAGTGATCAACAAGAAGCTTGATCTGTACTTAGTAAGATTTAATGCTGAAAGATACACTGCACAAAGTACCAGAATAAGAAAATAGTAATATTCAGCTACAGACCCTTTGAGGTATAACAGTGACTTTCCTATGAGGTATACTGGTATAGTAATTGGGAAAATGTAATTGGAATTCTCTATCACCTTTTAATTGAACTTAAATTCCACTCTATAAAATGGAACCCATACATAACTCTGTTATAACGGCAAATAACCTGAATTAGATAGGTCATGAACAAGGGGAAACCTACTACCATTATTCTTTGAAAGTAAAATATCGATGAAATGATTCCTAATAACACAGATTCACTCATAGATGAATTGTTATTCAAGCTTTATCAGAGAAGCTTCTTCTTTAAATATATTATAACTAATGCAAAGACCATAACTGAACATTGTGCAGAGAATCAGAGACATTAGAGTATTTGGTCCTATACTAGTTGTGTTTATCAAACCTCTATTCTTACGGCTCAAGTATCTGTGCAGGAGAGGAGGCAGAAAGATTGTAATACCCAGAGATAGTAGATGATTCTAAGAAAACAGGTTTTTTTTTGTTTTGTTTTGTTTTTTTAGACAAAACAAGAACAGGGACTATAGAAGTACACACAAATTCAATACAAGTTTAAGTCATACCAAATTCCAGTATGAAAAGGGAAATTGGACTTAAAGTCACATTCCTAAGAGGAATCTTTTTGAGACCTGCTGAAAAAGAGAAAATCAGTTTTCTCTAATGGAGCAATAATGATAATAACAGCCACACTTCAGGACAGATATCATCCCCAGGAGTCCTTGGTCAACAAAAACAAACTCCATCTTTTTAGCTGCTATTGTTGTTTACATCTGTTTGGTTATTGTTTGATTATTGGTTTGGGGGTTGATTTTGTTTTGTTAGGAAAGAAAAGAACATAAAATTTGCTGATTTATAAGGTGGGAATTATATTATATGGAAAGAATAGGATGAAATATATGAACAATTTTAACTTTAAAAATCACATTTATAAAAGAAGACCAGGAAATTTGGGAAAATAGTTCAGTTGAGGAAGACTCACTTAGCATTTTCAAGGCCCTCATTCAAAATCCAATATCAAAAAATGAACAAACAAAAATAAGTGTAAATATAGGGATGTGTTGATATTTTTGTCAAAACTGTTGAATACTGTTTCTATGAAAAACAATATGTGCCAGTGTCTTCAAATGTAGATAAATAAGTTAAATCCTGCTGACTTGAATCTAGAGATCATTTTGATATTCTTCATATGATTTTTTTCTTGGAAAATAAAACCATTTATCTTTATTTTTAAGAAAAAGAAATTATATTATCTTATGTTTCAGATGCAAATATAATTTTCCAGGGCTTTCAGATACATAGAAATTATTTTACATGTGTGCATAATGCATCCTTGTAAAATCTGAGATTGAAATTTGTTCTTCTTGCTTTTATAAAATATCTATGAATTATTTAAATATCTGTAAATACAAAAGGAGATGTAAGAAATTGTAGTTATATTTAGACCAAAATGATGATTGAAACTTGGTTTGTGATCTGGTATACAAGACTTGCCAACTTCCTATTCACGGTGCTATCCCACAGTGAAGTAAATTACACTTTTTTGTGTGTTATCTTAATGTGAAGTATTTAGGATATTATATGTAAATAGTTTACCAATGTAGTTTTTACTTTTATCTTTCGTTTTATTTAATTAAGTACATGATTTCATCTAGAACATTAATGCTAGCTCATTTCCTTGATATGTTGATAAGGAAATACTTGCAATATACACCAACAATCCAATAATACTCCTTGATTACAGCAAATTATTAATTTATTCATCTTATTAAAACTGCTATGTTCATTTCTTATAGTATATATGTTTGTGTTTTAGTTAGATGCTTAGATTGAAAATAAAATAAATAACATAAATAAAAGCATTTTTATTACTTTATAAAACTAAGGGACAAAGTGCTTTCAACAATGTCATTACATCATCCTTTGCTTTATTAATTGATATTGCACCCTCTTATAGGTTCGATTTGTTTAAACCCAAACAGAAAATGATGAAGACAGTTTTTAGTTTAAACATTTCAGAAATGTTTATGTTCTCCAATGCCATATATCTTAAGAGTGTTTGATGTCCTCCTAATGTAAAGTGATACAAAGTTACTGACAGGTTAAATAATACTGAAATTTTATTTCTATCTTTAATGATGTATACTTGACAAAAATCCTGTTTTTATCAATGATACAACATAATGATTTGGTTATTTAAATAGTATGATATTATAGCCAAGGTTAAGTCAATTACCATGGTCATCAATTTGCACTATTACTCTTATGAAAATATTCAGTCTGAGACCCATGGAGCCTTTTTGACTCATGATGAATTTGACTCATGTGTCTAAGATCCCTGAGAAGTAGAAGGCCACCAAAGTCATACAAATCAATTGCTTTCACATTCTTTTTTCTCATATTTACAGAAAAAAAATTCATGGATGATAGTGTGAGTTTTTGGTAGAATTATTATAGATTCATTGATGGGACCTCAAGGAGGGAAAGCAAGAGAGGAGGGATGAGACACAGACAGAAACAGAGACAGAGACAAAGATAGACACAGAGACAGAGAGAGGCAAAGAGGAGCTCTGAGAAAGAAAAACCCCTATATAACTGCTCCTAATCTGGGAGAATTTAAAGGATTTGTGAGAGAAATGGATGAGGTATGAGGAAATAGATGAGTTGATGAGTTTAGCAGGGCCATCTGCAAGGTCTCTAGCTGTTTTCAATATTTTCAGTTGTATGTAACATCCACATGGAGATAGAGGTGCTATTTAAGGAGAAAACACAACAACAGAACTGGAACCCAAACTCTTCCCTGGCACCCTGCTCTTCAGCAAGGACATTCATAATATGGCTGCTTTGTAGGTCTTACCCCATTTGACCAGTTTTTACCATCTGTTGTCATAACCATTCTATATGTCTACTCACTTAAGATAGTCTTTCTGGGCGAACTTCAAATAAAAAATACACTTTTACAAATAGTAATGTGAGGTTTTATTTATATTCATACAATTTGAAGCATGTAAAACACAAAATTCTTTAATGTGAACTTGAGAATATATTCCATAATTATCCATCAGCTAATTAATCATTGATGATTTTTGATTAATTATTACCTTAAGTTTACTACTGAACTGATAACTAGATAATTTCTCTAATTACTGCATAAATATAATATACTACAGAGGATGGAGCTGGCTTAATATAGGCAGTATTGCAGAGATTGAAGGTTACTATAAATGCATAGTATCTATTAAAAAGCCGATTTTAAAGTATAATGTCTATTTTATTGCTTTGTGATTTCGGTTTTGTTGTAATTATTGTTGTTTTGAGACATTTCTTACAACCCATGGTTTCACTGAACTTGAATGCAGTCTCAGAGTGACCTTGAAATTTTGATTCTCATGTCTCCATATTCTGAGTTATGAAATGCAGCTTTGTTTCAATACACCTGGCCATGACATCTTTTAATATCAC
This sequence comes from Tokudaia tokunoshimensis, assembly GCA_036184795.1. Taxonomy (NCBI): domain Eukaryota; kingdom Metazoa; phylum Chordata; class Mammalia; order Rodentia; family Muridae; genus Tokudaia; species Tokudaia tokunoshimensis. The sequence goes on from BTHU01000019.1 coordinate 15,543,337, forward strand.
TTCCATATACTGAAAAAATAAACACTAGACTCTTAAATAATATAATAGAGTAGGGAAATATTTTCTGTAAGAAAATTAGTCCAATTCATAGAAGGTACTTGTGTTTTAGTGGACTATTGAAGTATAAATTAAAAGTGGATAATCAAATAGCTACATAAAATCTGCATTAACAGATAATCACAATTTCTTGTATGAAATTTCAATGAAAATTCTAGAATATAAAATCATTCTGGTTATAATAACTGGTTAACAATTCAATAGAATGAATTTCAGCTTTTGAAATGACATTTTCAATTTCCATTAAGCTTGATAAGATAAACCTCTTATGTGATTCCTACCAAGAAAACCAAGAAAAATTATCTATCATAAGAAAATCTTTTAAGGCTTTATTTAAGCAACTGCTTCATAAGAATTACTCTTGAGCTACTCACTTGTGAAAATCAAATCGGGCTTTCAATAAATTTATTTTTTTTCATTTTATGTTCTAAAATTTAATAATTCAGGTGAGTCAAGCAATGATTTTTGAAAGAAGTATTATAACCATAGATTTTTAAGGTTAGCTAAATATTAGTTTGTTAGTTTTTCCTCAGTGAAATGTAATATTTAATATATAGAAATAAAAATGATGTTCCAATAAAAAAAGTACATTAATATATGTGAATATGACATGTGTGTATACGTGTACTGTGTGTTAGGCAAATCCATAAAGAAATAAGAAATCTTTTATCAGACTTAAGAGGTGTTTTCACTATTAAATGCTAACTCATGATGAAAAATATAAGAAATCTTATATTCAATTTTAAGGCAATGTCGATATTTTCTGAAGGCTTTCATAACGTATAAATTTGTCACAATTAAAAACTATCAGAATCCAGAGAAAAATAGGCAACTAATGAAAAAGGGCTCATACAATGATACCCAGAGAATAAAGGTGCTAATGAACAAGAATCTGACTGTAAATCATCTCAGTCCTGAATTTTAAGAGTAAGAAACTTCTAAAAACTATACATCTGATACACTATGCACTGAAATAGATGCACTTTTCCATAGAAAATAGTTTCATAGCTTCTATACATATTATTTTTTATTCTTAAGTTCTCCAGAAGGTATGGCTTTATAAGAAAGGTCCATAATGGTATAGATACAGGGAATTCAATTGTGGATGAGAACAACTTTACTGTAGTTACAGAGAACAAGAGAATTTACTAAATGCCTCCAAGAGTGCTGGAGATCCACAAACAGGGTAAAACTATGTCCATGTACCTCAACAGATGAAAGTCTAACACCTGAGAATAACAGCTGCCAAAGGGAAATGGGGAAGCTATTGAGTGACAGTGATCCAAGAGAAATGTGTTGTGGCTGCCGTTTGGATGTGTCCCCAAAGCCTAGGCAACCAATCCAAAATTAGACAAACAAGATTACAGCAAACTAACTACCTTCTGTACAGCACAGGATACCCTCAGCAATAGCATCAATAGAAGTTATCCTCTATGTAGCATAGCTTCAATTAAATTCTTTTGTGTGTGTGTGTGTGTGTGTGTGTGTGTGTGTGTGTGAGCGCACATGTGCGTGTGCATGTGTGTGTGTGTGTGTGTGTGTGTGTGTGTGTTATCAGGTAATAGGCTGAAAACATTCCATAAGGATGTTTTCACACATCACCTTTTCCATCCTCTAGTCATAGAACCTGCCATATGTTGTCATTCTTAAGATAATAGCTTCTTTGTCTTTATTATTATTAATATGTACACATATATGTATGTACATGTGATTATATATATATATATATATACATATATATATATATATATATGTACAAATACATATGATTATTGCCTGCTGAGGCCTCTTTTGTTTCTGGTTTGTTTATTGTTTCAAGATTGAGCATTCAGCATTGAACTACCATAACAGGCATCATCCAACCTTGGGACCTCCCTTGAGCTTGATCCCACTTTGGGACTGTCACTGGACCTTCTTTTCCTCAGGCTCCTCTCCATTTCCATCCATGTAATTCTTTCAGACAGGAACAATTATGGGTCAGAGTTATAACTAAGGGATGCCCCCTCCTTCATTTGAAGCTCTGTCTTCCTGCTGGAGGTAGGCTCTTTAAGTTCCCTCTCCCTACTGTCAGACACTTCATCTAAGGTTCCTCTTTTAGTCCTGTGAGTCTCTCACCTCCCAGTTTTCTGGTGCATTCTGGAGGGTTCCCCCAAGCTCCTATCTCCCAAGGTTACCTATTTCCATTCTTTCTGCTGGCCCTCATGGCTTCAGGTATTTTCCCTCCCTCAATGTCAAATCAGGTTCCCCTCCCCCATCCCTTACCCTGTCCACATTCACTCCAGATCCTTCCCTCCCTTCCCACTTCCTTTTTTGTTAGATATATTCTTTATTTACATTTCAAATGTTGTCCATTTTCCTGATTTCATTCCCCTGAAAAAGCTCTAACACACACTCCCTCCCCCTGCATTCCAATTCACCTACTCCTGCTTCCCTGCCCTGGTATTCCCATATACTGGGGCATCTAGCCTTTTCAGGATTAAGGGTCTCTCTTCCCTTTGATGTCTAGCAAGGCCTTCCTCTGCTGCATATGCATCTGGAGCCATGGGTCCCTCCATGTGTCCTGTTTGGTTGGTGGTTTAGTTCCTGGGAGCTCTGGGGATACTGGGTGGTTCATATTGCTATTCTTCCTATGGCACTACAAACCCCTTCAGCCCCTTGGTTCCTTTCTCTAGCTCCTCCATTGTGAACCCTATGCTGAGGCCAATGGATGGCTTTAAGCATTCACCTCTGTATTGTCAGGAACTGGCAGAGTCCTCAGGAAACAGCTATCAGGTTCCTGTCAGCAAGCACTTTGCTGGCATCCACAATAGCATCTGGGTTTGGTAACTGTATATGAAATAGATCCCCAGGTGGGGTAGTCTCTGAAGGACCCTGCTATACCACTTCTGGGGATATACTCAGAGAATTTTCCAGCATGTAATAAGGACACATGCTCCACTATGTTCATAACAGCCTTATTTATAACAGCCAGAAGCTGGAAAGAACCCAGATGTCCCTCAACAGAGAAATGGATACAGAAAATGTGGTACATTTACACAATACTACTCAGCTATTAAAAACAATGAATTCATGAAATTCTTAGGCAAATGGATGGAACTAGAAAATATCATCCTGAGTGAGGTAACCCAATCACAGAACACACATGGTATGCACTCACTGATAAGTGAATATTAGCCTAGAAGTTGGAATACCCACGATACAATTCACAGACCAAATAAAGCTCAAGAAGAAGGAAGACCAAAATATGGATACTTTGGTCCTTCTTAGAACGGGGAACAAAATACCTACAGGAGGAGATACAGAGACAAAAATGTGGAACTGTTATTGAAGGCTGAAGGAAAGGCCATCCTTCTCCATATTTTATCACTTTATTTTCCCTCCCAAGTGGTACTGAGATGTTCTCACTTGGGCACTTCAGCTTGTTGATCTTTTTGATTTCTTTGGAATGTATCTTGGTTATTCTGTAATTTTTTTTTCTTTTATGTTGAGGTCCGTGATCCACTCACGGATTTGAGATTTGTGCAAGGTGACAAATATGGGTCTATTTTAATTTTTCTACATACAGACAGCCAGTTAGTCCAGCACCATTTATTGAAGGTGTTTTCTTTTTTCCACTGTATATTTTTGGCATCTTTGTCAAATATCAAGTGTTTATAAGTCTGTTGTTTTATTTCTGGGTCTTCAATTCTATATCATTTATCAATGTGTCTATTTCTGTACCAATACCATGCAGTTTTTATCACTATTGCTCTGTAGTAAAGCTTAAGATCAGGAATGGTTATTTCCCTAGCCATTCTTTAATTGTTGAGAATTTTGTGGCTATTCCAGGGGTTTTTTTGCCTTTCTAGATGAATTTGAGAATTTATCTTTCCATGTCTATGAAGAATTCTGTTGGGATTTTGACAGGGATTTTATTGAATGTATAGATTGCCTTTGATAGGATGGCCATTTTTACTGTTAATTCTGCCAATCCATGAACAAGGGAGATATCTCCATTTTCTGAAATCTTCTTTGATATCTTTCTTGAGATACTTGATGTTATTGTCATACAGTTCTTTCACTTGTTTGGTAAGAGTTACCCCAAGATATTTTATATTATTTGTGGCTATTGTGAAGGGAGTTGTTTCCTTAATTTCTTTCTTAGCCTGTTTTTCATTTGTATAAAGGAATACAACTGATTTATTTGAGTTAATTTTATATCTGGCCACTTTGCTGAAGTTGTTTATCAGCTGGAGAATTTCTCTGGTAGAATTTTTGGGGTTTTGCTGGAGAGATGGCTCAGCGGTTAAGAGCACTGACTGTTCTTCCAGAGGACCTGAGTTCAATTCCCAATAACCACATGGTGGTTCATGACCATCTGTAATGGGATCAAATACCCTCTTCTGGTGTGTCTGAGGACAGTGACAGTGTACTCACATCAATACAGTAAATAAATCTTAAAAAAATGAATTTTTGGGGTTGCTTATTTATACTATCATTTCATCTGCGAATAGTGATACCTTCATTTCTTCTTTGTTTTTTCTTACTCATAAAAACTCATAAAAACAAATAAACCGTTTCCTAGTTTTCAGTTGTACAGCACAGAGTCTACATTTCAAAGTGTTCTGTGTCATATTCAGGGAGACATAGGCCAACGTGGAGACTAGTAAACTTATATATACTTAAGTGACCCAAAAACTCCACCAGAGAACTCCTACAGCTAATAAACAACTTCAGCAAAGTGGCCGGATAAAAAATCAACTCAAGCAAATCAGTAACCTTCCTATATTCAAAGGATAAGCAGACTGAGAAAGAAATTAGGGAAATGACACCCTTCATAATAGCCACAAACAATATAAAGTATCTTGGTGTGACTCTAACCAAACAAGTGAAAGATCTGTATGACAAAACTTCAAGTCTCTGAAGAAGGAAATTGAAGAAGACCTCAGAAGATGGAAAGATCTTCCATGCTCATTCATTGACAGGAAAAAAACAAAATAAAAAGTCTCAGTTCTGTGTTACACATAGTGGTTAGCAGTGTATTGCTTTCAAGAAATATTTTCTGTTATATAAATATAGGATGGAAGATGAAGTAAGGAATTCAATGTGACACCAAGGTTTTAAACATAAAATCTCATTATACTGAAGTGGATATCTTCAAACATTGAAAAGATTTTAAGGATAAGTTCAGGAGCTGGGTTAGAGTGGAACAGAAAAGTTTACATATGCTCATCATGTTAAATAACCAAAGCAGATGGAAAAATTCTAACACCATAAGGTAGAAAATATTGCTACAACTAAGAGTGAAGGGTAGCAGTAAGCTCATAGCAGGCAGAATTATTTTTCCCACATAATACTCATGGATTATTTCATCTTGCATATTTTTTAATTAACTGTTATTTACTATAAAAATATTACCTTTGTAATTATGAAAACTATGTGGACAGGTACCACATAATAATGTCATTTTATATTTATGCTGTTTTGTATGTATCAGGTTTATGAATGATTCTAATGATGTACTTTAAAATGTTTTATGCTTTAAAATGTTTTAGAAAGTTTTGAAGTTAAAAAAATTTTCTCTTTTATTTAATGTTTTTAATGATTTCATATATGAATATTATTTTTTTAGTTATTTCCACTCCTTCCTCATCTTTTGCCAACTCCTCTCAGGTCTTCCCTATACACATATACATGATGCTACATAAATATGCTTACATTTGTGTGGGGGGGTTGTGTGTGTTTGTGTGTGTGTATTTTGTAGCAGTCTGCTCCAAGATTAATCCATTATATCTAGTAGGGAGTGTAGTAAATCACATGATGTTAAGGAGGCTGTTAAACATTTCATCCTTTAGGTAAGTTTTTTATGTTCAGGAAGCATGCATTTCAACGTCTTCAAGAAGTTACTGATTCTGACAGCACTCACCATGTCCCTACTTTTCCAAGCATATGAGATCATGAGCTGCCATGTTGGAGTGAGCTATGCCTGTTCATAATAGCAAGTCATCTGCCTTATTTCCATAAACCTAATAAAACTCATTGGTTTAACAAGGTAGAGAGAGAATGGTAGTATCTTTATTTGCATCTGTCCTCAGCTTCCTATCTGGGATGAATAGATGTTCTTTTCAAATCTCCCCAGGAGTAGAGCCATGTAATGTATATGTGTTCTACTGATTCAATTTAATGTTGCTCATATGTATTTGTGGCTAGGATTAGTCACTTATTAGATAACCTTTTGAGGACTATATTCTGGAAGCAAGTTTATTCTGACTGTCTTAGAAACTATAGATTACCTGTAGCTATTTGTTTAGGTATGGGACCTTGTGAAATTTTATGTATATGCTGACATGTCAATTAGTACTATCATTGTGCAGGTCTTGTTAAAACAACCATATTGTTATATTTCATGGATACAGATTCCCTATCATGCATATCTAGAAGATACTCTCTTGCAGCAGATATCCTAATCCTCTTATTCTTAATATGTTTCTGTTACAGGTGTCAAAGTGTCGAATATACCATCAGAAAACTTCCATAAAGAATTAAAATTCGATAAGAATTTCAGCAACATGTCAGGGTACACAACCAATTCAAAAATTTATCTATCTCCCAATAACAAGCATACTGAGTATAAAGATCTTAGACACACTCCTATCCATAATAGTCTCAATGGAAATAAATAAATATCTAGGAATATGCTAAACCCAAGAGGGAATTAACCTCTAGAGTGAAAAATTAAAATTTCTGAAGACAAAATAAAAAGATACTAGACAATGGAAAGATTTCCTATGCTCATAGATATGTATAATTAACATTGTAAAAATGAACAGCCTACCAAAAGCAATTTATTTTAGAGAAATTGCAAATTTTTACTTTAAAACTGAGACTAACTATTCTGCTTTATGTCTTATAGATGTAGCGGGATTCTGATCTCAAAATACATCCTAATTCTAAGGGTTTAATTTTCTTGAAAGACAATTTTCTTAAAGTAAATGCAATTTTACATTACAATCTCCCAGCTGTGACACTTTCTGCACTTTTCTAATGCACAATTTTATAATATTTAAAGTTTTACTTCCAGAGTATGCAGATTATTCTAAGTTATAGAAACATAAGATGATCACATGTAAGAACTGTGGGGATAGATTAAATGAGTAAAAGCATTGCTATTCTGTTTCTGAATCTTACATCTCAGAAACAAGAAAAATAACTTAAAATATAGAGAGGAAATTAATTTACTTACAGTATTAGCAACAATGAGTCCTTTTAATAACTTCCCATATTTCCCTTAGAAACATTCCAAAGTACAGAACTGAATGAGTCTCTCTCTCTCTCTCTCTCTCTCTCTCTCTCTCTCTCTCTTTCTGTCTGTCTGTCTCTCTCTTTCTCTCTCCCTCTGTCTTTCTCTCCATCTCTTTCTGTCTCTCTGTCTTTCTCTGTCTCTCTCTCATTGTCTGTCTCTGTCTCTCTCTGTCTCTCTCTCTCTGTGTGTGTGTGTGTGTGTGTGTGTGTGTGTGTACACATATTCGTTGGTTCATTAGCCTTTATTGCCCAGTAAGTTGAGCTGATATATAAGTCCCATGTGTCACATACCTGGCTTGTGGGGTACTTGTCTCACTCCATTGTTTCAGGAACCAGAGCTTAAGGTATCACAAAGAAAGGGCTATATCTGTTCTCAGTATATTGCTTCCTATTAGGCTGCAATTGAAAAAAGTATAATTTAGAAAGTCCTAATCTCAATGATCTCTTTATGATTTCATTTTCCACTTGTAAATCTTACAATCAAGGATTTCTTTATATATATTAGCCACTAAACATATGTTTATTGATAAAATAATATATAAAGTTTATCAATAATTTCACTTGAACATCCTCTTATTATGATATATGTGCTAGTTGAGAAATCTCTCACACCAAATAAAAGCTGTTAATTTTAATTGATTATCTATGTAGTGGCTTGAAAGAGAATTTCTTCCAGAAGCTTAGATTTTTGAACACTTGGATTCCAGTTGGTGATGCTATTAGCAAAGTTTATGAGGAGTGACATTAGTAGAGGTGGTACATGACTGAATATGGGCTGTGAGATTAAAAGCCTTGAGCTAGTTTCAGTCCACTCTCATTGCTTTGAGTTTGTGGTTGAAAATGTGAGAACTCCACTTCTTGTTCTGGCTGCCAGCCTCCCTCACTGGGATGTAATCTTAATCCTCTGGTATCAAAAACTTAGCAAACCTGTATTTTTGTAAGTTGTCTCAGTCATGGCATTTATCAGAGAAGTAGAAATTTTACCAATATAATCTATATATGATTTAGCATTGATAAGTAACAATGTCGTGACAAACCATTCTAATGTTGGTCAGGACAGAAGTAATTATTATGGCTACAAAAATACCAATAATAGATTTGTTAAAAATAATTTTAAAAATGCACATGAGATTTTGGTGTTCAAAGCAAGAACTATACCAAAGTATAGAACTGAATAAAATCTAGGGAGTGTGTGTGTGTGTGTGTGTGTGTGTGTGTTTGTGTGTGTGCACATATATGCATAGACTCATTAGCCTGTATGTTTGGATAACCTTATTGTAGAAAGCCTTGATTTAGCTAACCTTCATATATACTTAAACACACATGCCCAAAAATCAATAAAAAGATGACATTTATAGAACATGATAAAATATCACTCATTGGTGATAAAACTGTACACATACAATTTGGCATCCAATAAAGAGTCATTTATAAATTTTGCTGAAGATTTTAATCTACTTATCCATATTGTCCATTTATGACTGTGATCAATGACAAGGAGAATTAAAAAATAGCAACACATACCTTTTGATTATAATTTCAATCTAATACTTGCAAAAAAGAGTAGAGTATCAGCTATATGCACATCTACTTGACATTTAAACACATAAAAGATAATTAAGAAGTTCTATTTTGCCTTGAAGGATTTGGAGATGTTATTCTGTCTCCTAGAGAACAATTGGTTCAAGTTGTTCCTTCTACAGTGGAAATTTACCAGGGTGTTGCCCTAGATTTAGACCCTTGTCCAGCCTGAAAATCTGAATTCCATCTACTCTCTGAGCACATTATTATGTGAAAACACTAAGTCTTTATAAATAAATAAGTAAATAAATAATCATTGTCTTATTAGTCCCACAATCAAGTTATCTATGAACTATTGATTTAGACTCTTTCTGAGTCATGAAATAACGATTCTGTAAGAAAGTCAGCTGTGAGTTAAAGTGAACAAGAATACCTTTGATATTAATGGCTGAATAAAAAGCACACTAGCATGTAATAAATTATATTTAGTGTATGTGTTTCAGGGAAATGAAAAAAATAAGATTTATACTATTTCAATAGCTGAAGATTTTTGAAAAATATCTCTCAACATTATAAAAAATGTTCTAACTACTTATGGTTACATTGAAAATCTTTCTCTACAATGTAAATGATTGACTAATATTTTTCCCTATGCATCGTTTTTAACTGGTCTTTTTCACATATTTCCACTGAACTGAAGCATTAGTTAAATGGAAAGGCTTAATGACGCCTCACTTGCATGTCTGAAAGTTGTCCCTTCAGCAGCTGAAGAACTTTATTTCTGTAGTACTGTCCAGTGGAAAAAATAGGGGTCATAATTTATGTCAAGGCCCATTTTTCAACATACATTTTAAGCTTGGCATAAAAAATTATCAGCTCTATTGAAGATATTGTTTATATATAGTTCATACACAAAAGACAACCAAACACTTGAAAACCCTCATTCAAGGTCATACTCATTAGACTTGTTAACCGATTCACGTAAGTTTGTACTTGGGAAAGTGGGGCAAAATTTTCAGAATACATTGGCTTTATAGTAAGCTTACAGCTAGCTTGAACTACATTCTGAGAGCCAGTTTTAAGTTTAATTTTAGACTTCTTCAAAAGTTCATGTATGTGTGTAAGTATTTGTGTATGTGTCACACATGTGTGGATGCTTATAGAAGACAGAAGAGGACATCAGTTAGATCTGGAGCTACTTATTATAGGTGCTGGAAATTGAATTTGGGTCACATGTATGTGTGTGTGTTGGGGGGGAGGTATCATTTCTTTCAATCCTATAATATCCACAGATAGGTAGAAACATAGTATTTCTTTAAAATATATTCATTCTTTCCAGACAGGGAAGTTACAAGATGAATCAGTTCTTCTAAAATTAGAGTAATGGCATATTGCTAAACCCATATATATCAATATCTAATGCTCAACTCTTACCAGAGAAGTTTCTTCTTGCATTAAGATAGGGATTAACAAACCCACATATGCACAATGTGTAGAGTCAGAGACTTTTGAGTTCTCAGCTATAAATTTCTTTTTTAACCCCATTCCAAGGTTAAATAACTGAGGCAGAAAAGGGGGATAGAAAGATTTTAAGACACAGAGATAAGCGTGACTCCAAAGAAACAGCATCTTCCTAACACAGCAGGCATATTCGCAAGTGAACTCACAGAGACTGTGACACCCTATACAAATCTTACATAATTCAAGCAGACCAAAATCCAAGTACAGAAGAGGGAGAGAAGGTACAAAGTCCTACGTCTAACAAAGAATATATTTGCAATTCATTCCTATGAAGAGAGGTAATGTTAGTTCTCTCTCTTATGGTGACAATGAGAAGATAAACCACAATCCAGGGAGTGACTCATGTTCAGGAATAGTTGAATACCACAGAACAGATGGTAATTTTTGTGTACTTTAATGTTATTCTTTTAGTTTGGTGCTTTTTATCCTTTTGTTTTTATTTGATGTGTGTTGAGAGAGTGAAGGAGGGAGGAAGAAGAGAGAGAGGGAGAGAAAGAGAGAACACAAAAATTAAGTGGATCATAAGAATTTGATAGGTTATGGAGGATAGGAAAGAATATGATCAAATATATATTGTATGGAAAAGGTTTTTCAAATCATTTATGAAAAAATTAAAACAAAACACACTATATCTTTTAATTTGATTTCACATTTCTTATGTAAAAATTAAACCAGTTTTTTTCTTTTTTATTAGATATTTTCGTTATTTACATTTCAAATGTTATCCCATTTCCTGCTTTCCCCTCTGTAAATGCCCTCCCTATACTACCCCCTCCCCCTGTTCACCAATAATGTTCATTAATAATTGGTACAGTGAGAACTGGAATATAGGAAAGAGGTTAGATCCAATTCCGTTTACCTGAATCCTGAGTCCTAAATGTACAAGTTCTTCAGAAATAAGAATTTACCTTCAACTTCTGAGAGGTAAACAGGAGCAGCAGTAGTTGACTATACTGTTTTGGGATTTGCCTGGACTGCCTGACTACCTACCTAAACAGAGGCTTCTTATGAAGGATACAGATATTTTTGTTAGGTGCTCTATGACTCTAGAATGGAACATTGTATCCCAAGTGGAATAATTTCATTTTCCAATTTTCTGCTTCACATCACCCATACTCAGGTATTCACTTCTCAAGAACCTTTTCTGTGGTCCCTTTATGGTTCTGAGGTTCAATAGCTTTTCCAGGCTATATATTCATATCCAAGGATATGAAATTAGGAACCACAAATGAAAAAATACCAAGCATTTGTCTTTCTTTGTCTGGGCCACCTTACTCCATATGATCTTTTTTCAGTTTTATTTCCTGAAATTTTCATAACTTCTTTGTTTTGTACAGCTGAATAGTATTCTATTGCAGAAATATACTACATTGTGATGCTCCATTCAATTGTAGAAGGACACGTAGATTGTTTCCATTTTCTAGATATTCCCTAATTGCTAAAAGAAAAAAAACCTTTTAAGGAATTCTTTGCCACTTAGTTTATGGTATCATGACTTTTAGTTTATATTCCCTAGCCCAGTTTTTAATTGGGTCATTGTTTCCTTGGCTATGGCTTTTGGATTCTTTGTTTACTATGGAGGCACTCCCTAAGTGACACTCTGAAAAATCCTTCAAAGGAGTATCCAGCCCCTTCTTGCCACCCCAGCCCACTGCCCCAGTAAGATGCCCTCACAGGAGCCATCAAAAAAAAAATGACAGCTCCTGTCAGAATCTCAGCAGAAGCTGCAGCATCTTCTTAGCCAGTAGCTGTTAGAGGAGCTGTCCATGGTCTCACATTTATTTCCTTTCCCACCTCAAAAGGAGCTCGCCTATGGTGATGACATTTTTCCTGCTTCAATCTAGTCTTGGTGAAATGCCACTGCAGGAGCTGTCCAATGAGTCAGCATCTACTATCCAGACTCCTCAGTAGCTCCATTGAGATGGTGCCTCAGTCAAAGCTGGCTGTGTCTGGGAAGGACTCCCCACTCTAACCCATGGGCCTGATGCAGGTAAAAGGGGGTCAAAAAAGCCACTAATAGAGCAGGAAAATCCACCAATCACTGAGCTTCCCAGAAAAACCCACAGATCCCTGAAAAGGAGAACCAACTAATCCCTGAACAGGAAAACCCAACAATATTTGAGTTTCTCAGGGTCAGGACTTGAAATCCCACCAATATTCAATCTGGAAATCTTTGCCATGAGAAACTCCACACTCTAAGAAATCTTGTATAGGCCCTGCTCTTGGTCTAATCCTCTGCTGTCGGTTCCTGGGAGCAGAGTACAGTCATCCCTGTATTTATCCTTCCACACCTTAGACTATCTAATAAATCTCTTTTATGAGACTTTCTGTATAGTCTGACTCTCTCATCAGAAGAAAGCAAGAAACAATGAAGAGAAGAAGAGAAAAAGAGAAAAAGCAAGGTAGGTAGCATCATATGAGTGCATGTTAGTGTCAGAACCTGAGTGTTTAACATTTATAATCTGCCTTGCCTTGCTGTACATTATAAGACATTTATTGAATGGAATTTTCAAGATAAGGGATTCTTTTTAAGGAAAGTTTACAGAATGAATGTTTAAACCTTTCCATTGTATTTAATATGAAGAACAAAACTATCATCAGTGAAATCTAAAGTATGTACTTGAACTAAACCTGGTCCTGGGCAATTATGAATGAATCTGAATGCAAGGAAATAAGTGATTCTAACCAAAAAAAAAAATCTTATATACCCCCTCATCCAAAGCTATCAGACGTTTAGTAGTATACTACAGAATTCTGTCTATGAGTACTCTACAGTATTTAGCAATGAGGTATTGCCAGCTTAATGAAACCAATACATGAACATGAAGAAATTCTTGCTCAGACATAAGTCCACCTCCTTGTCACTGTAGGACTTTGAAAATTTCTCATTGTCTAAGGCTTTGTTCTCCTTGGTTGTAGGTTAATAAAGTTACATTCACTGTGCTAACACTTTGCTATCTTTAAATTGTTGTTTTAAATCACATGAACATCTGGTAGTTTTTATTCAACTGCATCTTATTAATGTCTGTTGAGACTATAATGAACATATGCCAGTTAGTTATTTTAAGTTTTGTAAAATTAATATCAATGGTTTGGGAATGCAAAAACATATAAAGGATATTTTTCTCATTAAAAACTGCAACACATCAGGACTACAAAATTTTCATGCATGGAACTAAAATTGTCCTTGAGCATTCAGCTTTTTAAAACTTTGAGCAATTATCTAAAGCTAACGAGGGGAAAGCATCTTGAAAGATACCATTGCTGCCAGTTATAAGTACATGTATAATTATACTCTTCTTAGTCTCTTAATATATGCTTTACTAAAGTATAGCTATATTGTTTCTCTTCCTTTTATCCCTCCAATCATAATGCAGAGAGGCTATATATGATAAATCTATAGCCAACATTATCTTAAAAGGAGAAAATCTCTCAGATGTATTGGTCCCTCTCATCCCAAACCATATCCAGTATTTATTGTCTTATTTCTTGCTTGTCATTCTGACTAGGATGCGGTGTTATATTAAAGTATTTTAAACTTGTATTTTCCTATAACAAAGGGTGTTGAACACTTTGAAAAATAGTCATTAGGCATTTGTATTTCTTCTTTTGAAAAGTGTAAATTTCACTTCATATTGGTTGACCAGCATGTTTGTTTCCTTATTGAAATTTTGTTTAGCTCTGTACCCCATTTTTTAATAGGGTTACTTGCCTCTCTGGAGTTTAACTTCTTGAGTTCTTTGTATATATTGGATATTAGCCCTCTGTCGGATGTAAGGTTGGTAAAGATCATTTCCCAGTTAGTTGGTTGCCGCTTTGTCTTTTTGACAGTGTCTTTTGCCTTGCAAAAACTTTGTAATTTAATGAGGTCCCATTAGTCTATTCTTGATCTTAGAGCATAAGCTATTGGAGTTCTGTTCAGGAAATTCTCCCCTGTGCCCATATGTTCAAGGTTCTTCCCTAGTTTCCCTTCTATTAGTTTCAGTGTGTCTGGTTTTATGTGGAGATCCTTGATCCACTTGGAATTGAGCTTAGTGCAAGGAGATAAGAATGGGTCAATTTGCATTCTTCTGCATGTTGACCTCCAGCTGAGCCAGCACCATTTGTTAAAAAGGCTATCTTTTTTCCACTGGATGGTTTTAGCTCCTTTGTCAAAGATCAAGTGACCATAGGAGTGTGGATTCATTTCTGGGTCTTCAATTCTGTTCCATTGATCTACATGCCTGTCACTGTACCAATACCATGCAGTTTTTAACACTATTGCTCTGTAGTACAGCTTGAGGTCCGAGATACTGATTCCCCCAGAGGTTCTTTTACTCTTGAGAATAGTTTTAGCTATTCTAGGTTTTCTGTTATTCCAGATGAATTTTTGAATTGCTCTTTCTATCTCTATGAAGAATTGAGTTGGTATTTTGATGGGGATTGCATTGAATCTGTAAACAAAGAGTTCTCACCTGAAGAATATCTAATGGCTGAGAAGCACCTAAAGAGATGTTCATCATCCTTAGTCATTAGGGAAGTGCAAATCAAAACAACCCTGAGATTCCATCTCACACCAGTCAGGATGGCTAAGATAAAAAACACAGGAGACAGCAGTTGTTGGCGAGGATGTGGAGAAAGAGGAACACTCCTCCACTGCTGGTGGAATTGCAGGCTGGTACAACCACTCTGGAAAGCAGTCTGGCGGTTCCTCCGAAAACTGGGCATGACACTCCCGGAGGATCCGGCTATACCACTCCTGGGCATATACCCAGAGGCTTTACCTGCATGCAATAAGGACACATGCTCTACTATGTTCATAGCAGCCTTATTTATAATAGCCAGAAGCTGGAAAGAACCCAGATGTCCCTCAACGGAGGAATGGATTCAGAAGATGTGGTATATCTACACAATGGAATACTACTCTGCAATTAAAAACAATGAATTCACGAAATTCCTAGGCAAATGGTCAGAACTTGAAAATATCATCCTTAGTGAGGTAACCCAATCACAAAAGAACACACATCGTATGCAGTCACTGATAAGGGGATATTAACCCAGAATCTCGGAATACCTTAGACACAATTCGCATATCAATAGATTTCTAAGAAGATGGAAGGAGAGACCCCTGGTCCTGGAAAGACTGGATGTAGGGGAACGCCAGGACAGAGAAACGAGAGGGGGTTGAATGGAGAAAAGAAGGAGGGAAGGGGGCTTATGGGATTTTCGGGGAAGGAGGAAACGGGAAAGGGGAAATGATTTGGAATGTAAATTTAAAAAAAAGAAGAAAACTTAGTCATATAAATAGCTTAACAATTAATAATAGTTAAAACTCCTACTCCTACTATTTATTTGTTCTTTCTCATTGCCAAAATATTTTTTAGAAATAACAATCCTGAATTAGGGCAATGGATGATACTGTTTGTAATAATAATTCTCTGTATAAAAATAAAATCATTATAATTCACTCAAAAAAATAAAAGAAATTTTGTAGTTCTCTGTTATCTGAATATTGGTCCTTGTGTGACTATAGCTGGTGAAAAAATAATGACCTCCCATTTTAGAAAGCCCTGACTGGATTTGAACTCTCAGCCACTTGTCTTGTTCTCCCAAGTTGTGGGATTACAATCTTCAAAAACATCTTCTTAGTATTAGCAACAAAAGCTTTTTGAAAAAATTAGTAGATATTATAACATTATTTATAATAACATAAATGGAATTATGGAGACAAACTAGAAAAATTTCATAGAAAGTAAAATATGAATTTAATGCAATTTGTAAAAGTGATATAGTTACAAATTCTAAATAGTAATAAGCACATTATGCAATTTTAATTAATATTTAACACACTTTTATAAACCTCTTCACATATAGATGCTTTCTTCAGATGCAAAACTTTACAGAATATAGAAAAAAAATAAAAAGATCTCATGTTATTTCATGAAGACTACATAACTGTTCTATTAACAGCTGAGAGAATTTTATGAAGATGTAAAGTTACATGTCAGTTTCTTTTATGAAAATACAACTAAAACCTCAGTACATCAGTAAATCAAATTCTGTCATATAGATGATCATAACTCAATGTTTCAAGTCAATTAAATAATTAACAAATTCACCACAATATAAAAAGTAGAGAAATCTAAATGGCTAATAGCCTACAACAAGGTCACATGCCATGAAATGACAAAATTTTAGTAAATATTTACATACACACATTTGAGCTATCAAAATTTTAGAAACGGATAATATCAATTCTTCCTTATGTAAAATAGAGTTACATACTATTGATAAAAGTACGTATTGTTATTATTTTTAAGAAGTCCCTACTTGACAATATGTATTAGAGATGACTCAGCATCTCACTTGGAAGTATGCTATCATAAAAATATAAAATGTATGCCTTATAAATGTATGCAAATGGTATTAATAGTACTTTTATAATAACACCACAATAGAATCAAATTAATATTGTGGATACATTACAACTCCTCCATACAAAAATTCTCTAAGTAGCAATCCATTGTACAAAATACTGATGTACAGTTTTTTGAGTTAAATCCCACAGATAGTGAATGGATAAAGCTACAGAGTAAATGGTGTTTTCTATAAAAGTATATAATTTATCAATCCACTTCCATTTTATAAAATTGGAACAAATAAGTCTAGAGTAGTTTTTTATTGAAAAATGAAGTAAAAAAATTTTATGATAAAATTAAAGATTTACATGGAAAAGGTTTTTGACAAAATTAAAGAAGCATATAGAAAAACACATTAAGATTGACAATTTTCATGGATAATTAAGAATAAAATGGTAGACATAAAAACATTGCTAAATTAATTGAAAAGGAATTAGAAACATTTTATGATAGAATTGAAGATTTACATGGGAAATATTTCTAATAAAATTGTAGAAAAATATAAAATAACATTAAAATTGAAGATTATCATGGAAAATTACATATAAAATGGTAGGCATAAAAATATTTCTAAGTTGACTGAAAGTGAAATTATAAATATTTTCTGATAAAATTAAATATCTATAAGGAAAATATTTCTGATAAAATTCAAGAAATAGAAAAACATGTTAAAATTGACAATTATATGGAAAATTATACAGATAAAATAGTAGGAATAAAAATATTCATGAGGTGATTTAAAGTAGAATTATAAACATTTTCTAATAAAATTGAAGATTTACATGGAAAATATTTCTGATAAAATTGAAAAAATATATAGAAAAATATTAAAATTGAAGATTATTATGGAAAATTATACAGAAATATGAAGATAACATCAAAAATATCTTATAACATCAATGGACTCAATTCCCCAATAAAAAACATAGTCTAACAGAAATATTTTTCATGTAAATCTTCAATATTTTCAGAAAATATTTGTGATTCCTCTTTCAATCAATTTAGTAATGTTTTTATGTCTGCCATTTCAACTGCATTATTTTCCATGATAATCTTTAATTTTAACATTTTTTCTATATATTTCTTCAATTTTATCAGAAATATTTTCCATGTAAATCTTCACTTTTGTCAGAAAATATTTATAATTCCACTTTCAATCAGCTTAGGAAAATTTTTATGCCTACCATTTTATCAGTATAATTTTCCCATGAAATAGTCAATTTTAATGTATTTTCTATATATTTCTTCAATTTTATCAGAGATATTTTCCAAGTAAATCTTCAATTTTATCAGAAAATGTATATAATTACACTTTCAATCAACTTAGAAATATTTTTTATGCCTAGAGTAGTTTTATTGTTAGCTTCAGCTTTACATTGACATACCTGGAATTGGGAATCTGAATCAAGGAACTTTCTCTATCAGATAAGTCCTGTCTGGGGCAATATTTATTGATTGCTCATTGGTGTAAGAGGTTCCAGTCTACCGCGGGCAGTTCCATCCCTGAGTAGGTAGGCCTGGGCTGAATGAGAAAGGTAGTTGAGCAAGTTAGGGAAAGCAAATCAGTAAGCACTATTCATTCCTGGTCTCTTCCTCAGTTCCTGCCTCCAGGTTTCTGCCTTGAGTTCTTGCTTTGGTTTCCCTTGGTAATAATGGACTATATGCCAATAGCACAAATTCTTCTTGCATTGTTTTTGCTCATAACATTTATCACAACAATGGAAACCAAACTAGAACAAGTGAACCTCTGAGTGGTAAAAACCTTTCCGCTACTGGCAGAGCTGGCAGTGTTCTTTTTCTGGGATGGGGTCATCTATCTATCAGTGTAGTTATAATATACATACATCCAGAATGTTGTAGATCTATAAAACTTATTTGTATTAGAATTTTGTTTATATAAAACATAGAATATAAAGGGATATTATTAGTAACATTTAAAGTTAATCAGGAAATTCACAAATTTATCATTGTTCACACTAAATATATTTTATTGATTATCTGTTTAACCTTTTGGCTGATGTATTTATTCTAAACATCATATCCTAAATGAATTGAATAAGCAACCAAATAGCAACAATTTAACTCTCTCAACTATGAAGTAAATGTTTTGTAGACAAAGTTTGTAGAAATCATATATTCAGAGAGTCAAATGAGGTACTAGTGAAATGGGTAGGTACTCATGCTGAGTATATTTATAAGACCACAGATAGCAAACAGATAGTTTTGTTTTAAAGTGAAAGCAAGTGTTTCACACTTATTTTTTCCTATTTCCTATTATTTTATATAAATCATGGTAATTACTAAAGTGTTGTGGGAGTTTATGACAAGTTATAATTAAATATTGCTCTTGTCGAAGTCAGAAATCTTATAGTGATTCTCTTATTATATCTCACATCTACTCAGTCAACAACTCTTGTGTATCTGACTCAATAATCTCCAGTCCTCTCTTGTACATTTCATCAATAACTACATTCATATTTTCTCAGTATGTGCACAATTCCTAAACTATTCTCACATTTTATCATACCCAGTTCAAACATTCTATTCCATAAAACAACTTTGTCTTACTATAAGTTCTGTATCACTATCACTTTTAAAATGCTTAGAAGGATTCTGGAAAGATGAGAGGTGGTAATCTGCCTGCCCACCTTAACAATAACTTCATGAACAGAATTTGTTTAGTGGCATAAAATTAAAAATAATGTAAATAATAAGCCCTTGAATTTTTTCTGTTTTTTATTATTAGATATTTTCTTTATTTATATTTCAAATGTAATCCACTTTCCTGGTTTCCCCTCCAAAAGTCCCCTAACCCATCTCCTCTCCCCCTGTTCACCAACCCATCCACTCTTGCTACCCTGTTCTGGCATTCCATTATACTGGAGCCTCGAACCCTCGATTTTTGAGTGGTAGAGTTACTTAAATATGATAAATAATTTTTAAAATGAGCAAACAAACAAAACCCTCAGTAACTATTAATATTATTTGCAGGTTTTAACTTAGTAAAAATGGGAAGCTATTGATAATTAATTACTTCTTGGAAAGAGAGAATTGGTTTTGTCAGTGGCATGGCCCCTGGTAGTTTGACTGTCTTCTGGTCAATGACCACACATCCAAAATATATATAGGCAGCAAATTTACAGCTCATGGGTTCTCTCTCTCTCTCTCTCTCTCTCTCTCTCTCTCTCTCTCTCTCTCTCTCTCTCTCTCTTTCTCTCTCTCTCTCTCTCTCTCTCTCTCCTCTACCTTCTCCTCCTCCTCCTCTTCTTCTGACACAGTTTTGTTGAGTGTGGATTAGAGGATAGATCTGGGAGAGCTTGGGAAACAGTTATTTTGATCAAAATATAATTAAAGAATTTCTTATAAAAATAATAAAATATTTTCAGCATGTAAGAGAAAAAAGTACTAGAAAATGTTATTGGGAAGAGAAACTGGGAAATTTAAAATTACAACCATATTTTACACAATACATTTTCTTTGTACCAAGGGTAGCTTAGAATATGTTATATTTATTTACCAGTCATTAGAATTTAATTCCTGATTAATGTGTCTTCATTAGGACTGCAAGTCACTTAATCTCACTTTGTTTTGTATACACTGGTCCAGTCTAATAAAAAGTGACATAATGGAATTATGACATAATTTCAATTAAATAATTAATTTGAAACTATGTGCCCTGAATTGTTTTGATAAAAATCCTCTGATTTAGATTTATATCTAGCAGATTGATTGACTTATAGAAGAGGAACTAATCTCTCCTGTAACAAGAAGACATCTGTACTAAATGCATAAATCTGACCTTTGAAGCAAAGACACTATAGAGCACAGTTGTCTTCTGAGTGGACTCATTTTCTTCCAGTTAGTTTTGTTTCTAATTCTAACTCCATCATACAATTTACCACTTCCTAAAATTATTCTGAGTTAGACATATATATTTGTTTAGTAACAAAAACTAAACGTAACAAGTTAAGTAGAAGTACAACATAGAGAGTTTGCAAAAGCTGCCATGAGAAAACAACCTTCTGTCTATACTCAAGGTAAAGGACTCAGGTGTCTCCTCTTCTTCTTAGAATAGTAGTGTTCAGGAATTAGGCCCAAGCAGATGTGATTCCATTAATTTCAATTTTACCTTTAAGTGTTACTCTCTCTAAACATAATCACATTTTGTATGTGTGGCTTCAAAACGTGAGTGTGAGAGCACTGCATTGCAGTACCTAGGAAGCACTAATGGAGAATTCAGATTGTCTCCACTGACTCATTCTCAGAATGCTACTTTCTTGATAGCATCATTTGTCTTATATCATGACAGCTTCCCTGATAATGTAGCCCTCTTCTATTTCTCTACAATGCTCCTTTGCACTTTACAGCTCCTCTGTTGTCAGGCTATGATAATAAATGTGTGACTTTATGAGCACCTTCCCTTGATTTTTACTTGTGTGGGAATGCAGTTGGTGATGCTGCTTCTCTTTACCTGCTTCTTCCTGCCTAACTCATGCCTATATACCTGTAATAAGCTTTGCCCTGCAGCTCCATCATTTTCAGCATCTTTAGTTTCAATTCAAGAAAACTCTGGGAGGAGTGCAAGGGGTTATTGGGATCATATATTATCAAGATGCATTATTTGACTACATAAATTGTTAAACAATAAATTTAAAAATGTAAAAATAATTTTAAAGGGGAATTGTGGTACATTATTTCAAGGACACCGTACATTCTAGATATGGCAACACAGATGCACACATGAATTCAGAGCAATTGCTACAGCAGGGCCAATATCTGGGTAAGCCCAAGCCAACCCAATACCTCACATGGAGATAGAACTTGGGCACAAAGTCCCATCCCTAGTCCACAATTGTTAGTTCCCAGAAACTGAATATTCTCTGTGAGTATGGTAGTGGGGAACTACACCACATTCCACTGGAACATCACATACCCGTGAATATTTTGGCAGGACAAATTGGTCTAAATGGATTCACAAAAGAAAGGAAAACAGACAAAGATGGAGATGGGAAGACAGGTGGATCTGGGAATATTGAATGAGGGGGTGAACACAATCTAAAAGATGTTTATGGTATTCTAAACAAGCAGAGAGGGAGAGAGGAGAGAGGAAGAGAGAGAGAGGAGAGAGGAAGAGAGAGAGAGAGAGAGAGAGAGAGAGAGAGAGAGAGAGAGAGAGAGAGAGAGAGAGAGAGAGAAGCTTTTAGTTTAAATATAGCTTAGCAATTTAATGCTATCCTGGCATTCATGACTCCCTGTGTTCAAGGTAGAGTACCTGCAAGCAATAAAAAGGAAGACAAGAAAAGAAGGAAAAAAAAAAGATGTCTTGCTTTACTTAGTTCTTATCTATGAGTGTACCTTCAACACTCTATAGTCCGATTAATCACAGTTCATTGGTTAATTGTTTCTAAGACCACAGCAGGCTTTTGTTCTTATTCCTATGCTAAAACAAAGAGTGCCAGGTAGAACATAGTAAAGAATGAAAAGGATGTATAGAAAGAAGCTATCTTCTTTTGCTTTTTTCTTGTAACTTTTCATCTTACTGTATTGAGTCACTTCCAGCTAAGTTTCTGCCTCAGGTTTTATTAAACTTATATGTGCTCTTGTAACAAATTCCACCTTCAGCAGCATTTTAAAAATGCACAAGGGTGATAGGAACAGACATGCTTTATTTGCTCCAGAGATCACAGTAAAGGCCAAATGATGCATATTTTTTCAGAGATATAAGTATTGAAATATTTAGATTTTTTTCCTTAGGCAAGTAAAACTTTTAAACAACAGAATAGGTGACCTTGCAAAGCTTCCTGATCACTAGCTGTGTTTAACAAGAGGCTAAGTCACCTAGTGACAGTGAAGGCCAGAGGACTTTACTTCTTTTATAAGGAGGATGGGGGGATGTCTGAAAGTTTCTTTTTCCACATAAAAATTGATGGAAAGGATATATGAATGGCAAAGTTATTGCTACAATTCTCTTTTTAACAATGTCAATGATGAGTCAAGTGTCATACATAATGCCGTTATAAGTATTTTCAAGAATTCAAAAAGAGTATATTTGAGAAGCTTATGTTTAATAACTAATTTGATAGTTAAGGTGGCAATACCACATTGCACTGATGGTCATAGGCTTCCACATTAATGAACAGACCAAAAAATTTAATAAAAGGAAAAATGTACAGGAAGGATACTAAAATATAAGTATACAATAATGTAAGTTCTAGGACATCCTGGAGTCAGTCTTGCTATTAGAGGTTGATTAAGGGAAAAGATGATTCTTAAAGTAAGCTTAAATATTTCAATAGCTTCTTTTTCTTTTCTAAAAAGAAAATTAATATTCTTAGAAGTATTTTAAAGCTATAGAAAGAATAATTCTTAAATTAATCAGCTTCAAATATTTTCTACCTATAATAAATCCTGAATATCAATCCTACTCTAAGTATTGTTGAAAACATTTCCCTTGTTTATCACAGTCTAAATAGAAATCCAAGTTTTACAGACATAAAAAATTAAATCTCAAAAGTTAACTTTCTTTTTTAATGGCATTGGGGCATAACAAGAATTGATAATCAGATCAAATTAGGACAAATTAAGTAGAGGTTGACTGCGCTAACCAATGAGCAAGTAGACTGCAATGAAAAAGCATTATTTATGCCTCATTAAACAATTCCTTAAGATTTTTATCGAATAGATGTCTGGCCAATAGATATTCAGCAAACAAGACACTTTATCCAGCAGCGTTCTCAAGCCTTAAAGTCATGAAGTTTAGCTAGAGTTTCAGTGTTGATTTACTGAATGAACATAGAAATTTTGAAAAATTGAATGAGTTTGAGATTTAGCCTGCACGTGTGTCTATGACACACAGTTCTGCGTTTTGAGAGTGGGAGTTTGGAAATGCTATCCATATGCTCAACTTGCATATATGCAACTTGTTAATTGAATATTTCATGACCCAATCATTCATTATAGCCACTTACATGTACTGTGGTATAAAAGGCCAGGGCTTTATTATTTTAATTGAGAAAAAAATATAGAAAAGCAGTTATATGGTCTGATACACAGAAAACTAAGTGAATGCACTCAGCAAATGAGCCTATTAAAAAATACATACCCAAATATCAATCATCCATAATTCTTGCAGAATTGGACTCATAATTTAACTCATAAATGCCTTCCAAAAGCTCATGAGCAGCAAACTTAGTCACCAGATGATTGCTTCACCAGCATTTGATGAAACCACTAGGAAATGGGGCTTACAGGAAGCAAATTGAGTCTTTCAAGATGTCCCTTTAAAAGAATGCTGAACATTTCTTTAGGTGCTCCTCAGCCATTCAATATTCCTCAGGTGAAAAATTCTTTGTTTAGCTCTGTACCCCACTTTATAATAGGGTTATTTGGCTCTCTGGAGTCTAATGTCTTAAGTTCTTTGTATATATTGGATATTAGCCCTCTTTCGGATGTAGGTTTTGTAAATATCTTTTCCCAATTTGTTGGTTGCCATTTTGTCCTGTTGACAGTTCCCTTTGCCTTAGAGAAACTTTGTAATTTTATGAGGTCCCATTTGTCAATTCTTCATCTTAGAGCATAAGCTATTGGTGTTCTGTTCAGGAAACTTTCCACTGTGCCCATGTGCTCAAGACTCTTCACCAACTTCTTTTCTATTAATTTCAGTGCGTCTGGTTTTATGTGGAGGTCCTTGATTCTCTTGGACTTGAGCTTGGTACAAGGAGATAAGAATGGATCAGTTTGCATTCTTCTGCATGCTAGCTGCCAGTTGAACCAGCACCATTTGTTGAAAAGGCTATCTTTTTTCCACTGGATGGTTTTAGCTCCTTTGTCAAAGATCAAGTGACCAAAGGTGTGTGGGTTCATTTCTGGGTCTTCAATTCCATTTCATTGATCTACCTACCTGTCACTGTACCAATACCATGCAGTTTTTAACACTATTGCTCTGTAGTACTGCTTGAGGTCTGGGATACTGTTTTCCCCAGAGGTTCTTTTACTGTTGAGAATAGTTTTAGCTATCCTAGGTTTTTTGTTATTCCAGATGAATTTGAGAATTGCTCTTTCTAGGTCTATAAAGAATTGAGTTGGGATTTTGATAACACAATTCACATATCAAATGATGCCCAAGAAGAAGGAAGAACAAAGAATGGATACTCTGGTCCTTCTTAGAATGGGGAGCAAAATATTCACAGAAGGAGATACAGAGACAAAGTGTGGAGCAGAGACTGAGGGAAAGACCATCCAGAGATTACCTCACCTAGTGATCCATCCCATGTAGTTACAAAACCCAGACACTATTATCGATGCCCACAAGTACTCTCTGACTGGAACCAGATATAGCTGTCATCTGGGAGGCTCTGCTGGTGCATGACAAACACAGGGGGACAGTCTTAGCCAACTATTGAACTGAGCACAGGGTCCCCAAAGGAGGAGCTAGAGAAAAGACCCAAGGAGCTGAAGGGGTTTGCAGTGCCATAGGTAGAGCAATGATATGAGTCACCCAGTACTCCCAGAGCTCCCAGGGGAACAAACATCAACCAGATGGTACACATGGTGTTACCCATGGCTCCAGACATATAGGCAGCAGAGGATGGCCTTGTTGGACCTCAAAGGGAGGAGAGGCCCCTGGTTTCGAAAGGCTCTATACAGCAGTGTAAGGGAATACCAGGACAGGGAAGCAGGAGGGGGTTGATTGGGGAACAGGGGGAGGGGAGATGACTTATGGGAATTTCAGAGGGCGGAGGAACCAGGAAAGGGGAAATCATTTGAAATGTAAATAAAGAATATATCTAATAAAAAATAAAAATTATTTCAAAAAGAAATGCTGGGATTTTAGTCCAGTTTTCTCTTTTGTTTCCTGGTCACTGAGAGTTGATCAACTCCCTCTGCTTTACTCTTCAGTCATGTGGCTCACAAAAACATGACCAAGTGACCTCAATTTTAAATGGTTGAAAAAGTGACCTCAAGTATTTTTCTCCTTTTGAATTGATTAATTTAGGTATTTTGCCACAGTCACGAAAAGTTGACTGGATGTGAGTTAGGAATTAGACCTTGTGTTAAGGCTGTAACTGCATCTTATCACAGGGTTAAGCAGGTTCTGTAATTAGTTCATAGGAAGACCTCGGAAGATGTGTGCAGAACCATGTGAGTAGGAATGCTACTGCCCACGATTGATTTGATCCTTCCCCGTCATTCATGTATCAAGAACATCACCCATAGACTTGCCCACCGATATTGAGGTTCCTTCTTTCCAGATTACCCTAGCTTGGGTCAAGTTGACAAAACACTTAGCTATACTAAAAATGCTTCTAGAAACTGACAATACTCCTAGAGAATCATTGTTTAAATGCTATTGGTTCAAAATCTAAATTAGAACTACACATTGGTAGCAGCTTTCTATTTTTAGTTAAGTTCCTTTAAATTATTCATACACTGTGCCCAGTAATTTTAACATAAGAAATACATTGAAGGAAATTAGTCAAAGAACAAGCTCTAAGCAGTGCTATGTCCATCACTGAGTCATTTATGACTTGAAAAATGGAAACTTTCCAGACAAAATTTCCCAAATGAGGAATATAATGAAATAAATACAAATCCTATGGAACATTGCACAAACAATTATAAATGAATAAATATTTTTTTTTATTTTTTTAATTTACATTCCAAATCACTTCCCCTTTCCCGTTTCCTCCCTCCCCGAAAGTCCCATAAGCCCCCTTCCCTCCCTCTTTTCTCCGTTCAACCCCCTCTCATTACTCTGTCCTGTAACGAGACCTACCTACATATTTTGTGAATAAAAGTGAATTTATCTGTTGTTCTGTTGAGACAAAATAGTAACTGTGATGGTTTGGGTTAATTGTCAACTTTGCAGAGTCTAGAATCTCACAGAAGGTGGGTTTGTGGACATAAATATGTATTCGTTTTACAGTTGCATTCATTGAGGTTGGAAGACCTTCCCATCATTTGTCTGGGATCCTGGGGTGTATAAATAAAGGGTACTGAAAAGCAACATCTAGTCATTCCTATAAGTTCAAGATTGTAGATGTGAAATTGTCTGACGAGCTGTGCTCAGCCACTGCTACTTTGCTTCCCCCACTATGATGGGCTGGAACTGTGAGCCATAGCAACGAGTTCCGCTTAGTGTCTTTTGCCAGAATACTGTACCACAGAAACATGGAAAGAAACTCAGAATGTGGCACTGTTGCTCTGGGAAATTGAAGCGTTAGGATCTTATTTTAGAACTGTTTGGAGATTGGATTGTTAGAAATGTCCTAGCCATAATGCCTATTCTTGTGAAAATTTAGATGGCAAAAAATTCTGAGAGGAAAAAGGAAAACAGGGGCCTAGCTCATGATATTTCTAAATGGATTCACTGAATTCAATGTATGGTCAAATCTTTTCTCCTCCCCTAGTTCTTGCAAACATTCTTCCATTTCCTAGAGATTCCATAATGGATTGATTAAAATTTCCAGCCCTTAAAATATCCATTCATAAGAATTCTGAACATTAGGCAGTGCAACCTAGCATATTTCTCACTTCCTTCTTGGGAGTGTGCTTTCACTTTTTGCCTCAATAAATATGGTTTTGTATATCTCCTCTGTGTCTGTCCTTGAGTTCTTTGTCCAAGGAAACAAAAATTTTGACCACGTGTCTTTTGACAGTGTCAGGAAATAGATGGTATACTCCAGTAATATCATTTGTACTAACAGGAGAGTACTTAAATGGTATAGAAAAACACATGGAAAGATACAGCATCCAAAGACTTATTTATGAAAGGTCGAAGTTTTAAAACTGTTGCTATAGAGAAAGTGTCACCTTGTGGATACCACCCTGTTAATGTGCAGAAATGATATTGTGGAATAAAAGCCTCACTTCTTCTTCCCATTCTCCTGCCTTAGCTTTGTTCAAAAAAACAAAAGTGAATGTTGCTCACACCACTTACATGCAAACTGTTCTTATGACGTGTACTTGTTCTGGCATGGTGATATGATAAGGAAAATGTTGATGCTGGAGATGCTAAAATTTGCTGGCATTATAACTTACCTTCTGTGCTTCTTACCAATTCATTTTCATGAGTTATGAAGAAAAACATGAATATAGTCATTAACATTGCAGTAAAGATCTTAAATTGTATTTGGTCTCTTGAATTTCTGGTAGATTATAAAAGATGTTTTCATGACGGTAAATCACCTAGAAGGATTTGCTTTTCTTGAATACGCAATTATTTAAAGATAGTTATTCATATTTCATTTTAAAGAATAGGTTCAAAAGTATACATAAGCAATAAAGATGCAGTTTATAACATCATTTAAATAAGAGGCTCAATGTTTGAGATGTTTAAGTAGTGATTGTGTATAAGATCACGTATTTTAAAAATCAACTGGTGTCCTGTGATTACAATTCCAAGATTTGGGAGGTAGAAATAAAAGAATCGAGAGTTCACAGCCAACCTTGGCTTCTTAATGAGCTTAAGACTAGAATGTGTTATATATGATCTTATCTCAAACAAGGACAATAACAAAACAGCAGATGGTATGAGCAATACAATCTTATGCCTCACTGGCTCTGTACATATATATCATAAAGACAGGTTGTTCGCGTGAGTCATCAACATGTATTTTAGTCACATAGTTACTTGTTTCTTTTTTGCTTTAAATCAACTTCAGGTGCAAAGGGGCCTCATCTGGTTAGTTATTTGCCTGGATGAATTCATCACTTCCTGCTAATACCAAGTCATTGTGCATATGTTCTAAAAGCGTAGTTAAATCTAGGCATGATTACCTATCTGGAAATTCTGCAAACATAGCAATTCTGACTTATATAAGTAGAAATCCTCTTTGGCTTTTCATAAATAAAATTTGCTTGGTCAAAAGCATAAAAAATATGTATCTAAAGTGTGTCAATTTGAAGTAACTGAAATTACCAAGTTCCAAATTCTTCTGAGGTGGCTCAACTTTGAAGAAGACAAATTTTATATTTACTATCTTCTTTCTTTTACATTCCATTTTAACCCCCTTCTTTTATCTGAGTAGCTACTACAGAAATTCTTCCAAAATGTACTTGTTTTGTACTAAGATTTATGTATGAATGAATTGTAGATACAGTAAGTAGGAGAAAGGATGTATCCTGCACAAGAAGCAGGAACAGGAATAAATCACAATGAAGGAGCTCTTCAGAAGCTTTATTGTCTACCTAACTGTAGAGACCTTCACATTTATTAGTATTAGTATTAGTGTCCTATGAAGCAAAAACTAGACTTTCTTCAAGGTCCTAAATCAACATATGTAAAATATCTTTTCTGCTCTTCTTGGTGGCACTCTGAGACTTATAAATATTTGATACAATCTATGTAAATAAAAACAAAAGATAAGTTAAAAAATCATAAATAGTGTTAGTAGCAATTCTTTTAGTGACCTACTTTAGGCCAATTACCATCTATAAAAATTTCACTCATTTAAATTAAAAATTCAAACTGAAAAGTATTAATCAGAGGTTTTTTATATTGAATAACTTTGCCTGTCTCTATTATAATATTGTTTTAAAAACCGGTGAACTGCGAGTTAGTTAGGGAAAGATAGATGTCTTTAAATATCTTAAGCTAATGAGCACATCTGTCTTAAAAACCTTTAACTGTCACTGAGAAATAAAACCTACTTGACAACCATTTATTTAGGTATAAGAGGGCAGTGAGTATTTGAGAACTAAATGTTCTTATACAGTAAAGAATTCTTACACAGACAAAAGGGAATGGTTGTAACTACTGTGAAATATTGGAGCTGAATTAGGGTCAGCATCTACAATGTTCTGGCTAAGTGGGCATGCTTAGGGCCATTATAGTATCTGGAATATATTAGTGTCAGGAGAAAAGGCAAGGGAGACTGAAAGAAATGAAGAGCAAGGGGCTGGGTGATGAAAGTGTTTATACCTTTCAGGCAATTTCATTTGAAGATTCATCAAGGGGAATGCTGAGAGGAAAAAACTGACTGAGAGTGTGTGGATTTCTTAAGACATTCTTGTGTGAAGTATAAAATGTGAAGTCCCTGTGGTGCACAGCTGGTATATGTAGGAAAATTTGCATCTTAAAGATCTTGTCTTACATTTTTATGAAGACCCATTTTCCTACCAACTTCTTGATGTAGGCAAGGCCTCTCTTTTGATGAGGGGACACAATTTTATGTTACAGAGTAGGACCTAGAAGTAAGGGCAGCTATCTCTGAGGCTCTATGTTCTTTTTACTACATGACACAAGCAATTCGCTTCCTAACTCTGTCTTTCTATGGAAAGAGATGGTTCCCTTGCTTCCAGTTCAATATCCACTTCAATTCTTACTGGAGCATTAAACGAGGAGACTCCATGGGCGGCTGGCTTAATTGAAAGAGTACATAACCATGCTTTGCTAGATTGCAGACTTGGTGTAAGCACCTTCCTCAGCAGGCTGGAAACAATAGAGGCCTGAGCAGATGCTATTTCCTCTGGGCATGATGCTGAAATAGCAAAAAGGATAGGCAATGTGCTGCATCTTATGAGGTCATGGTAGAGTATATGCTGAAGCTCCCTGCAAAGTATAGGAGCTCATGCAAACTATTTCCTACCTCTATTTATATATAACTATGTTCACTATGATTTTGTTAATATTTATAAAGCAACAGTAATAAAAATATGTATGTAAATCTTAGGAGGGTTTAGGTAAGTATTCTGTAAATATACACCACCTTAAGAAAAAGTACGAGATTGAGTATTGAATCAATATTCAAATATATTCAAATAACTGTACCATGAACAAACAATTTAAAATAAACATACATTTTACTAATAGTTTTCAGAGACCGTATGTAATCTTTGGCAAATTCTAAAACATTTGAGGATTTTCATGTACACTAAACCAGTTCTTGCTTGTATAAGTGATATTTGATACATGGTATAGCTTTTGGTTGTTCACATTGTCTATTTCCTTGGTTTATGGTGTAAATGTCTTTTTCTGAGAGATGTAAATTTTTATTCATTAAGTCAGTTTATATTTCTTGGGATACTAGAATATCTCTATTCTCACATTATAGCATTTTCTTACCCTAGAGAACAAATTATTAGGCATTGTCTCTCAACTACAGTGACCATTTCAAATAAACAGGCACATAGGGAGTGCTGACCATGTGCAGACTGTCAGGTCAAATAGTCCTCTTAAAATGCTTTCACTGGAGCTGTTCTCATTTTTCCCCTCAGTAATAATATGACATTGAATTTTAATAAGATCTAAGTTCACTTGAGTTATATTCAAATCATTAGCATTCGTGAGACAAAAATGAAATAGAGATGAAAGTAGAAATCATGATAAAAGTGTGAGTTCTGGGGCTGTCAGGAAAAAAGGTTCCATTTTTATCTTCCAGTACATGATAGTACTAATCAGTTTAAAATAACCTTGGCTTAGATTAAGAATTCAATATTCACTAAACACTTGATTTCTGAATGATAGTCAAGTCTGTCAACTATAGTAATATGAAGCCCATGGTTGTCTTGTTTTATTCCTTTTCTGTGACCTCAATCTGGTAGAACTGAACATACAAATTTAAGATATGCAATTAGTTATTTGTTAATGACATGATATTATGACAAGAGGGAGGAATTAATCATAAAAATTACCAAGCTACATAAGTGATTTACTGTACTTTTATATAACTATTATTT
Source organism: Tokudaia tokunoshimensis (assembly GCA_036184795.1). Taxonomy (NCBI): domain Eukaryota; kingdom Metazoa; phylum Chordata; class Mammalia; order Rodentia; family Muridae; genus Tokudaia; species Tokudaia tokunoshimensis. The sequence continues at coordinate 15,574,794 of BTHU01000019.1, forward strand.
TTCTTTTACTAAAAATGATTTTTTTCTCACATCCTCATTATTGGTTCCCCTCCTTCTACCATTCTCAGCTTCCCCAACCTCATTTCCCAACCAAATCCACTCCCTTTCTGTCTTTCATTAGAAAGCATTCAGGCTTCTAATGCATAATAATACATAAAACAAACTGTGATAAAATAAAATGTAACAAGATAAAACAAAGACTAAAACATTAGAATGGGAGAAAATAAACAAAAGAAAAATAGCCCAAGAGAAGATACAGAAAAGAGGCTCACTTGTTTGCATACACAGGAGCCCCATAAAAACAGTAAATTGGAAGCCATACTATATATTCAAAGAATCTATAGGGAAAAAATGAGAAAAATATTTAAATAAAATGCAAATAAATTAAAAACATAAAATTTAAGGGAACAGGAGAGCCCTAAAATGACATTATGACACAAAAAACATCCAATAGTGCTACTGAGTTCATTCTCTGCTGCCTATCTACAGCTAAGCATGCAGGCAAAACTTAAGATTAGTTTGTTTCCCCAATGAGGCTCTTTCAGAGAAAACTAAATTTTCATTTTCAAGTGGTTATAATTAGAGATGGCTTGTGGGTTAGGATTGGGGGCCATGTGTTCACTTCTTTTTCTCAGCTGTGGATCCTCCACATTGTGCAGCCCCACGCAGGTCCTGTGCATTCTGCCTCCATCTCTGTGAGTTCATATGTGCATAAATCACCCTGATTTAGAGATGCTTGTTTTCTTGGTGTTTGCTATGCCCTCTAGCTTTTACCCTTTTCACTTCCTCTTTTGCAGGGTTCCCTGAGCCCTGAGGGGAGAGATTTGATAAAGACATCTAGTATAGAGGTTAGAGCTGAGTTTTCTACAGTGCTTTCACTCTTTTCATAATGTGGGGTCTCAGTATTTGTTCCCATCCACTGCAAAAGGAAGCTTCTCTGAGGATGCCCGTGCAAGGCACTGAGTGATTTAAGAGTATAGCAGAATGTTATTTTATTGCTATGTGTTTTAAATTTTTGCTTACAAATTTGTTTTTTAGAGGGTTTTTTGTGTTTTTTTTTCTTGTTTCTTGCTGTTGCTTTGAACATAAATAGCTGGCTTCACCATTGGTCCCTGGGCTATCTATTCTTTAGTTCTTAATCACAAAACAATGACAAGGATGGATTCTCTAATGTGGAGTGGGCCTTCAACAAATCAGATATTGGTTGGTTACTCAACCATTGTGTCACCTTTACAGGAGCATATCTTGCAGTCAGGACACCATTGTAAATCAAAAAGGGATGTGGCTCAGTTGGTGTTTGCATTTCTCCCTTGGTAGTGTGTAGAGCACCTTCTTGTACCAAGATGTTATCACATAGGTGTAAATAAGTACATTTCAGAATGAAAACCATATGATCTTTCTCATTACAAGTGAGGTAATATGGAGTTTTCAAAAAGACAATATGAGGAACTAAAGTAAGACACAGTAAAAAGTTGGGTCTGCATAAGATATTGTATAAACCTGTGAAAAGGGTCATATTTGCTATTTTAATTAAGTTTAAACAGCTGGCACTAAGGTTTTTGGCAGCCTGCACAAAAGGTTAAGTGTTTTGAACTCATTATCAAAGAGGAAAATATATTAATTCTCAGCATAAAACAAGATGTTCCAGAACTGTATCACTTAGCCTAAGTATCTATTTGTACCATACACAGTAGGAAGACAACCCAAGAAGTTTATTATCATATAGTAAGAAATGTACGGTGTTAAATCACTGGGCCCAGAATATAAGAACAGAATTTTCTTCATTATGCTGATCTTTTATCATATTCCAGAATAGACTTCTGAGTTTCATCCACCTAACTCCTAGGAGGATTAGGTTTGACCTAACAGTTGGGAATTTTGATATTATGTCACAGAATATAGAAACTGACATTCAGACATTATGACCTTCAGGTCAAATTGATTCTTTATCCATAAAAGATAGTATTTTTTTTTCAGAAAAGTATAAGGTTCTTTTGTGACAAGTGACATAAAATGTGGTGGTTTTTGGATACAGAACAATAAAGAATTCAGTTTAATATAGAGTGACAGCCTGTCAAGACAGAGCAAGGGAGCTAATTCTAAACCGTAAATCTCTGGAATACTTCCTGGACTAGATAGGAGTGATTCCTAAGAATATCAAACAGTCAAGTGTATGGGTGATTGTAAATTATGAGAATTAAAATGCTGTCATAAAAATAACTATTTGTGTTTCTATATTAATCCATAAGTAGAATTCAGATACTTTAGTATAAAAGTCTATGACTGATAAGTAGAAAGCAAACCATTTTGAGCAAATGTAGTTTAATGAGGAGGATATAATAAGCACATGTAATCCATTGTGTCTCTGGATGTGATTCATGTAATATAATATTTAAATAAAATATAAAGTCCAATATAATATGTAAACATTTCAGTATAATTTTAAGTTTCCGTGACACTTAATCCACAACAGCAATTCAGCACAATAACATACATTAAAAATATTTTAAGTTGATTCATTATGTTTGTAACTCTCCCATGCTGTGATAAAATATTCTTAATATTTTAGCTGACGCTTCCTTACCTATAAGAATATTTTAATTAGTACAAGGGTATTTTTGACTCTAATTTTAATTAGTATAAGGGTATGAGTCTATTAAGTTTAAATTTTGAGTCTATTAAGATTAAATTTCATGTATCATGTAATTTAAAAAAAAATAAAAATTTATGTGCCTTTACACCATCTACATCTTGGTGCATTTGTGTGAAAGAACATTTAGATGGGCAGCTGTGATTTCCATAAATGAACATCTGGAGTTAACACTGAGAAAGTAGAAAACCCAACTACATGTCATTAAGCTGGCTAGAAATAAAAAAAAAAAGATATAATTGAAAGAAGTAATTTTAAAATGGAAATAGCTGCTGCTAACTACAGTGACCTGGGAAGAGCCAGTGAAGAAATTCCTTAAAACACACCAAAAGTCAAAGAAATTTATTATCTGAAGTACTCGGTGCTCTGACTCCTAGGCTTGGAGGAGGTGAGATCACCATTTTCTCTCCAATGACTGTCCAAGGCAAGGCACAGGATCGGGTGGAGCAGCTGGGATAGGACCCTTCCGGTCACCATCTGCATTCAGGATCTGGGGCTGTTCCACAGCCCTCTTTTCACGAGTCCTGCCAGAGGAGAGCTGGTCACCAGGGAGTATTTTGTGATTTAAAAATGTTTTTTATAAGTGTACATTTTGAGAAGTGTTGATTGTAGCATTCCTCATTAAAAGAATTCTTTAGATGCTAGAAGATTGTTTCAGTAACTGAAAATCCATTAAGCATATACCCCACTGTATTGTAAGAATCAGAAATTCATAGGGACAAGATACCTCAGCAGAAAGCTGACAAGAATTAAGGGTGGACTTTTCAGTAATGTATATCACTGTCAACAATGTGCCATGGTTTGAAACAGTGTATATATATATATATATATATATATATATATATATATATATATATATATAGAGAGAGAGAGAGAGAGAGAGAGAGAGAGAGAGAAATACAGGCACAGTCCTGAATAAATATATAAAAGCGAAGTAGAGGGATTTATTCCTTAATTTATGTTTGAAATAAGAAAAAATGTATATGAAAATAGTAGTCTGTACTACAGTGATGGATCAAAGAAGACTAAATGCTCTGAAGAAACCCAAGCAATAATCCGTGGCTAAAACACCAATCTGACCATGCAGACACTGGCTCAATGGCCTGTGAGGCACTTCTTTCTGTCCAGTGACTCAAAAAGTCAGCTTCATTTACCGTTGTAATCTTGCCATCTTCTGGGAATTGGGTTATTTTAGTCCCAGCTGGCAAACCAAGAAGATGGATAGAGGAGACCTATTCCTTACTCATGTCAGCCTGGACATGTAACATACCCTCTTTCTAGACAAGTGGGAAGCATATGTGTAAGAACATGCCATTTCCAAGCAACATTTTAAGGATTGTCTAAGCAATCAGTTTTTAGTCCCATCCCAGCATGAAAAAAAAGTGAAGGTTTAATGAAGATCTGACTGACCCTAACAACACAGAAAATTTTCTTTTGCTATTACATTCCAAAATCTTTGTGTGAAAAACAGAGCTATATAAGAATGAGGTCCATAATCTGAACATGGTAGTACTATTACCAATCAGGTACCTACCTCCACAGTCAGTCCGAAGGGCCCAGTGACAACAGAACATGTCATCACTAGCAGAGGCCACAGATTCCTCTGTTGCCTCTTATAAGAGGCACGTCATCCTCTTGCACATGCTACACATCCGTGATAAAAGGCACCATTCCCCCTTCTGTCTCATGTTTTCTTCATTCCTCCACCCAGAGGTAGCCTCTGTGTCCCCTCCCAATCTCCCTAAATAAACCTCCCACTTGAGACCTGTCCCACAGTAACTTTATGGATACCTCAGTTTATGTCCAACAGACACATGCTTCAATTCCAGCACTCAGAAGCCTGAGGCAGGGGAATAAGAAAGTAAAGGTCAGCCTGGCTTAAACAATGAGATGGGAAGAATGAAAGAAAGAAAGAGAGAGAGGAGGGGGAGGGAGAGATACTTCTGTTTCTACTACTTTTTCTGACTTCTTTCCTTCTGTTTGTTCTGTCTAATTCCTAGGTGGTGATTTTTGTTTTATCTTATTTTATTATTATCCTATAGCAGATTGGTTTCTAATAAGAGACAGAAAGAGAGTGGATATGGAGGAGATGGGAGATGAGGAAGAATTGGCAGCAGCAGAGTTAGGGAGAACCAGGATACATTGTGTGACAAAATGTTTATTTGGGGGGAGGATCCAGAGTGTCTGTGGGGGTGACTCTAGCTGAGACTCCCAGCTATGGTACATAAGGAGCCTGAAGTGACCACCTTCTGTAGCCAGGCAGGACTCCCAGTGGGATAAGGATACCAACCCTTCCATAAAACCTTTCACCCAAAATCTATCCTATCTACAAGATGTGCAGGTACGAAGATAGATCAGAGAGTGAAGAAGTGGCCGATCAATGATGGCCTAACTTGAGACCCTTCCCATGGACAAGAACAGATTCTTAACTTAATAATGACACTCAGTTGTGCTTAAAGATAGGAGCCTAGCATATACTCTCCTCTGAGAGGCTCCACAGAGCAGCTGGGTGAAACAGATGCAGAGGCCCACAGCCAATCATTAAATGGAGCACAGGCTGTCTTGTGGAAGAGCTGGATCGAGAAACCCTAAGGAGATAGGAACTCCACAGGAATACCAACAGAGTCAACTAACCTGAACACTTGGGGGCTCCCAGAGACTGAACCACCAACTAGAGTAAGCATGAGCTGGACCTAGTCCTCTACCCCAAACCCACACATAAATAAAAGATGTGCAGCTTGGTCTTCATATGGGTTCCCCAATAACTGGAGCAGCAGCTGTCTCTGACTATTGCCTGCCTGTAGATTCTATTCCCCTAACTGGACTTCCTAGTCTGGCCATTGTGGGAGAGGATGTGCCTAGTCCTTCAGTGACTTGATGTTGATACCTAACGGGGGCTCTCCCTTCTTAGAGGAGAACAAGGAGAGGGAAGGTCTATAGGGCAAAGAGATAGATGGGGGTATTGTGATAAGGATGTAAAATGAAATAATAAATTAATTAATGAAAAAAGTTTGTTTTCAATAAAAGGACAAAATATTGATTTTCTTTAGCTTCAACGAAACTTCCTCTTGCCGCAGAGGGGGAAAATAAAGTAACTCACACATATTATGCAAAGACCTTGAAAGACTCAGGCTTAAATGGGATATCTCTATCAAATCCCTTCCATAAAGCTTCTAGAACCCCATGGAAGATGAGGCAAAAAGCGTGTAAGAGTCAGAGGAGATGGAAAACAAGAAAACAAGGCCCTCTAAATCAACATGATAAAAGCTCATTATCAACTCATGGTGTCTGAAGTAGCATACAGAGAGCCTGCATGAATCTGCACCAGGTCCTCTGTGTATATGTTATGTCTTCCTATTTATTATTTCTATGGGAAGCCTGATCATGTAAACAAATGCTTCTCTGTTACTTATACTTTCTTTCGGGCTCTCCTCCTTCTGTGTTTGTCTTGTCCAACTTCAGTGTGTTAATTTTGTTTTATCTTTTATTTTATTTTATTATTATCCTTTAGAAGATTTTCCATTTTCTAATGAAAGACAGAAATGATATGGATCTAAAGAGGAGGGGAGGTAAGGAGAAATTAAGACAAATGGAGGGAAAGAAAAATATGATCAGGATATAATATGTGAAAAACAAAACAAAAAAAAAAGGAATCATTATAGTCAGCAACAAATCATTACTGTCATATATGTATTTACCTAGCACCTTGACACCTCCTTTAACTGTAAAAACATTGTCCAACAGACATCCTAATCACAGTGTATATAATGTTCTTAATTGATGTGTAATATTTGCTGATTATTTACATTAAGTAGGTGTTCATTTTTATGAGTTAAAATACAAAGAATATTAGAAACGTTCCATTAAAACACATCGAATGTAATTCTATGATATGATTTATCTATCCAAAATTTAATTACATACAAAACTAAGGTCCAAAGGAGTATATTTGCTGGACATAAAGCAGCAAAGTGGTACAAAGTTGGCACTAGGTTTATTTACTGAATTGTGCCTCCTTTTTCACTCGAAGCTGCCTTATAATTAAATTTTCAGTATTAGCTATAAAAATATAGGAATGTTGACTATGTTTTGTTTAGTTAAATGACAACTCAAAGAGCAAATCAGACACCGACTTTTCCTTATAAGTACATGCTTTATATTATTTATATTATTATATTATATTATATTATTATATTGTATTATATATTATATATATTATATATTATAATACATATTATTGTATTATTATATTATATATAATATATATAATGTTATATAATATTGTATATTATATAATATATATGATGTTATAAATTATTATTATTATTATATATTATATAATTTATTATAATTACCAAGAAGAAATTACCAAGTGAAACTAAAATCTGAAGACCTTTGAATATTTTTCAGCCAGCAACTTACATAGGTCTGAGCTACCCTAGAAGAAATAATTACAGTAATAATTACAGTAATGCTTGCAACATAAGGCAGTTGAAAATAAACGTCAATAATTACTGAAATATTTTGCAAATATTTAAAAGGTCAATAACGTTTCAGCAAAGGTAAAAGAATGGCTATGATTATAGCTGAAAATAGTAAATTCAAATTTGAGAATACTTGGAGTTAATGTTTTCTTTTTCTTTTAAATTTATTTTTAGTGAGAGAGATAGAGAGAGAGAGAGAGAGAGAGAGAGAGAGAGAGAGAGAGAGAGAGAGAGAGGTGTGAAAGTACATTTTGTTTAAGAATACTGTGTTATAGTGTGTTATAGGGACTGAAAAATGGCTCAGTATATGAAATCACTCACTGATTTTACAGAGGATCTGGATTTTTTTTCCAGCATGCATGTGGTACTCCACAGCCATGTATGCCTCAGTTCCAGAGGATCCAGTACACGCTTCTGACCTTCATGAACACAAGGCAGGCACATACATCTAATAAAATCATCCATACTCATAAGATAGAATAAATAGATCCAAATAACATAAATGGGAACGATAACAATTAATAATAATACTGAAAAAGGAGCATGTTTTGGAAAGACATTTTTTACCTAGTGTTTTATAAATGCTTCCTATGTTAGCTATATGCCTGCATTTTATGGCTAAGTGCTAATGAGTAGAGAGCAGTTTGAGACACATTTTAAATTGATCCATAAATAGAATATATAACTGTTTATTTCTCATAATAAGAAAAATCTTTTACAGGGTGAAATGTTTGAACTATTATTTTGCAAAGATGGTGACAAATTTGTATGTGAAAGGATGCTCACCATCCTTTTTTGTCTTATATTTATTTAGTTTTTTACACTCCAGATTTTATTCCCCACACCGCTTGACCACCCTCCAACTGTTTCACATCACATACATCCTCCCTGTCCCCTGCCTCCACAAAGATGTCCCCACAACCCCCAAATTACCCTTCCAGACCTCTAAACTCCCCGGGTCCCTAAGTCTCTTGAGGTTTAGGTGCATCTTCTCTGACTGAACACAGACTTTGCAGTCTTCTGCTGTATATGTTTTGGGGCCTCATATCAGCTGGTATATGCTGCCTGGTTGGTGGTCCAATGTTTGAGAGATCACAGGGGTCCAGATTTATTGAGACTGCTGATCCTCCTAAAGGATTACCCTCCCACTTAGCTTCTTTCAGTCTTTCCCTAATTCAACCACAAGGGTCAACAATTTCTGTCCATTGATTGGGTGCAAATATCTGCATCTGACTCTTTCAGCTGCTTGTTGGGTCATTCAGAGGCCAGTTGTGATAGGTCCCTTTTTGTGAGCACTCCATAACCTCAGTAATAGTGTCAGGCTTTGGGACCTCCCCTTGAGCTGGCCTGTCACTGGACCTTCTTTTCCTCAGGCTTCTCTCAATTTCCATCCCTGTAATTCTTCCAGACAGGAACAGTCATGAGTCAGAGTTTTGACTGTGGGATGGCAACCCCCTCCCTCACTTGATGCCCTGTCTTTCTGTTGGAGGTGGGCTCTAAGTTCCTTCTCCCTTCTGTAGGGCATTTCATCTAAGGTCTCTCTCCCTTTGAGTTCTTGAGAGTCTCTCACCTCCCAGGTCTCTGGTGCATTCTGGAGCCCTCCTCCTCACTCCAACCTCTTATCTCCTGAGGTTTCCTGTTTTCATTTTTCTGCTGGCCCTCAGGGTTTCAACCTTTTTTCTTTTTTTTTTTAATTTTATTTTATTTTCTAAGTTTTTTTTTATTTACATTCAAAATCATTTCCCCTTTCCCGTTTCCTCTCTCCCCGAAAGTCCCATAAGCCCCCTTCCCTCCCTCTTTCCCCATTCAACCCCCTCTTGCTCCTCTGTCCTGGTGTTCCCCTACATCCAGTCTTTCCAGGACCAGGGGTCTCTCCTTCCATCTTCTTGGAAATCTATTGATATGTAAATTGTGTCTAGGGTATTCAACCTTTTTTCACTCAACCAATACACAATCACATTTCCTCTTCCCCTGCCACATCTACTTTCCCTTCCAGGTCCCTCTCTCTCCCCACATTGTGTTTGATTTCTTCTCCCTTCCAAGTGTGACTGAGAAGTCCTTACTTGGGCCCTTCAGCTTGTCATTTTTTTTTGAGTCCACAGGACTGTATCTTGGGTACTCTGAACTTTTTTTTTTTTTGGCTCATATCCACTTATTAGTGAGTACATACCATGTATGTCCCTTTGAGACTGAGTTACCTCACTCAGGATGATATTTTCTAGTTCCATCCATTTGTCTGCAAAACTCAGGATGTCCTTGTTCTTAATAGCTGAGTACCATTCCATTGTGTAAATGAACCATATTTTCTGTGAAAAATTTTCTCTCCTGGGACATCTAGGTTGTTTCCAGCTTTGGGCTATCACAAACAAATCTGCTATGAACACAGTGGAACACATAACCCTGTGGCATGGTGGGTCATCTTTTGGATATATTCCCAAGAGTGATATTCCTAGGTCTTCAGGTAGATCTATTTCCAATTTTTTGAGGAACCTCCAGATTGATTTCCCAAGTGGTTGTTACAGTTTGCAATCCCACCAACCATGGTAGTGTTCATCTTTCTCCACATCCTCATCAACATGTGTTGTCACCCATGGTTTTGAACTTAGCCATTCTGATTGGTGTAAGGTAGAATCCCAGGGTCGTTTTGATTTGCATTTTTAGGATCACTAAGGACTTTGAATATTTCTTTAGATGCTTCTCAGCCATTTGAGATTCCTATGTTGTGAATTCTCAGTTTAGTCCTATAATCCAGTTTTTGATTGGGTTCATTTTGTTGTTGTTGCTGTTTTCTTTCTTTCTTTCTTTCTTTCTTTCTTTCTTTCTTTCTTTCTTTCTTTCTTTCTTTCTTTCTTTCTTTCTTTCTTCTTTTTTCTTTTTTTGGTGGATAGCTTCTTGAGTTCTTTATATTTTTTGGATATTAGCCGTCTATTGGATGTGGGGTTAGTGAAGTTTTTTTCCCAATCTATAGGTTGCTGATTTGTCTTATTGACTATGTCCTTTGCCTTACAGAAGCTTTCCAGTTTCATGAGGTCCCATTTATCTATTCATTTTTTAAATTTTTATTAGATATTTTATTTTTTTTTAATTTTTTTATTTTCTAAGTTTTTTTATTTGCATTCCAAATCATTTCCCCTTTCCTGTTTCCTCCCTCCCCGAAAGTCCCATAAGCCCCCTTCCCTCCCTCTTTTCCCCATTCAACCCCCTCTCACTTCTCTGTGCTGGCATTCCCCTACATCCAGTCTTTCCAGGACCAGGGGTCTCTCCTTCCATCTTTTTGGAAATCTATTGATATGCGAATTGTGTCTAGGGTATTCCGAGATTCTGGGTTAATAGCCCCTTATCAGTGACTGCATACCATGTGTGTTCTTTTGTGATTGGGTTACCTCACTAAGGATAATATTTTCAAGTTCTGACCATTTGCCTAGGAATTTCGTGAATTCATTGTTTTTAATAGCAGAGTAGTATTCCATTGTGTAAATATACCACATCTTCTGAATCCATTCCTCCGTTGAGGTACATCTGGGTTCTTTCCAGCTTCTGGCTATTATAAATAAGGCTGCTATGAACATAGTGGAGCATGTGTCCTTATTGCAGGCAGGGGAAGCGTTATCCCCTTTCCTCATTTCCTCTCTGAAAACCTCCTATCCCCTCCCCCTCCCCCTTCTCACTCACCTACCCACTCCTACTTCCCTGTCCTGGCATTCCACAACGAGCCTTCACAGGACCAAAGGACTCTCAATAATTGATGTCCTACAAGGCCAACATCCACTACATATGCGGCTGGAGCCATGGGTCCTTCCACGTGTACTCTTTGGTTGTTGGTTTACCCTCTGGGAGCTCTGGGGGTACTGGTTGGTTCATATTGTCATTCTTCCTATGGGGCTGAAAACCACTTCAGCTCCTTGGGTCCTTTCTCTAGCTCCTCCATTGGGGACCCTGTGCTCAGTCCAGTGGTTGGCTCAGAGCATTCCCCTCTGTATTTGTCAGGCACTAGCAGAGCTTCTTGGAGACAGCTATATCAGGTTCCTGTCAGCAAGCACTTGTTGGCATCCCTCATAGTGTCTGGATTTGGTAATTGTATATGGGATGGATCCCCAGGTGGGGCAGTCTCTGGATGGCCTTTCTTTCGGTCTCTGCTCCACACTATGTCTCTGTATCTCCTATGGGTCTTTTGATCCCCCTTTTAAGAAGGACTGAAGTATCCACACTTCAGTCTTCCTTCTTAAGCTTCATATCATCTGTGAATTATATCTTGGGTTTTCTGAGTTTCTGGACTAATATCCACTTATCAGTGAGTGCATACCATGTGTGTTCTTTTGTGATTGGGTTAGCTCACTCAGATTGATATTTTCTTGTTCTATCCATTTGCTTAAGAATTTCATGAGTTCATTGTTTTTAATAGTTGTGTAGTACTCCATTGTGCAAATGAATCACATTTTCTGTATCCATTCCTCTGTTGAGGTACTTCTGGGTTATTTCCAGCTTTTGGCTATTATAAATTAGGCTACTATGAATATAGTGGAGCATGTGTCCTTATTACATGTTGGAACATCTTCTGGATATATGCCCAGGGGTGATATAGAGTAGACCTCAGGTAGTGCTATGTCCAATTTTCTAAGGAACCACCAAACTGATTTGCAGAGTGGTGTGCCAGATTGCAATCCCACCAGCAATGGAGGAGTGTTCCTTTCTCCACATCCTCGCCAGCATCTGCTGTCACCTGAGTTTTTCATCTTAGCCATTCTGACTGGTGTGAGGTGGAATCTCAGGGCTGTTTTGATTTGCATTTCCCTGATAACTAAGGATGTTGAACATTTCTTTAGGTGTGTCTCAGCTATTTAGTATTCCTCAGTTGAGAGTTCTTTGTTTAGTTCTGTACCTCATTTTTAATAGGGTTATTTGGTTCTCTGGAGTTGACCTTCTTGAGTTCTTTGTAGATATTGGAAATAATTCCTCTATTAAATGTAGGATTGGTAAAGATCTTTTCCAAATCTGTTGACATTTTATTCAATTGAGTGTCCTTCACCCTACAGAAGATTTGCAATTTTATGAGGTCCCATTTGTCAATCCTTGATCTTAGAGCATAAGCCATTATTTTTCTGTTCAGGAAATTTTCTCTGTGCCCATGTATTCGAGGCTCTTCCCCACTTTCTTCTCTATAAATTTCAGTGTATCTGGTTTTATGTAGAGGTCCTTGATCCAATTGGACTTGAGCTTTGTACAAGGAGATAAGAATGGGTCAATTTTTATTCTTTTACATGCTGACCTCTAGTTGAACGAGTATAATTTGTTGAAAATGCTGCTTTTTTTCCCCCAGTGGATGGTTTTAGCTCCTTTTTCAAAGATCAGATGACTACAGGTTGTGAGTTCATTTCTGGGTCTTCAATTCTATTCCATTGATCTTCCTGCCTGTCTCTGTACCAATACCATACAGTTTTTATCACTATTGCTCTGTAATACAGCTTGAGATCAAGGGGGGTGATTCCCCCAAAAGTTCTTTTATTGTTGAGAATAGTTTTCATTACCTCAGATTTTTGTTATTCCAAATGAATTTGCAAATTATTCTTTCTAAGTCTAAGAATTGAGTTGGAATTTTAATGGGGATTGCATTGAATCTGTAGATTGCTTCCAGAAATATGGCCATTTTTACTATTTTAATTCTGCCAATTCATGAGCATGGGAGATCTTTCCATGTTCTAAGATCTTCAATTTTTTTCATCAGAGATTTGAAGTTGGTGCCATACAGATCTTTCACTTGCATGGTTAGAGTCACACCAAGGTATTTTATATTATTTGCGACTATTGTGAAGGGTGTTGTTTTCCTAATTCCTTTCTCAGCCTTTTTTTTTCTTTTCTATATTCTTTATTTACATTCCAAATGATTTCCCCTTTCCTTGTTTCCCCCTCCCTGAAAGTCCCATAAGCCCTCTTCACTCCCCCTGTTCCCCAGTCAACCCCCTCATGCTTCTCTGTCCTGGAATTTCCCTACAATGCTGCATCTAGTCTTTCCAGGGCCAAGGGCCTCTCCTTTCTTCTTCTTGGAAATCAATTGATATGTGAATTGTGTCTTGGGTATTCTGAGCTTCTGGGCTAATATCCACTTATCAGTGACTGCATACCATGTGTGTTCTTTTGTGATTGGGTTACCTCACTTCGGATGATATTTTCCAGTTCCAACCATTTGTCTAAGAATTTCATGAATTCATTGTTTTTAAGTGCTTTGTAGTATTCCATTGTGTAAATATAACACATTTTCTGTATCCATTCCTCTGTTGAGGGACATTTGGATTCTTTCCAGCTTCTGGCTATTATAAATAAGGCTGCTATGAACATAGTGGAGCATGTGTCCTTATTGCATGCCAGGGAGTCCTCTGGGTCTATGCCCAGGAGTGGTTATAACAGGGTCCTCCGGAAGTGTCATGCCCAGTCTGAGGAACCACCAGACTGCTTTCTGGAGTGGTTGTACCAGTTTGTAATCCCACCAGCAGTGGAGGAGTGTTCCTCTTTCTCCACATCCTTGCCAACACCTGCTATCTCCTGAGTTTTTGATCTCAGCCATTCTAACTGGTGTGAGGTGAAATCTCAGGGTTGTTTTGATTTGCATTTCCCTAATGACTAAGGATGTTGAACATTTCTTTAGGTGCTTCTGAGCCATTCGATATTCCTGCAGTTAGAGAAAGTAACTCAGTATTTATCTCAGGTTAGTCAAGTGAGAGTGGGTACTAAGCAAAGGAGAAATAAACCTGGATGGAAAAGTGATAGACATTTTATTATTGGATATTTTATTTATTTACATTTCAAATGTTATTCTCTTTGCCAGTTTCCCCTCCAGAAATCACCTATCTCATAAATTTAGTGGCAACAACTATTATCTGTGACCTTTTCATAACTTGTCCTAGTTGTGTATTTGCAAATGGGTAAATTTCATATAGAACATGTATTAATGAACTATTAAGAGTACTGGCTAACAAGAAATAACTGGATGGGCCTTTCAAGAATGAATGTTTTTGCCCAGCTAACGATTACAAAAAAGTATTCAGTATCATTAATTATGAGACAAAGACATGGGCAAATTAAACCCAAAATACATCAATACTCTTGCACATAAATGGATCCAAAGTCTGACAAGAATACTATCATCTAATGATTGGTTATGATTTTTTTTCAAGTCTTGTAGTAAACAATGTGGTAGCTTATTGTGTTGATATCAAATTGACCTGTGTTTGGAAATTTCACTTACATTTTCAAAAAAAAAGAAAGAAAGATAACTATGAAAATACTACCAAAAGATAGTTACAAGAAAAAATGTTTAAAATGTGTGTAAATCTCAAGAACAAATTCAAATTTGCTCTAATCATCTAACAAACACCATGCAGCAGCATTCGAAACCTGTTTTCAAATTTTTGGTCAGGGAAATCCAAGACTCTCTTAAAAGAAAGTTACCAAATAATAGAGTTCATTTCTATGCAGTCAAAAGATTTAAAAGGATCCCAAGTTCACAGAAAAGAATATGCACACATTAGAAAATTTTTAAATTTTAATTAAAAAGAAAGTTACCAAATAATAGAGTTCATTTCTATGCAGTCAAAAGATTTAAAAGGATCCCAAGTTCACTGAAAAGAATATGCACACATTAGAAAATTTTTAAATTTTAATTAAAAAGAAAGTTACCAAATAATAGAGTTCATTTCTATGCAGTCAAAAGATTTAAAAGGATCCCAAGTTCACTGAAAAGAATATGCACACATTAGAAAATTTTTAATTTTTAAAACCCCAAGTAAATGAATGAAAAGCCAAATGGATACACACGAAATATCTTTCTTAAAGTAAAGTCAAAGTTTAAAAAGACATTAATTGTCTGCAATTTCATTTTAAAGCATACAAAATTCCAAACATCTAGTTCTATTACATATGTTAAGTAGTAAAACCATAATAATTGAAATGACATAATATAAGCTATATTAATAAAGAAACAGATTTGTTGACAAAAGGGCATCTTACAAAGGTAGTAACCAACTTGCCTTTTATTTTATTTGAGACCCACTCTACAGAAGTGAAATCTGCCTGGCATTGTAAACATAAGCAACTAGCCAGGGCTAGTGAAGTCAGGGATCTTAAAGGAGAGTGAACTAGTCTCACTAAGCCAGGCCAGCATAAAGTAAGAATCTGGCCTCAAATAAGTTAGTATATTATTTAAATAATTAAAAAAAACCATTTGTACTAAACAGCACTGTAACAACTGGGTTAACATTTTGAAAATATATATTTATATCTCAGAATTTATATATACCATTATTTATTTTGGAAGTGCCTAGCCCTTGAGAGTAAGGGGATACCCAGAGAGGCTACCACCTACTCAGAGGAGAAGGGAAGGGGGGACCAGGGTTAAGGATTGTGGATGGGAATCACGGAGAGGGGATTAAAATCAGTATTTATTGATAAATGCACTAAAAGGAACCATTAAACAATTACTTGTTATCTTGAAATTACACAATGTTCTTCTGAAAGTGACATAAAGACAGATGTCATAACAGAAAAGAAGTAAATCAAAGATGTTTCCATGTTGAAACATGTACATGTGAAGATACCTCACATATACCCTCACAATAAAATAAAGTAATACACTCTTGTAGCAGGTTTCACTTAGTACCTTTAGAAAGAGTTCCCATTTCATTGCTACATTTCCGTACCCTAGACACAATCCGCATATCAATAGATTTCGAAGAAGATGGAAGGAGAGACCCCTGGTCCTGGAAAGACTGGATGTAGGGGAACGCCAGGACAGAGTAACGAGAGGGGGTTGAACGGAGAAAAGAGGGAGGGAAGGGGGCTTATGGGACTTTCGGGGAGGGAGGAAACGGGAAATGGGAAGTGATTTGGAATGTAAATTAAAAAAATAAAAAAAAAAAACAAAAAACAATGAATTCATGAAATTCTTAGACAAGTGAATGGAACATGAAAATATCTTCCTGAGTGAGGTAACCCAATCACAAAAGAACACACATGGCATG
This sequence comes from Tokudaia tokunoshimensis, assembly GCA_036184795.1. Classification (NCBI taxonomy): domain Eukaryota; kingdom Metazoa; phylum Chordata; class Mammalia; order Rodentia; family Muridae; genus Tokudaia; species Tokudaia tokunoshimensis. The sequence continues at coordinate 15,590,939 of BTHU01000019.1, forward strand.
CACTCACGGATAGTTGGATATTAGCCTGGAAGCCCGGAATACCCAAGACACATATCACATAACAAATGATGCTCAAGAAGGAGGAAGAACAAAGTATGGATCCTTGGGTCCTTTGTAGAAAGGGGAAAAATACACACAGAAGGAGATACAGAGACAAAAGTTGGAGCAGAGTCTGAGGAAAAGACCATCCAGAGACTACCCCACACAGGGATCCATCAAATATACAGTCACAAAACCCAGACACTATTGTGGATGCCCAGAAGTGCTGGCTAACCAGAGTCGGATATAGTTATCACCTGGAAGGCTCTCCTAGTGCATGAAAAATACAGAGGAGGACACTTTCAGCCAGCCATTGAATGGAACATAGGGTCCCTAATGGGGGAGCTAGAGAAAGGACCCAAGGAGCTGAAGGGGTTTGCAGCACCACAGGAGGAAGAACAATATAATTCACCCAGTACTCCCAGAGCTCCCAGGGACAAAACCATCAACCAAAGAGTACACATGGAGTTACCCATGACTCCAGACACTTAGGCAGCAGAGGAGGTCTTGTTAGACACCAAAGGGAAGAGAGGCCCTTGATCCTGGAAAGACTTGATGCCATAGTGTAGAGGAATACCAGGACAGGGAAGCAGAGGTGGGTTGATTGGGGAAGGGGAGATTGCTTATGAGATTTTCAGGGGATGGGAGAACCTGGAAAGTGGATAACATTTGAAATGTAAATAAAGAATATATCTAATAAAAAAAAAGATTTGGAGAGACGAAGAGTAATTGCTATTCATCCAGAGGAACTGCTCACATGTAACACACACACATACACACACACACACACACACACACACACACACACACACACATGCACACGCCCCATACCACACCACAAATATACCACACATAGCCACACATATACACGACTAACCCTTATTAAAAGAGAATGGATTATGTTTAAATACTTTCATCAAATCAAACGTCCATAAAGCCTAAAAACAGGATTTTACTTTGTAAATTTGTAATCTACTTCTCTAAGTAGTTCTGAAATCAAGTAAGGTAGCTCCTTGTCACAGACTGCTGCCGAGCACTGAGTATCTGACTAGTCCTAACTGAGATGTGCTGTAGGTGTGAAACACACACCAGACTTGGAAGAAGCAGCAACAACAGTTAACTTGTACTACACAACCACACTCAATTGCTAAGAAAACAGTAATTTTATGTCAGAATGTAGATTAAAAATAAGCTCCCATTCTGGCTAAAATATGGCAGTTGCAAAAGGACAAACAGCATATGCTATAGATCTTATGAAATATCTATTGATGACAAAATCATGTAAACTGGATGCTGAAATACAGTTATCTAGGACAAGGCCTTTTGTTCACACTGATGTTGTTTACATAGAAATGTGCACAAAAGTATAATTTTACCTAACCCTTCTACAATGTATATTCAAAATTCATAGAAGAGCACATTTCATATTTTTCAAAAATCTGTAAATAAGTTTGCTCAGCACTTTTTTCCACCATATTTAACAATTTCCTTTGCCTTAGGGTATTTATTTATTTTTTATGTTTATATATGAAAATCGATGAAAAAGATTTCATGTAATTAAAGATGATGATTTGAAGGTGAAGCATGAGCAAGTAGACAAAAATTTCACCTATGATTCCTTGCCTTTGATTTTTTTTTCTAAGCATCTGTTTGTGTCTAACAGCAGTTTGGAAGGGGCAAGCTTTAAGTTACATAGGTAGAAGTTCCCATTTGTGCTTGACATTGGACATTGTAATGAACTGACAGTGTTCATGCTGTGCAGCTGAAGGCTTTATGAATGGAACATGATATGATCGTCATAGTGTGTTAATATTCATGATTCTTTCTTATAGGCTTGAAAATTGAAACTCAGAGATATGGAGCAACTGACAAGGCTCTCCTACTCAGTATGCATGTCTAACTGATGTCACTCCTCATCAGTTTTCTGAATGTCAAGATGACTTAGCTTAGCTCAAGTCAGTTCATGGTAGAAATATCATCATTTGGTTTGGATTTTTGAGTAACAGCCTGGCATTTTTCCTGGGTGGGAGAGAATGATTCTTACATTAGACATATCCTATATATATATATATATATATATATATATATATATATATATATATATATATATTAACAATTTTAATTACTATTAAGTGTATGTGTGTATGAGTGCAGACACAGACATAACATGTGTGTATGTGAGTTGCTTCTTTCTTTCTATCATGGAGCTTGAGATCAATACAGGTCATCAAATTTGGAAAGGCAAGTGCTTTCACACAGTGTACCATCTCTTCAGCCTTCTATGCATATTTGTAAAATGATAGAATTAACTGTTGAAACCCCAAGACTGATATCCAAGTCTGATATCCAAATAAATAAGTACTAAATTATTGGGTAGAAGAAATAAGTAAACAAAATACAAAATATTATGTTGATAGATTTATGACTTGACACTGTCATCATTGTTTCTTATATTGTCTTAGGGTTATGACTGCTGTGATAAAATCCCATGACCAAAGCAGCTTGGGGAGTAGAGGTTTTATTTGGCTTGCACTCCTTTATCATTGTTCATCATCACATTGAAGGAAGTCAGGACAAGAACTTGGAGACAGGAAATGATTCAGAGGTCATAGAGAGCCATAGAGGGGTGATTCTTACTGTCTGCTTCACATGTTTTGTACAGCCTGTGATTTTATAGGCATAGGACCACAAGTCCCACCTACAATGGTCAAGGCACCTTCCCATCAATAACACTAAGAAAATTCTTCAGCCTGATCTGATGAAAACATTTTCTTAACTGAGGTTCCATACTCTCAAATGACTTTAGCTTATGTCAAGTTGACATAAGACTAGCCAAAGTACGTATGAATGTATATATATATATGTGTGTGTGTGTGTGTGTGTGTATCTATTCTTTAATCTATATAATGTTCATTGAAAACACTAATAAAAACAGTGTATATATATATGTGTATATATATATGTGTATATATATATATATATAATTGGTGTTTCCAATGAACATTATATAGATTAAAGAATAGAAAGGAGGATTTATTTCATTTTACACTGCAAGGGATAGGAATGTGTACATCCAAATTCTTTATGATATGTTCAAATCAGAAATTCTGTAAAACCACATTTATTTTCCTACTCATGACACAAATAAGAGTGGGAGTTGCAACAGTGCTTTGAAAATAAGCTTTCACTACAAGATCCAATCTTGGAAAATTCCATTATCAATGGCCTATGTTGGAATCTAGGCCTTACCCCTTCCTCACAAATTATAAGCAGCTGATAGCTGCTTAGGGGAGAATAATCATTCTTCGAAGGTACAATCACTATAGCTTTTTCATTCCCTAGTGGAAAGCCCCACACCAATGACTGTATGGACATCATTAATTGAACTTAATGGGCAACAGAAAGAGAGAGAAAAATGATATAGATGATAAATAGATGATAGATAGATAGATAGATAGATAGATAGATAGATAGATAGATAGGCAGGCAGACAGACAGACAGATAGACAGAAGGAGGGAGAGAAGGAAGAAGGAGGAAAGGAGGGAGAAGAAAAAACAGATTTGGGGTTGCTTGCATCCTGAAAAGGGAAAGGAAAATTTGGGAAGGGATTTGTGAGAATTCAGAAATGTTAGAAGAAATGAAGTAAATATGATAATATCATTGTATCCATGTTTGCAACTCTCAAAGAGTATAAAACAATTATTTAGCAGCAGGCCAGTCTGATCATCAAACACCAAACACAACTCAATAGCAGTGTCTTGATCCAAAAGACATTGTGTGTTCAGCCAAATTGGCATGAGTCTGAGGAAGTGGCAAAAAGCAGTCAGTATACCAGGAGAAGGTCCCTGGCATGTTTCTCTCATTGAAGCCACTACAAGCTAAGATGAGTGAGGACCATCAAAGTGTTACAAAGCAGGGCAATGCAAGAGCGTCCCCTCATTGTCTGTGTGGTTATATTTATATTCTTCCTATACATCATGTGCCCTATCTAGTTAGTGTCTGATGCAAAATATCATATTCCCTCTCATAAGACAGTTTCCAGAAAGAAAGCACGTGTCTGTTCTCAGCAAAACATCATCTTATTAGACAGCTTCCAGGAAGAGCATCACATCAACAGAGTCTCCAAAGAGACCAGAAATTTCCAATACACGTGTGTGCTTTATGACTTTCCATAGCAGAATATCAGCTTGTATTTATCAATAATGTTTCTCCTTTTGGTTAAAATATGGTCAGCCTCTCCCTCTAAATTTTATAAGATCTAAAATTTTTATGTGATATATTTTTGCCAGGCAATAGTAGAGGGGTTTATATTTTATGCCTCTTAATTATTGTCAATCAGTATTAAGTAGCTATCATAGCCAGAAATAACTCTTTAACTTGATCTTATGTATATGCCATCTGATAAAATTGAATGATAGAAAAGTCAAGGTACCCTCTGCAGATTTTTCCCTTCATTAAAGGACCAGACACAGAGGGACAGAGAGTCCAGCAGAGCTTTATTAGTCAACCATTTCTGATTTGCTTGACTCCTCACCAATCATCACCAGTTAATAACCTACAAGTTAGAATTTAGCCCAGAAGAATTTGTTTTGAAATTGTCTAAATGTGATGATTTTTATCTCTTTCATTATGTATTCACTAGGTTTTCAGGCAACAGAGAAAAGAAGTTCTTCTAGACAGATACTCCTCAGGAAAATCAGCATTTAAGTTCTCATCAGAACCCACACTTGCTGGTTTCTCTCTCATCCAATAAACTCATTGAATTTAAATGCTTTAAGTAGATATAACTTCCTTCGGTATGGTGAAATCCTCTCTATTGTGGGGCTTATCATTCAAACTTAAAACTCTTAGTCCACCAGGCTTTTGTTCTTTAACTTTAATGTGATTTCAAAGGCTCTTTTTCTCCTTTAAGCTGTCATTAGAAGCTTTTGGGAGCTTATGTTGGAGTAGAAGGAGGACACACTCCTTTCCTCTGTATGCATGCCCTTCTCTAGAGAACTGTTTCAGAGAATACCTTTGATGACATTATGTTGAAGAAGGTTATGGTTATATGGAATTAATCATCCTTAGTCATTAAGGAAATGCAAATCAAAACAACCCTGAGATTCCATCTCACACCAGTCAGGATGGCGAAGATCAAAAACACAGGAGACAGCAGTTGTTGGCGAGGATGTGGAGAAAGAGGAACACTCCTCCACTGCTCGTGGAATTGCAAGCTGGTACAACCACTCTGGAAAGCAGTCTGGCGGTACCTCAGAAAACTGGGCATGACACTCCCGGAGGATCCGGCTATACCACTCCTGGGCATATACCCAGAGGCTTTACCTGCATGCAGTAAGGACACAGGCTCCACTATGTTCATAGCAGCCTTATTTATAATAGCCAGAAGCTGGAAAGAACCCAGATGTCCCTCAACGAAGGAATGGATTCAGAAGATGTGGTATATTTACACAATGGAATACTATTCTGCAATTAAAAACAATGAATTCACGAAATTCCTAGGCAAATGGTCAGAACTTGAAAATATCATCCTTAGTGAGGTAACCCAATCACAAAAGATCACACATGGTATGCAGTCACTGATAAGGGGATATTAACCCAGAATCTCGGAATACCCTAGACACATTTCGCATATCAATAGATTTCTAAGAAGATAGAAGGAGAGACCCCTGGTCCTGGAAAGACTGGATGTAGGGGATTGCCAGGACAGAGAAACAAGAGGGGGTTGAATGGGGAAAAGAGGGAGGGAAGATGGCTTATGGAACTTTCGGGGAGGGAGGAAACGGGAAAGGGGAAATGATTTGGAATGTAAATAAAAAAAAAACTTAGAAAATAAAATTTAAAAATAAAGTTTGGTTTCAGGGGTGATCAATTGGGTCTTTAATATCTTCTCATTGCTACACTGTTACATTAGACTAAGAATGTAGAAAGTAGTCAGGTTATACCAAGGCATTGATAGAAAAACAGAGGACTTACAGTAAAGAGGAATTAAGTGCCTACTCTTTATTCCTTATGAGCACATCTTGGAGCAATCAGTCCTTTTCAAAACTCACTGCTTAGATTCTAGGACATGGCACAGCTCTTTCTCACTATATTTCGCAGGCTATTCCTTCTCAGTCTTCTTTGTGACTTTATCCTTCTAAAATTTGAATGTCACTAATTTTAACACATGAAGTATTTTCTCTTTATTATTATCCAAAATGAACTCATGTGCTACCATGACTTTAAATAACCTAAGTATGTATTCATTATCAATCTTTAATTTTTAAATTGAGAGTCTGAGTACTTACTCATTTTTCTAATGTACTTTATACTAATAGTGAATTTTATTCTAATCAAATTTATTTTAATTAAACTCACTTATTATTCAAACTAACCCTACCTTCATATCTCAGTAAAGGTATTTTATTCTTCCTGTAATTATACCTTAGCTGAAGTTCATTATGTCATTTCCATGTCCAAAATATTTTGGCATTTAGAACTGTGGATGCTGTCTTAATAAATCATTTTCTACTCAATCAGAAAGACCTGAGTCTGAGATTCTAAGTGTCCCCTGAAGGACAATTCATTCTACAGCTCCAGTGGCAGATGAGGAACAAAGAAAGGTAAATCCTTGGAATTTGTTAGCTAGCCAGTATAACTGAAAGGTGTTGCAAGATATTTCCTATCTATTCACATTGAGGCAGTGAGTGGTCAGAGATTGGAAGGGAGAGAGGAGGAGGATTTAAGAGAAATAAGGGAAGGAGAGAGAGGGAGAAGCTTGGTGGACCAGAAGAGCATGGCAGAGAAGGACATGTGGATATCCAGATGGCTTCAGATGTATTTCTGGTGTTTTGGAGAGGTTAGAAATATTGGGATAAGACTTTATCATTGTAAATTGGCGTTATGTAATTGGGAGTTTCATATACATAAATATATTTGGTTAATTATTCAAGTTTAAGAGTCATGCTTTACCAGGTATTTGGGTGCAGAGCGGGAGCACGGGGACTCCCACCATTTACAGGGTTTATGGCAGAGAGAAAACACAGCAGGGATGCTGTGAGAGCTAGCTGGGATAGAGTGGCTTGGTGGAGACAGTGAGAGCTGACCTGAGTGAGACCCACCGGGACTTGGGGCAGAGGCTTGGCGGGGAGGTATTCATTTATAATTATTTACTGCTACAGAACTGAGCTCAAGGCCCAGTGAGACACCCAGTCTTTAGCTCTAACAGACACATCTACAAAATAACTTCCTTTTCCTAAGGCTCAGGAATCATTTCAGAAGAGCAGAGTAAATGATTGAGTCAAGCAGTTTATTATGAGATTGTGTCTCCTAGATATCTGATAAGCTACACCCATGAAGTCTCACCATCACTGCTGCCTAAATAGAACTTGAACAAGAACAATACCAATAGACAGGTTAACATGAAAAGGGGAAAGCTCATGAGCCTTCAACCCTAGACAAAGAACTACAGGCAACTAGGGAATGATGAATGGGAAAAATAGTCTTCTCCAGGGAAGAGCCTACTTGTTGATTATCTAATACCGAATTGTCTGCATAAAAACATATGTGCAAGTAATACACAGACTGAACCGATCAGACTGAACCAATTATATTTACACACACACACACATACACACACAGCAATATATAACGAGTTACCCTCACCATCATCAGTGCCAATTTTGGTTAACAATTGTTGTTCAGTTGTGTTATTATAAAGGATTACGAATTGTAATTATATTTTTTCAATATTGAGAATTGTACATATAATTTCTGGAGAGAGACAGAGACAGAGAGACAAAGAGACAGAGACAGAACAGGAGAGGAGAAGAGTGGAGAGGCTTTTAACATAAGATTAGAATATAAGAAAATCTCACTTCATTTCCAGATCCTCTAGTACCCTGATGATTCCTTCTTGGGTACAAAAAAGACAAAGGTCTCTAAGTATTAGAGCATATACACCATATAGGTTTGATCCTGAGTACCAAAACAAAATAGCACAAAGACTATATGCATACCAAATATGTCATATATAATCAGGTTTTGATTAACTCTCCACTGAGTTCTAAATATCCTTTGCTTATTAATTAGAAACCAGCCATCCCAGACTGATGATGTTACTCAAACATTTTCCTGGTGCAGTGTTTTTGCATGAGCACTCCCAGTGCTGGAACAATCATGCTGTGGGTTCCCTAGGAAACAGAATCTATGAAAAACAAATCTTTTATTGGTCGTTTTCAATCTAAGGGCAACAAAAGAATGAGAAAAGAGAAGTCAAGAAAGGGTCAAAGGCAAACGGTTTGTGTAACAGAGCTAGTGACAGATTGCAGGAAGACAGTTGCTGTTTTCCCTTCTGGATGCTTGAGGGATGTAAGAAAATCCTTTCTTCCATTGCTTGATATTCTTAGCTATTTTCTGCTTCCTGTTCTTTAGTATTTAGACTACAGATACTCCATTCCTATATATTTTCTGAGTTTGTCAGAAGCACTGGACAGAAAAACACAGCTTAGTGATTTGGATTAGCATGTATGTTGAGTTTGCTACAGTGCACCCATAGTACCAGAGATCTTTTCATGCTCTATTCAAAGGTATCCTTAACTCTTTTAGCCTAGGAACAGGAAGTACATGTCAATAAAAATGAGATATTGACCCAGAATCTCAGAATACCCTAGACACAATCAGCATATCAATAGATTTCTAAAAAGATGGAAGGAGAGACCCCTGGTCCTGGAAAGATTGGATGTAGGGGAACGCCAGGACAGAGTAATGAGAGGAGGTTGAACGGAGAAAAGAGGGAGGGAAGGGGGCTTATGGGACTTTCGGGGAGGGAGGAAACGGGAAAGGGGAAGTGATTTGGAATGTAAATTAAAAAAATAAAATAAAATAAAAAAAATGAGATTTGTTAGTCAATGGCCTAAAAATGCACCTCTAACAATTAGAATATGACAGTAGTCATAATCATTTCAACCTTCCTCAAGTTCTTATTACATATTCCTTATCAGTCAGACACATACATGGTCTAGTTTGTATGTATGAAAATATTTTCTAAGATTGAGAGTCAAGATCTGTTCAAGACCTAGTCATTATCAGAATGAGGATACTATAATTACTCATATATTCTTATGTGGACAATTAATGCCTCAAAAATATCTGTAAAATTTCCTGGGCTTCATTTATTTCAATCCAGTCTCCTTTTTAAACAATAATTCTGATTCCTAGAGATGCATTTACTGAGAAGCAGACAGTTGCCTTGAACTCTTGTAGATTCCTCTATCTCCAAAACTATGCAACATTTTTATAGATTTTAAGATTTATTATTTTTATTTTTGTGTGTATGATGTTATGCCTATGTGTATGTTTTTACACAGTGTGCATCCCTGGTACGCACCAAGGTTTGAAAAGGGTTCCAGGTTCCCTAAAACTGGAGTTTAGGATGATTATAAATTGCCACATGGTTGCTTGGACCAAAATATAATCCAGGTCCTCTGCAAGAATAGCAAGTGATATTAGCTTTTGAGAGTGATATCGCCAATCCTATAACTATTTTTAATTAGATTTCTTTTTTCCTTTAATTGGTTTCTTAATAGTACTTTTTGTTTTAATTGTTTTATAATTAATACTCCCAGTTAAACTCCTTAGACTCAAAAAAACTATATATGGCAACAATAATTACTGCAAGTACAGGAATTTCTTTCTGTGTCTCTCATTCTGTCTCTCTGTCTCTCACTCTGCCTCTCTGGGTCTCTGTCGCTGAGTCTCTGTCTCTCTCTGTCTCTCTGTCTGTCTCTGTCTCTGCCCCCCCCCTTTCTTGTTGCCCTACTGGAATAAGATATTTTTAAGTAGAGGTCAGTAGCAGTTTCTACTTTAATGTGATATGAATTAGCTTTCCTGCTTAATGTGCTACCCCTGAAAAATACAACTCTATAACACAGTCTAGACATGCCTCTCAGGCAGATATCCAGCTTATACTTCTCTTGCCTCAGTTTCCTAAACTAAAAATGCACCACCTCACTCAATTCAAAACATGACTTCTAAACTGACTGTACTTAAAGCTATAGGACCAACAGCATAGGTCACTAGGCCACTAGGAGCGATAATAGAACAGTTAATTCTGCTCCTAATCTAGGGCTATTGGATAGGTACATGTCAGTTCTATAAAGCACAGTATGAAAGGTAGGTCACCAACTCTTAGAGCAACCTGTGGACTGAAGGATAGAGCCATAAGACTAAGAAGCATCTTAGGAAACCTTAAACATATCTACTAGTGCACTAAGTTGATTCCTATTGGTACATTATTTAATCATCACCTGTATGGCTTCAACTCTCTAATTTGTTATTTGTCTTAAGTAATGTTAAATATAAAGTAGAGTTCATAGAAAATGCCCTCTTCATTTTCTTCAGTGCTACATGCAGTTGTTATGTCTCAGGTCTCAGGTCTGACTATATATTGATGGCTTTCAATGTTTCTCTTCAACAAAGATCAGAATCATACTGCTTTGGTCTAAAACAGTGTGGTGATGCCAGGCAATCTTCATAAGGGCTATCAGATTCACTGAGCAGAAAACTATGGTTGTATAAAACTGCATGAATATGTCTCTTTTTTTACTTTCTGGTCTCTTCTCAAATATAATCTTATCAGTGAAGACATTGTTTTTTATTCATGCAAAATAATACCATCCCTCCAATATTTCTTCATATTCTCCTCATCCTCTTCTATTTTTGTTTAAAAGGTACAGTAGTGTCTAGAATAGAATATTAAATAACTACATACTTATTTTTAATGTGATATCACCATGTAGGATACACTTTCTCAGTTTTCAGAATAAATAAACTAATTTTGATACATACTAGGGTGTAAGCATGTGTTTCATAAGTATATAAATAAATAAATGGATAGCTTTAGAGGAATTGAGATCAATGGTAGAATTAATTAAGACACCGCTGTCAAACACAGTGACTGTTAATGAATATTCAACAGATAGGTGGGTCTGGAATACATACATATCTGTGCTTATTACTTGGTCATAGATTAGAGTCTGAGATGCATGATAAACGACTGTAGTGTATGTTGAAACAAAAAAGAATATAATGTGATCCTAACATTTAAAGGGGATACATGCACAATTAAATTTAAATTTATTTCTTGGTTCCTAGACCAACATGATTTAATTGCATAATATATTATCATTTCTAAAGATCAAAAGCATTAATCAAAAGAAAGGTTAGCTAGAGAAGTACACAGATGTGAGAATTATAGAGGAATACTTAGTCAATTCTTACATCATCCCATTGCATAGAACACAAATTGCTGACACAGTGTCAAAAAAGGAAACAAATAACAATAACAACAACAAAAACTAGCTTAGCTCTAGTGGCAAATTATAAGTGGTAACATTGATCAAAATGGAAGTTTATGTTAACCCTTGCCCAAATTATTAAATGTTAAATATATTAAAATCTGGAAACTAATTAATTTTAACAGTCACTATTATACATTTTTTAAGAAACTAAAGTTTTTATAGATCCCTCTAATTTGTTCTCTCTCTCTCTCTCTCTCTCTCTCTCTCTCTCTCTCTCTCTCTCTTCTCTTCTCCTCTTTCTCTCTCTCTCATTTATTTTTGATACTGTATTTTAGTTTCAAAACTTCTCCCTTCTCTTTATGTCCCTCCAAACTCTCCCACATACCCATTTCCAGTCTCCTTCAAACTCCTGGCCTCCAATTTTTATTGCATGTATATATGTATTCACATATACATGTGTATATATTAATGTGTATAAAGTGTATACATGTATATTCTAAATATTACCTTTTGAGGTCAAAAACTGTTACCTTTGTGTGTAAGTTCAGGGTCCACCATTTACCATGGTACAACCAAGGATGTGTTCTTCTCTAGGAATGACTACCATTCCGGTTCCCAGCTTTATCACTTGCTTGTAGTTTTCTTGTGTAATGTTGTGACCTTATGGGCTTTTCCCCATCCAGTTTGGCATGTTCATTTACATTTTCCTTGCTTAGCTCACATTTGGGTGGTCATATTGATGAGACTTTACAGGTATAGCTTCTGAGGTTACTTGGAGACCCATTGTCACAGAAAAATCCAAGACTGTCTCTTTTATGGATCTCTGTGAGCTCAATGCTGCCTTTGGCTCTCTTTCAAATTCATGGCCTCTTTTGCATTGTAGATATGTGTTTGAGAAAGAGAGAGAGAGAGAGAGAGAGAGAGAGAGAGAGAGAGAGAGAGAGAGAGAGAGAGAATTGCTAGATACACCACTTTTTACTCTGTATAATTTTACCTGTATGTTTACTTTTTTTGATATTGGATGCAAATTGGTGTGCTCTCCCCTGGGGAAGGCTATCCCCCTTCTCCTTCCTGCCCTCAGCATTCTTTAGTGGCCTGTAGTTCTTGTATAGGGTTGAGGCTTCATAGCTGTCTCTTACACAACTCCACCACCACCCCAAATCCCCACCACCACCACCATTTTGGAAATTCCTTATACAACATTGTCCAAGACATTTTATCACAACAGTAGTAAGGAAAATAAAATAGAAAGTTAGTACCAAGAAGTGGGAATGATATACATAAGACATTATCATATAATTTATGATAAACCTAACCTTGTGGTGTTTTTGTTTGTCTGTTTCTTTGTTTTATTTGCTTGTTTTTAACTATGTGGTTCTTAGGAACTGTTCTGGGTCTGGAATATTGAAGAGTTTGGTACTTTGATTTAGAAAACTGATTAATGATGGACGAAGAACATAACAAGCCATTCTGGTGGTAACTCTAAAATAGAGAATGCTGAGGTAATTGTGAATAGTGGGAATGTATATCATGAGGTTTTAGAAGGGGAATGAAAAGGCTATACAGGACTGAGCTAGGGCTCATTTGTGAGATATTAGGGCTATGAATTGCCTTTATTCTATCTGTGGTCTAAGAACTTGGATGAAGATGACTGTATTAAAACAAAATGGACTAATTTGTTTGGAAGATAGAATTTCAATACAGATTAGCATTGAGCCTGGTACTGATAGAAAAAATGAAATTGTTCGGTCAATCATCATAATCCAAAGGAAACCTGCACTACACGGTGACAGAGAGATGTCCTGAGAGCAAACCCACCCAACAGAATTTTCATCTTGTGAGAACATGAGCGTGTTCCAAGAGAGCCCAATCTTCATCCTAAGCCAACTTTGAAAGTGTTCCCTGACCCTCAAGAACAGTTGCTTGGAAAGGTGTTTCACTAGAGTTGGCACTGAAGCTGCTATAATGTAAAGCCCCAGATTGGGTTCCATTCCAAGCTGACCGTGTAACATGGCAGTGCCATCTACATGTTTATGGTTTTGGAAATATGAAAGATAAGAAGATTGCAGTGTTTGTGAAGTCCTGCTCCAAGGTTACAGACAGCAACTCAGGCAAAGAGACATGTGTCAAATTTGGAGTCTCTGAAAGGAAGACCTGAATGGTCATTTTCTGAAGTTATCAAGGCTAAAATGAAAAGAAACCCCAGGATGTTGTGGATATGAAGACCACAGGGTATGTTCTGTACTCTTACATGGGCACTAGCCAAAGAAAGAGATAATTTGTGCTACGGGTGGCAGAGCTGGAAAGAGTAGGAATGCTCAGGCTCCATGATTCCTAAACTTCAGTGTCTTTACTTCCAGATGCTAAGCGTAGTACTGTGAGATTTATTGTTTTCTCTGCTAAAAATTGTTCATGCCTTTGATCATTATTGGGTATATGTCATTTCTTCCATTTGGGAATGAGAATGTTTACTTAATGTTTACTATGTGCCAGTGTATGATGGAAACATATAACTTAATTTTTTTTTTATATTTTTTTCCAAGTTCACAGTTAAAAGGTTTCCATTCCCCACAGGTGAGATTTGTTCATTTAAATAGATAGAGTTGAAATTCTCAAAGGCTATAAGGACTTTTGAAATCAGACTGTATATGTTTGCATTACAAAATGGCCATAAGCTTATGGAAACCAGGGGTGGAAGGTTATGATAAAATGATATTCAAGTCAACAAGGGGGAGGAAACTCAGTGCTTAGTGTCACTTATAAGATAATCCCCAGCCTCATTTGTGAGGAATTTAGTGATTTTGACACCTGTCTGTGAGTGATTCTGTTGATTAGATTAACTGAGATGAGAAGGCACATCCTAAAAGAAAGTGGCATGATACCAATCTGTGTGTGAGCATCCTAGACTGGATAAAATAGAAAGTGATCTGAGCCCTAGGATTCAGCTTTCTTATTTCTTTTATTTTATTATTATTATTAATTTATTTTCATATATTAGACCTCAATCATAGTTTTCCCTCCCTCCTCTCCTCTCAGTCCTCCACTCCTCATCCTCTCCTCCTCTTTATCCCTTCAGAAAGGAGCAGGGCTCTCAAAGACATCAACCAAACATGGTATATCAAATTACAAGAAGATATAGCAACTCCCCTCATATTAAGACCGGACAAGGAGAAGGATTCTGGTATAATCATCAGAGAGGCTTGATCCAGCAACTTTTGGAAGCAAATGCAGAGAACCACAGCGAAACATTTGGCAGAATCCAAAAAATCCTGAGACTAAGGGAAAGAAAGACACCACAAGAAAAACCACAGAATCAGCAATCTTGGTCTGATAGGTGCTCATAGAGACTGAACTGACAATCAAGGAGCCTGTATGGGTCTGACCTAGCCATTGTGCATACATTTTATAGTTGTGTAGCTTGCTGGTTTTGTGGGTCTCCTAACAGAGTGTTTCAAGGGCTGTTTCTGATGCTTGTCTTTAGTTCTTAACTGCAAATGCAACATTGCCAGTTGTCTCAAACTCCCTCTGCTGTGACTCCCTGCCACAGCTGACTCTAACCTAGGACTGTAAGCCAAAATAAATCCTTTTTCCTTCTAGTTGCATTTGCTAGATCATTTTATCATAGCAATAGAAAAAGAAATGAAACACATGGGCTCCCAATTCTGTTTTCTGTATGCGAACTTCAATTCCTTCAGAAATGTACCCAAGAGTAGCATAACTGCATCATCTGGCTGATATATTATATTTTTGAGAAACTTAGATATTGTTTTCCATAATGGTTACAGTTTATTACTGACATGGGGGCTTTATTTTATGAGGTATGTGTATGGAAGTCCAATTTCTCCTTTCTTTACCTAAGCAAGATTGGAAATTCTCTAAAGGGTACTTCATTCTTTAACTGAAAACATAAACTACAAAACATCCTAGAACTGAAACACAAAACACCCAATCACACGCACTCATACCACAGAACAAAACCCCTCAAAACCAAGTGATTCACTTCTTTTTCCTTCAAGGTAATTTAAACCAACCAAACAACCCACCAACCAACCAAACAACCCACCAACCAACCAAACAACCCACCAACCAACCAAACAACCCACCAACCAACCAAACAACCCACCAACCAACCAAACAACCCACCAACCAACCAACCAACCCACCAACCAACCAACCAACCCACCAACCAACCAAACAACCCACCAACCAACCAAACAACCCACCAACCAACCAAACAACCCACCAACCAACCAAACAACCCACCAACCAACCAAACAACCCACCAACCAACCAAACAACCCACCAACCAACCAAACAACCCACCAACCAACCAAACAACCCACCAACCAACCAAACAACCCACCAACCAACCAAACAAACAAAGAAACAAAACAACAACAATGAAAACTGATCTGATCAGCAATACATTGCCTTTATCTTATCTTTCTTAAAAGCTCCTGTAGGATCGTATTGAGTATTTATATGAGTTTTTCATGAATTAACTTCACTGTGACCACTGTGTCTTCTGAAAATGTTTACTTCCTTTTTTTGCTATATTAGCTATTCTTTCACAAGAAATCCATATTCCATCTATTCCTAGGGAAAAAAGTAAAATGTGAGACTATCTACATCCTGTCTCTCAGAAAACAAGACATAATAATAAAATAAAATAAAATGTAGTAAGATAAAACAAAACAAACCCCTGGAATTTGATAAACAAACAAACAAAAAAATAGGACCGAGTCCAAGAGAAGGCACAGGAGACAAAGACCCACCTATTTGCACAGTCAAGAATCCCATAAAAACAGTGCTCCGGAAGCCACATTATATATGCAAATGACTTCTAGGATAAAATTAAAGAAAAATAACATATAGATAAAATAAAATTAAATTGAATTAAAATTAAAGGTAAGGTGATTTTTTTAGTGGTGGTTTTTTGTTTTTTTGTTTTTTTTTTTGTTTGTTTGTTTAGAAAAGTCTCTGACTCGATGATATTCCCTTGGAGGAAACTAAACTTTCATTTGGAAGATTATCAACTGGAGATAACTTCAGGGTTAAGAAGGGGGCATGTGTCTACTTCTTTTTTAAAGCACTACACCCCACCTCGTCCAGACCCTGTGCAGTCTCTGTGAGTTTAGCTACCATGTTGATGTAGAGGGTTTTGTTTCTTTTTATTTTGTTTTGTTTTGTTTTGTATTTTGTTTCTGTGCTTTTGGTTTGTTCCGTTTTATTTGTTTTGCTGTCCTCAAACCTCACTGGCTCCTATAGACTTTCTGCTCCATCATCCATGGGTTCCCTGAGCCTGAGGGAAGGGATTTTATGGAAACTTCCCTTTTGGGACTAAGTGTTCCAAGATCTCTCACTCTGCATAAATGTGTGGTTGGGGGTTATAGTATTTGTTTCCACCTGCTGTAGGAGGAAGCTTTTGTAATGATAGCTGAGAAAAGCGACTTAGTGGCTGAGCTGGTGTTTATGTTTCTCCTGTAGGAGCTTGCAGAGCACCTTCATGTACAAAAGACGCTAGAACATCAGGTGCAGGCTCTATGCCAGCACCAGGTCATCACACAACATTCAATAACTTGTGTGAATGCTATCATCAGCAAGGAGGCCTTAGCATCAGTTTACAGAGAACAACGTATATTCTTGGCAATAGCCTGGAGTGTTTAAGGAACTCACGGGCCCCATTTGTACAACAACTCAGATGGAATGCATCCCAAGTACTGGAAGCTTATTTGGTGTCAAGAGATGGCCAGTTGAGGCTGGTTGCATCTTCCTGGGGATCTAACACACTGATTTCCATAGTGGCTCTTAAAGTTTGTACTCTCATCAGCAATGGATGAGTGTTCCCTTTCTCTACTGTCAGACAAGTACTCTCTGCCACCAGTCAGGCATAAGGACTGCTGAGGCTGAGTGTGCTCAAACCTGGGGATTCTCAAAGGTTTGAGAATGGCAGGACTGGAGCTGCTTCCTACCTGTTTCTGTACTTGCTCTGGAATACATAAGGAGACACAACTGAGGGCACCAGAGACATTCAATCAAACAACGTAGCACATGGAGTCCTTCCCCATGCAAATAGAACATCATGAACGTCCCAGATTCAGCCAAAAGAAAAATATTTACTGCCCCAAATTCCATCCTACTCCCCTAGGTTTATATCATTCTTGTCCACAGAGAATAATGCACACAAGTTATTTCACCAGGTAGCATCTGAGAGCAGCTGTCTTTACAGAGTAGCACCTGGAGACTAGGGGTTTTATTTCTCCAGAAAGATTCATCTTTGGATCTTGGTCCCACCTGTTGGCCCAGGTTCTCACTGCCTGTAGAGGCTCAGATCAGAGCAGGTACTGCAGCTGTCGGGACCCGGGACACTGGCTACCTGTCCCTAGAAGGCTGCCCAGTCCTTATTACCTTTCTAAGAGCTGTAACACAGCATTCCTGGCAGAACAAGGGTCCTGTAGAACCTGTTCGTCATCCCAGGTTTGGTTTACTGGCCCCCTTCCCGCTCCGAGTTGTATAGAGAGACATCTGATACCCTACAGGTAAAATGACTTTATTAAGTTGAGATATGTCTCTTGAATCACTAATGTTTCAAGGACTTTTATCATTAGAGTTG
Source organism: Tokudaia tokunoshimensis (assembly GCA_036184795.1). Lineage (NCBI taxonomy): Eukaryota > Metazoa > Chordata > Mammalia > Rodentia > Muridae > Tokudaia > Tokudaia tokunoshimensis. The sequence goes on from BTHU01000019.1 coordinate 15,608,874, forward strand.
TTGAATTTTATCAAAGGCCTTTTCTGCATCTAGCAAGATGATCATGTGTTTTTCACATGTCTGTCATTTTGTTGTAACATCCCTAAATCTCTGGAATGAAGTCTATTTGATCATGGTAGATGGTCCTTTTGATGTTCTTGGATTCAGTTTGCATATATTTTATTAAGAAATTTTGCTTCTATGTTCATAAGAGAAGTAGGTCTGTAATCTCTTTCTTGTGTCTTTTTATGTGGTTTACATTTCTGGTAACTGTGGACTCATAAAATGAATTGGACAACATTCCTTCTCTTTCTGATTTGTGGAATAATTTGAGAAGTATTAGCATTAACTCTTCTTTAAAAATCTGATAGAATTCTGCACTAAAACCTTCTGGCCATAGGCTTTTTGATTTGTTTTGGTTTGGGCTGGAAGACTTTCAACTACTGTTTCTATTTCACTGTAAGTTACAGGTTTGTTTAAAATGCATCCCTGATCTTGATTTAACTCTGGTAATTGGTATGTACTGAGAAAATTATCCATTTCTTTTAGACTTTCCAATTTGTTCGATAACAGGATTTTAAAATATGTTCTTATGATTCCCTGGGTTTTCTTGGTGTATGTTATTATATCCCCCTTTCACTTCTAATTTTGTTAATTTGCATATTATCTCTGCCCTTTAGTAAATTTGACTAGGAGTTTGGCAATCTTACTAATTTTCTCAAAAAAAAAAAAAAAAACAAAAACAAAAAAAAAAAACCAAAACCAAAAAGACAAAAACCCAAAACATTGTGTCCCATAGGTTTAGCTATGTTATGTATTCATTTTCATTCAATTCTAGCACATTTTATTTCTTAATTTCTGTCTTAACCTCTTTATCATTTAGTGGAGAGTTGTTCAGTTTCCATGAGTTTGTAAGCTTTTTGCTATTTCTGTTGCTGTTGATATTCAACTTTAATCTGTAGTGGTCAGATAGGATAGGATGCAGGGAGTTATTTCAGTTTTCTTGTGTCAGCTGAGACATTTTTTTGTCTGAGTATGTGGCTAACTTTAAAGAAAGATCCATGAGCTGTTAAGAAAGAAGTGTATTCTTCTGTGCTTTTGTGAAATGTTCTGTAAATGCTAGCTCAATTTAGTTTATACCATCATTTAGCTCCAGCATTTCTCAGTTTAGTTTTTATGTGGATAACTTGTCTATTCGGGAGAGCAGAATATGAGTGTGTGTGAGGTTCAGTATGTAGTCTAAGCTACAGTATTATTTCTTTCATAAACTTGGGTTCTTTGTATTTTGTAAATAGGCATTAAATATTACAGTGTCCTCTTGGTGGACTTTTCTTTTGAGGGATGTGTCATGTCCAAATATCTTCTGATTTGATTTGGCTTGATGTCTAATTTATTAGAGACTAAAATGGATGCACCTGACTGCTTCTCAGGTCAACTTGTTTAGAATAACTTTTTCAATTCTTTACCCTGAGGTGATATCTATCCTTGATGTTGAGGTATGTTTTTAGACACATCAGAAGGATAGATCTTGTTTTCACAAGATCTATGGGCTGTATCATTGTATTGGGGATTAAGGCAATTGACGCTTTGAGAAATCAATGAGCAATTTTTGTTAATTCCGGTTATTTTGCTCCTGTGTGTGTGTGTGTGTGTGTGTGTGTGTGTGTGTGTGTGTGTGTGTGTGTCTTTTGATTTTCTGGTTTGGGATTACTTACTCCCTGTTTTCTGGGTGTGTAGATAGCATTTTCAGGTTGGAGTTTTCTTTCTAGTGCCTTCAAAGTGCTGAATTTGTGGAGAGATATGTCAATTTGATTTTATCCTGGAATGTCTTACTTTCTTCATCTATTGTGATTAAATGATACTTGGGTTGGCATTATTGTCTTGTACAATTTGTAGAACCTCTCTTCCAGCGCTTCTGGCTTTTAGAGTCTCCACTGAGAAGTCAGGAATTATTCTATTGGGTATGCTTTTGTACATTAGTTGGATCTTTTCCCCTTATAGCTTTTAGTAGTCTTTCTTTGTTCCACATATTTAATGGCTTGGTTCCCACATGGTCACAGAACTTTTTTTTTCTGGTTCAGTCTGTTTGGTGCTCTTTATGCTTCTAATACCTTCACAGGCATCCCCTTCAACATGTTAGGGACATTTTCTTCAGCAATCTTGTGGAAAACATTTTCTATGGCTTTGACCTGAGTTTCTCCCTCCTCTATTCCTATTATTCTTAGATATGCTCTTTTTGTAGAATCCTAGAATTTCTGAGTTTTTGTGTGTCAGGATTCTTTTAGATTTAACAGTTCCTCTGAACAAGATATCCATTTCTTCTATCTTGTCTTCAATGTCTGAGATTCTCTCTTCTGTCTCTCTTATTCTGCTTTTGAACCTTGCCTCTGAGTTTCCTGCTCAATTTCCTAAATATTTCATTCCCAGGCTTTCCTCGGTTGACTTTTCTTTATTGATTCTTTTTCCACTCTCAGGTCTTAGACTGTTTTATTCATTCCCTCCCACTATTTGCTTATGTTTTTACAGATTATGCTAGCAAACTTATTAATATCCTCTTTAAAGATTTCTAACATACTCATAAACATATTTTAAAACCTTCCGTTTTGTGCTTCAGCTTTCTTATAATACTCAGGGCCTACTGTGGTAGGGTTGCCAAACTCGTGTGAACACATTTTGTACTTGCTATTCTTGAATTCTTTTATGTCAACATCTAGGCACCTAGGTTTGAGGAAATTGTAATTCTCTGTGCCGATGTTTTCTATGGTCTTTGTTGAGTAGGTATTTTGTTCCATGTTCTTTTGTGCCCTCTGTGATTCTTTGGCAAGTGTGGTGACTACGTTGCTTGCTAGGAAGTACTTCTGAGATCCTGATAGATGTGGTCACTGTGATTCTGGGTAGAGGGTGCAGATATTGGGATATAAAGTATATAGTATACATATATATGTGTGTGAATGTATATATATATAATGTTATATATACATATATAATATATATAATATTATATATACTATATAATATATAGTATTATATTGTATATACATATATAGAGAGAGATATAGATACATAGATAGATATATGAAATTTTCCCAGGTATTATGAGTTGACATTTTGAAACTTAGGGATTGTGATGGGCTAGGAGGCAGTCATGAAGGGGTGGCCACAGAAGTAGCACAGCAGGGTGTTCAACTGAGATCTGCTTAATCTCCTAAGAATGGAGGCAGGAAGTGAGAAGAAGCCACAACAAGTAGCCTGCCACAGAGCTGGGCATGAGACCGGGGGATTGGATGTAGATGGAAAGTAAAAAGCTGAAGCTTGCAGACCTTTCTTACTGGCCTACTTGCTTCTCAGATTGGCTTAGCTACTAGGTTCGTGAAGAATACCTACTCGATTTCGAGGTTGGTATAACAGGATGATTAAGGAGTACTTTTGGAGGAGAAGATGTGCATGTTCCTCTGAAGATGAGGGCAGAGAGGAGGCAGTAATAGTGTCCTGCTTTAGCCCTGGGTAGGGGTGAGATGGGGAAATTGTATTTGGAGGAGAGGAAGTAAAATGTGGCAGTTAGGCTACCTGTTTCTCTGGCCAGAGGGCCCTAAGGGTTCTCAAGGAATGTCTGCTGGAGTTGTTAGTTGGAATAAGCCAATGAGTAGAGGAAAGAAACTTTGAGATCTAAGTTGATACATTGGAGATAGAGGCAGAGAGGGAGGCTGTAGAAAATGGTCTGTTACTTATCTGGGGATAAGACTGAAGGATTGAATTTGGAGGTGGGGGAGAAGTGAAGATCTGCAGTTGACTTACAAGTTTCCCTGACCTGAGTATATTTATTTTTTAATTAAATGTACTGAAAACTGTCGTACTAAATGAGTTCCATGAGTTCCATGGCCTAGAACTACTATTAATGTATAGTCTCAGGAATTGATGAACCAGCTCATATACCATTACAAACATAATCTTTGTTGAAATACTACATTGAGAATATATGACAGACTGTTTGGTCACAAAATAGAGCTATTCATTAATTTTAAAATTCATAAATAGTAATGATACATGTTTGGGATGTTGTGTTTCTTGCATGAACACCTACTTAATGATTTGATATTTTCTTTGTAGTGGGCAAATTCAAAATCCTCCCTCAGTTTCATAGATGGATATTTCCAAAGTCTTTAAAGGTATTTATAGATTGCCACTCCTTTTTGAAACATATAACACGATTATCATCAGTCTATATAAAATACAGAAAAGCTTATTTCTTGTATCAAAATGTAAATTTGTACCTACTAACCTGTTTGTTTTGGTTCCCCTCACTTTAGCTAGTCTGGATTAAGCATGTTTCGCCTTCCTACTTGTACTAGCTCAGCTATTTACACTAAGCACAGGAGACAAATCACGTAATCTACAGCTTTGGACCTGGTTTGTTTCAGGTTCATTATACTCTCCAGATCTCTGTATGTTGCAATGACTAACAAAATTTCAGTGTTTTCATTATTGATGAATATCAGTCCATTGTAAATTTGTTCTATATTTTATCATTCATATACAGGTAGACAGCTAGGATGATTGTGTACTTGCCCACTGAGAATAGTGTTATAGTGAATATGGAAATAAGGATCCCTTTTCAACATGTTTTCTAATCTTTTGGGTCCATTTCCAGCAGTGAATTTGCTGAATCATATTGTACATTTATAACCACAAAACAAAACAAAACAAACAACCCTCCATGCTATTTTCCATAGTAGCCTCATAATTTACCTTCTCTCAAAGAGTGTAAAGAGCCCCACTTTACATATCCTTACTATATCTTGTCTCTTCCATCTTTTTTCTGAGAGCAATTCTAAACTGTGTTTTCAGATGTTCCTATTCAGAAATTGTGTCAGTTCGTTTAAATCTAATTATTACTTATTTAGGGTAGTATTTCTTGTCTGTTATGGATATTAGCATCTTATTAAATGTGTAGTTTGCAGATTTTGTTTTAATTCTCCTTGTTGTCCCTTTGCCATTTTATTTCTTTTGCTATGAAGTTCAATGCGATGCCAAGTGCCTGTTGTGGAAGTTAATTTCTTTTTTGAGAATTTTATACATGAATAGTTTTTACGTCATTTCCATCTCTCCCTCTTTCTCTGCCAACTCCCTCATGTCCCTGCCTTTTGAACTCATGACCTCTCCTTTAATAAATATTGCTACATATATATGCACCTATTTTATATAAGTACACAGCTACTGAGTTTATTCACTGTTGGTCATACATGCATATGTTTAGTGTTAACCACTTGGTATGTAGTAGAGTGTTTCTGTTGGTTTATTCTAATAGTTTTATGGTTTGTAAGTTTTGTATTTAATACTTTAGCCCAATTTTGTACACTTTTGGCTTATAAGGGGGAGTTGATACTCCCTGCATATATATATATATATATATATATATATATATATATATATATATATTATATAAAGTAACATTTAGTAAAGAGAACATCTTTGTCCAGATGTAAGTACTTGTTTTCTCTGCCAAAAATAATTTGGCTGTAAGAATAAGCATGCATTTCTGGGTTTTCTATTTTGTTGCACTGATCCAGGTGGTATTTACAGCTAAGTAATATCTCTACGCCATGCAGAATACTTTTATATATTTATATTTTACTTTGAAATCATATGGTGTGTTGCCCTCAGTTTTTTTTTAAATTTATTTTTGCTATTTTTAATTATATAGAAAGTGTGTGCATATGTGTGTAGGTGTCTTCCAAGGTGAAAGGTGTCAAATCCCCTTGGAGCTGGAGTTACAGGTAGCTGTGAATAACCAGATGTGGGTGCTAGAAACTGAACTCAGGTCTTCTGCAAGAGCAGGTAAGTCAGCTCTCTAGGTCCTGATACCTACAGTTATACCCTTTGGCTCTAAATGGTTTTATTTTCCTACTGGTTGCAACCAATTATGTATTATTTATGTTTCAAAGTAGGTGGTTTTTGCATTTCAGTGCAAGTTCTAATTTATTCTAAGGATTTAGGGGTTGCTTTTATTCTCAAGATACAGGGGATACAAATTCCTATACTATAGTAAATTTGAATACTCTTTTTAAAGCTTTTTTCATTATCAGAAATTACTAAAAATATCTATTCAAATATAGAAACACAATAAGTAAGTATACATAATGAAAACAAATTCAAGACAATTTAGAAACAACACAAGTTTAAGATGCTTTTATTAACAAAATAAATATTGAATATTAAAATCTGAAGTCTATAATAATCATATATAACATATATATTAGAGATACTCAGAAATTATCAGTAAAGTAGACTAGTTTTATGTTTAGTCTAAAAACTGTAGGGAGAGAAATTATTCTGATTCCAGTGTGTCTCTGTGTTTGTGTATGTTTGTGTGTGTGTGTGTGTGTGTGTGTGTGTATCCCAAATAGAATCTCTTTTTCATTTTCATTAGTCCCAAATAAATCACATATTTAGAAATTCATCATTCTGCATTTTAAAATAATGTTGACATACTTTATCAATAGCAATAATCCACTGAAGTTTTTATTTAAACACTTGAGTTCCACCAAAATAAGGATTCAGGATTTGTCAAGATATCTGTTACCTATGACGAGACAGAATGGAAAAATTATATTAAGAATGTTCTAGCTGGGCAGTGGTGGTGCATGCCTTTAATCCCAGCACTTAGGAGGCAGAGGCAGGCAGATTTCTAAGTTCAAGGCCAGCCTAGTCTACACAGTGAGTTCCAGGACAGTCAGGGCTACATGCAGAAACCCTGTTTCTGGAAAAAGAAAAAAATAATGTTCTACTATTGAATCTTGATTGTACTTAGGAGCTAAGGTCTATTGTGTGCTAAAGTCAAATACTTGAATTTCAACTAGTCTTCTGTAAAACCTAAAACGCTGGCTGCTAAATGAGATAATTGCTAGGAAGTGATTATTCAAATAAGTTCTCACCATTGTTAAGATGAGTTGGTTTTAGTTGTAGAAAAACATTGGTTTATGTAATCCTAGCTTAGAAGAATGTTTCAAGTAAGAGATGCTCCATTTCTCTTTAACAGAAAATCCACTATAGCTAGAGTAAGAAAACAGGATTCTAGATTTTAATTACCACCAGCATCGGATATGGCAGAAGTTTGTTCCTGGCAGAACAAATGTAGCCATCACCTTTATGGAAAGTGGTGAAATCAACTGTATTTGTGCTTAGTGGGAAAGTGAAAGATTTTCTCTTTTATTTGATTGTTAGGAAATGAGTAACATGGTACCCATAGCAGCAAGAAATTGTTTCTCACTTTCCTCATCTTTTGAAGAAGGAAATGAAAAGGAGGACACTATTAGAAACTGTTTTATTATTATTATTTTTTATTTTCTATATTCTTTATTTACATTCCAAATGATTTTCCCTTTCCTGGTTCCCTCCTCCCCGAAAGTCCCATAAGCCCTCTTCCCTCCCCCTTTTCCCCAGTCAACCCCCTCCCACTTCTCTGTCCTGGTAATTCCCCTCCCCACCCCCCAAAAAAAAACGTTTTTTTGTTTGTTTTTTTATTTTTTATTTATTTATTTATTTATTTATTTTACTTTTCTCTTCTTTTCCACTTTTGATATTTGAAATGTTAATTTAACATCATGTCATGGTTTCAAAGGCCCTGACCCATGGATCTAGATCTGGGTCCAGAATGTAATCTACCTTATGAGAAAATTATTGTGTAAACTTACGAACAGGCAAGTTTTTAGTGTCTCCGTGTCATTGTGCAATTTTATAACATATACAAAAATATTAAACAAAAGAAAAGAACTATGCATATTTAAATTTAACTGTGATTCCTGTTTCTAACAAAGAGATCTTGTGGGGATTTTTAGGGGGGGGGTTGTGAGTTTTGTTTTATTTTGTTAATTTTGGTGGTTTTCACTCCTAGCATGATAAATCCTGTAGGAATCTAATTCCTATAACCTCATTACAATATTATAATTTTATTACTCTAATTTTAAAGCAATCATTAACCCTCAGTCAGATTTAAAATGCAATTAGGGAAACACATTGCATTTGACTTCATTTATGTGAAGTCAAATTAAAGGCGAATATACGGCACTTCTTTTCCATTGGTGTTTCAGTGCTCCTCATTTGGAATGCAGTTGCATTCTTCTGTTTTGATTTGAATTAACTTTCTGACTATAATATTCTCTATACTTCCTAATTCAGTTGATTTTGGAGTTACGTGAAATAATATAATTCCGTCTTTTAGAGAAATATTCTGTCTACAACCCTCTAAAAATTTTATTTTCTCTCGCAATTGCCCACAAGAAAGGGTGGATATACAAATTGTTGTCATTTTTGTCAAAACAAATTGTGAATACAGTGGAGCAGGACTAACATGCAGGTCAGATGGGGTTATCCTAGTAACTGTAAGAGCAAGCTGTCTCTGTCTATCTGTGTCTGTCTGTCGATCTATCTATCTACGTGTGTATATGTGTGTATCATACTAATATCCTTGTGCATTTTTATTCGTCCCTAATAAATCATTTTTTTAGAAAGTCACACTTCTGCATTTAAAGATTATTCTGACAGACACACTCCACCAATAACCAATCTCATTAGTTTCTGAGCTGTGCTTCTAAAAGTATGTTAAACAAACACAAAATACTTTTGCTTTTGTATTTCTCCATAATTCCATATTCTTTTTATATTGGCTCTTGATATTTGTCTTAAACCATAATGTTTATTTTAGGCATTATGTGTGTTTCTGTGATGGGTATTGAAAATATTGTTTTTTGGATTTTCTATTTTCTATTGTGAGTTATCTCTTGATATTGTTTAAAACTATTTTCTCCATGCAAATAATTTTTGTCCTTTTAAAAAACATGTAAGCATTTTTTTTCCAGATTTTTGAGTAACACTGGTTTTACCTGGGGCATAGTCATGTATAGATTCACAAACTATTTTGTAACTGTTTTCTTGTAATAAGATAATTATATTAACTTATGTTATACTTCTATCAACGATCCTGAAAATGTTGATTTCCAAGCCAAAAATAAAACTTTAGATAATTTAAATCAATATGTCTAATGCTTATTTAATTTTGTTTAAAATTTTGATTGTACATAGCAAAATATTATTTCTAAGTAATTATAATCATGTTTCCTAATATTGTCACTTCAATTCAATAACAATAGGTCAAAACACTTGAAAACATAATATATATGTGTTGGTTTTATGTGTTGGCTATCAATCTACCAATCTCACCTAAAAGACAGAATGTGTAAAATTATTCTATTTTAAAACATTTTCTGCTTGTTATGATTAGATCTTTAATCTCCACAAACAGTTCCATGTGTGGAGGCAAAGACTCCATTGCATCAGTATCCAAAGATTGCAGAGCAAGTTTTTGTGATGTAAATGTCCCTCTCTCCTTACTTCCTGGGGAAAATGGGGTAAATAATCTGCCTTCTTCCATAAAGTTCTGCTTCTCCACAGGTCCAAGAACAATTAGAGCAAACTACCAAGGCCAGAGACCTGACGCCGAAGTAGACGATATTTATCTTAGATATGTTGCCATGGCAACAGGAGGAAAGCTGCCCAAGCCATTCTTTTCCAGGTTCTTTAAAATTCATATACAAATATTTATAGCATTTAGGCTTGTATAAAGATATTTTAAAATGTTAGTTTACAGCACCAAAACCTCCAAGAATAAGTGTAGATTATTTTCCTTTGATTTTTTTTTAGTTCCAGTTTTGTAGGACAATTATTTATTTAAATGACATTAGAAATTGTCTAGTGAATATAACGGATGTTATTTTATGATCATTCAGACTATATACCTTTCATCATCTATGATAGTCTGACATGAAAAAGTATAATGAAGTGTTTTAATGTATGAGAGTCCCTAACCTCTATATACTATATTAAAGCAGATTAATAATACTATAAATACTATAAATAGTAGAAGCATTGAAAAAAAGTATCAAATCAAAATCAAATAAGTATATAGAAAATTTACATTTTAATAGATTGGGAAGTAAAGTCAGAAAAACAAAATACTACATTCACTTAAAGTCATTTTAGATGACTACTCTTCTTTTCAGATGAAGTAGCATCTAGAAACTGCATTTCTCTTTACATGACACTTATACCTTTAATTTTAAAAGCATCCCACCTTAGTCGGAGAATGCAATTTAAAAACTGACAATGACTTAAGGGGAAGGTTTCGTGAATTATTTACAACAATCAATCATAAAATGTTTATATGGCAATTTCTATTCTAACAGATAGACAACATTTGAATATTTTCTTTAATCTTCTTTTCTTTTTAAGATAGTTTAACATAAGCCATGGTATAAAAAGAAGTTTTGATGTTTAAAAAATAGCAAAGATTAAGCAAACTTCTTACATTTGTAAGTCTGTTAATTTTCTAAACCAAGTTTCCTGTTCAGTGAAACAATTTTTAGATTGTTTTTCACTTTGGATTGTTTGTCACTTCAGTATGCAGTGATGCTTGCCTTAGACAATAGCAGTCTGGATTAAACTTATCTCTAATGTCCCCAAAAGACTATAGGAAGGAAATTTGATGCATAAAAGATATTTATAAGAGGTTGAACAACTCAGAGAGGATTTTCTAGAATTTCTGGCACCTTTTCTAATATGATTTGTGATTCAGAAACTTATGCAGCTTCCAAGCTACTTGGGAAAGTTTTATATCTTTCATAACAACACTAAAGTTGATAGTATTTCTGATGATTTTTCTTTCTTATAGTGTTAGCCTGAAGTACTGCATATTGAAAAAATATTCACAGAACCACAAACCACAGCTTGCAATAAAATTTTGGTAGAAAAAAAATTTCTTTTTACCCTAAAGGATTTTTCTTTATTAAATAACAAGAAACTACAGAGGTAAGGAATGATTGCTGATGCTACCCATTGGTAATCTCATTCTGAGATAGTCTATGTTTCTTCACTCATTTGGTGGTTAGAGAGTGCCTATCATATACTAGACCTACTCTTTAAATGTTGCTCTGTTGATCATCAATTTTTAAACCCATTTATAATTAAAATTTTGAACATAATCAAAGAAGAAACTTTAGCTATAGTAAAATAATGAAGCATAATTTAGATTAATGGTTCAGGCAAAGTTTCACAAACATATAATTCCTACTCATATTTGTATAAATACACACACCATATATACAGATACAAATAATGGTGTGAATATTATTTACAAAAAGAGAGATTCCTTTCTGCAGAAAAAAGATAGACCTGTGCCCCGACATTTGCTCGCTGGAGGAGGTCACTCAGCCCAGTAGCCAGGTTAAACTTCTCCTCCCATTATAATGCCATGTCCAGCAGCATCTGGAATTCCTCCCTATGCAAATGAAGCATCCCTGCACCCTGACCCCAGGCGATGATATGCACTTACCCCAACAGCCTCTATTCACCCTCCAAAAGGTTTAAATGGTCTTTCTTCCAAGATTACAGTAAACTATCTCACTGAAGCCTGTCTCCCGAGACTCTTTTATCTGTACTCATTTTCTACCAGAGGTCTCCATTCCAAGGTCATTCTGCCTTGAGTCCCCACTAAGAGTCTCTTGGTTGTGACTGCAGGCCAGTCATACTGCTATGGGTGGAGAAGCACAACTCAAACAACAATGCATGGAATCATTGAGTAGAAGATATAATGAGATGTATTCTTCACTTCCCAAAAAAGCAGAAAGAAAGCCCCTTCAAAGGTACATCAGTAATCTAATTTTCTCTTACAAAATCTCTTCTAAATTTTCCACTATTTCCAGAGGCCAGCTAAGAGTTAGAGAGCCTGCTTTCAACATATAGCCTTTGGGATGACATCGAAGATCCTCAATACCTCATGGCCTGATTATAACCTCTGCCCTTGATCATCCATCAGCCCCCAGAAGCATAGATAGCCAACTATATGCTGCTTTCATAATTGGACTTCTGAAAATATTAAAGCAATCACCCCAGGTGCTGCTTCCCATCCTTGAAGGAGGAAAGCATGAAGCTAAATATGCAAATAAGAAAAAAAAAAGGTCAGAAATACCGTGGATCATAATTCAGTCTCCAGCAGCTGAGTAGTTCAAGTCAGTTTGAGCAGAAAGGTGAGAGGGTTACCTTGCCCCAGTGATCACATAATCTTCACTGTCTTCAGCATATCCAACAGGGTATAGGTGTCTTCCCAGCCCTGAAAAGGCTTCCTCGGGGTCTGCTCTAAAGCCTAGGTGATTTCCAGGAGCTATGTTGTAGCAAGTTTCTGTTCAGGGTAGAGCTGCCAGAGCAGGATCACTGTTCATTTTTTCCTCAGTTCACCAGACATAGAAGAGAGTCCAGCCAGAACTGAGTCCTTTAACCACAACTCAAAACACATAAGATTTAAGGACAAAGACACCTTCATGAGTCAGGATGCAATTGACCTTCTGCAGAAGTGGGTCCACAGAGGCTGGAGGAGGACAACTCATTCCCAGTATTATGTCCTTATTGTCAAACATCATCAGCATTTTCAACATATATCAAACATTGTCTCATAATAGCACTAGAGTGCTTCTCCTGAAATTATATGTCTATATTTTTAAAAATGACTGGTTGCAACCTAGAGATTGGTTTTCAAGAAGAAGACTAAATATTGAAAGTTTAACTAATTTTTTATGTGTCCTAGTGAATAATGAATAGGGTAATAATGAATAAGTTGAAGATGGCAAATATTAATAGAAAATAGTTACCAAAAAAAATAGAAAAGAAAAATTCTCAGACCTTGGTGATTAAGATGTATATTATGGAACTAGAAAGATGGCTCAGTAGTTAAGAGCACTGACTGCTGTTCCAGTGGTCCTGAGTTCAATTTCTAGCAACTATATGATGTCTTACAACCATCTGTAATAGGATCTGATGACCTCTTCTGGTGTGTCTAAAGAGAGTGACAGAATATACATAAAATAAATAATTATTTTAAAAAATAACAGATGTGTATTACATGGGAAATGCTGTGCTTCCCTTAACAAGCCCTGCTTTTGGAAAGTCCACATGCATCCAGATAGAACTCATTAAAGAGAAAAGATACATTGCAGGAGAACCTGGCTGCATGGTTGTTGTGAATAGGGAGGAGAATCAAGTGTGTTGCTACTAACAGACGAGTTTGAAAGAGACACTAATGTTAAACAGACTTAAACAAAATGAGCTGTCAATATGCAAACAGTGTGTGTGTGTGTGTGTGTGTGTGTGTGTGTGTGTATGTGTGTGTATACAAGTGATGCAGGGGTTTGTCAACCATCCATAGAGGAGAAATAGTCTGAAAAAGACAGCAGTAAGTAAATTGTCCCACAGTCTAGAGAAATACTGTCTTGTGGATAATAAATTTCCTTTATATTAATATGAGTACTTGATTTGGTATCCTTATGACCCACATGAGCATGATAGCCTTTCTGTATTTCCTGTAGTCAGAGACAGTCTGGACCAAGCTTGCCAGACATATCAGCCTAATCAGCTACTTTGGGGTTCAATTTAGAGACCATGTCTTAATGAACATTGTAGATATTGAAGAGGATACTTGTCATCAACTGTGAACACACACACACACACACACACACACACACACACACACACTAAAAAAGTACTTCATTAATCAGAAAAGGGGATTATTTATAGGGCAATCGCACACATGCGTACAATACTTTAAGGCATCTTAATTAGAAGTATAATGAATACATAAGTATATTGTCCAAGACATCAAGGCAATTATAAAAGGTGTGACAGACCTTTCAGATCTTGGGATTAATCTCTTTCAATTGATTCAATTTGTTTGTCAGAATTTACGGAAAATATAATAAAATGAAAAAGTCAGAACAATTTCCTACTGCATTGAAATTCTGAGAAGAACCAAGGGTGAAAAAATGAAAATAATAAAAAGGAAAGGGAAATTAAATGTGAGGAAAATAGGAAAAAGAATGAATAGATGAATGGCTGAAGGACAAAGGAAGGAAGGAAGGAAGGAAAGTAGGGAGGGAGGGAGGGAAGGAAGGAGGGAGGGAGGGAAGATGAATGGATGGAAATAAACAAGCAAGCAAGGAAGGAAGGAAGCAAAGAAGAAAGGATGGATGGGAAGAAGGATGGATGGAAGGATAGAAGGAAGGAAGAATGGATAGCTAGTTGGAAGGAAGGAAGGATGGATGGATGGATGGATGGATGGATGGATGGATGGATGGATGGAAGAATGGATGGATGGATGGATGGATGGATGGATGGATGGATGGATGGATGGAAAGAATGAAGGACAGACAGAGGGAAAAGGGGGAAATACAGGAACAGGGAGATGTGAATGGAGAGAGAAGGATGGAGATGACACAAGGAATGGAGCAGAAAGGGAACGTCACAATACAAGGGAGAGAAGCAGACAAGATGCAAAGCAGGAGGAAAAGAATTCTATCTTCTTCAAATTTGAAAAAGCATCATGTTTCCTCTTTCAGTGAATGCATTCTTCAGCATTATGGGAACTGAATTCTTCATCAGCATTATAGGAACTTCATTCTTATTTGAATGGGAAAGGAATTTTGAGGAAAAGAAAAATGGCAGACAAGAAAAATCGGTTGCCCTGTACCTCTTCATATACTCTGTGAGTAGTCACAAAAGTTCCCAATCTTTCATCATTATTATATGGCCACCTCTATCACTCCTCATGTTTGTAAAAATAAAACAGCAAATTAAACAACATAAGTGATTGTAAGGCAAGGCAGAAAGGTAGAACAAGCTATAATAATGTCTTGATATGACAGATTACATCCAAGTGTTTCTAGCCTATGACCCATGGGCTGAGGATAGGGATGAATGTTGGCCTACATAAATGTGTCAACTTACTTAATACATGTGATTTCTTCCACTAGAGTTTATTGCAACTCAGTTTCACAGTTCTAGATTATGAATTCTTCGGATGACTGCTCATGTTTCAATTTTAAAAGGAATAACCATGTCTGTGAATATGCTCCAAAATATTGTTTCCTATAGAGAATATTTATGGAATATGGCTATATAGATTCATAGAACTGATCTTTATTTGTCTTCTAAATAAATCTCTTTATTACAAATATCATTTACCCTACATATTGAATACTAATAATCCTTTTATTTTCCCCATTGAAAGTTCAACTTATCTAAATTATGCATTTTGATATGATATTATCAGTGATGAGATATGCGATTTTGTCTCCTGGTTTACCCATTCATTACTAAGTATGTAACAGCCTAAATTACAATTAACATTGCAGACAGAATTTATGTATCTGCTCCTGGTTTATAAACTATTCTTACAGTGTGTCATTCAATATGGTTATTTTAGTTATTAGCACTCAGTACTATAAGATTTAAGTAATTATATATGTTTTCATCATTTATAGAAAGTAAAATGGAGCCTAATAAAAATTTTCCTGATATTTCAATATTTCCTTTTCATTTGAACTTCTATTTCTTTAGAGCTCAGAAAGCATATTCTAAATACTTGTTAAAGCTATTGACTTATTGGAAAATATAAGATTTGTGTTCTAGTCACAGCAGAACTTCAAAATTCTACCTAGGTGCTGTCACCATCTGACTCAATTACACTACAGCTAAGGCAGAATGCCAGCAAACAAATGATATACTCATCATAAGACTCCACACTGGAATGACTACTACCAAATTTAAGGAATGATAGATTTATCTAGCATATTTGATCCTCAATGATCAAGATCAAAAGTGTAATTATGTATAAAAGGCAAGAATAACGAATGATACAGGAAGCCATTTTTATATCTGAATCTTTTAATGCTAGCCAAAGAAAGAGAAGATAATAGTGAGGAATAGTTAGGTTCCGTAAAGGAAACCAGGGCACATGGTACAGTACTGTAATGTAAGTAAAATGATGCCTTCTGCTTCTCTCAACTCTTAACTAGTTTTCATCCATGGACCTTGTGACTTAAGAGAAATCTTCAGTTAACATGAACTGATTGCTGTGTGGCGAATAGCAAATCATATCCATACCACTGAAAGAGCCATCTGAACCAGCAGCACAACCCATAAACTGTAGAAAAAGTGATGTATACTCCCTGTAAAACTGACAGTGACTTAAATTACAGATATCAGAGATAAAGAATCTATTTTTTAAATGTCACTTCTGTGTATGTGTGTGTGTGTGGGTTAAACATAAAGAACATCTGTCCTTATACTTCCTTTTAAATCATCTTAATGTCCCAGGGAGATTAAATGATAGACCCACAGTCACAAACTGCATTGAGTAAAGATTGAACCTCATACAGTGCAAAACTTTGTAGGATGTTCAAGATAACACTTCTAGGTTGTCAAACATGTCAAAACTTGTAACATTTGAATGCAATAATATTAAGAATTTGAAGTGCAGATTACTGTTATCTTCTATCACTGGTGCTGTGTCAAATATTGATTCAGAAAAAACTACTGAAGATTTTTTTTTGCTTATTTTATATTAAGTGATAAAAGACTTGGGATGGAGGAGAAATGGATAAATCTTAAAAAGTTATCAAAATATAAACTGTATTTGATGGTTATTCTTGATTCTCTACTGGACTGCACTGAAATTTACCAAAACCCAAATGACTGGCCACACTGTGAGGAATATTTTCTCTTAATTAAATAATTTTAAGTGGAAATACCCAAGTCTAATGTGCATCTTTCAGGTGGGAAAATAAATCTTTAATCCAGACCTTTTGAGAGGTGGGAGACCCACCTATAATCTGGACCACAACTTGGGCTAGAAACTTATATATAAAGGACACAGATGAAGTAATCTCTCTCTCTCTCTCTCTCTCTCTCTCTCTCTCTCTCTCTCTCTCTCTCTCTCTCTCTCTGCTTCCTTGTTCTTTTTATCACTAGCAAGTTCATTTCTTCACTGGCATTAGAACCTACATCTTAAAGATTTTAGTGTATATTGAAGACCACCTGAAATATCTAACCTTAGTAACTGGATTCTTTTACCTCGGTTCATAGGCATATGTGTTTGTGTGTGTATGTGTGTGTGTGTGTGTGTGTGTGTGTGTGTGTGTGTGTGTGTGAGAGAGAGAGAGAGAGAGAGAGAGAGAGAGAGAGAGAGAGAGAGAGAGATATTCATGCCATAAGTTCTATTAATCTAGAACGCTGCCTAATACCCTATTATCTTAATTAAGATGTGAAAATTTGACAGTTTAAAAGATACTTCTAGAATGGCCATAATATGAATTGGTGAGTGGACACAGCAAAGGATGGATAAATGAATGACATGACATGTGTTCTCTCTCCCACTCTCCAGGGCCTCTCTGTTCATTCCAGGGAAGCATCAAACCATTAGGGGAGTCAGTGCATAACTTGATGATTTAGGCATAGGAAAAAAAACTTTGAAAAGGGAACCAGAGAAAAGTTTATAAAAAATACTGTCCAGTTATTCTAGCATGCTATAATTCTTTGCTGTTACCCTAACCCTAAAGGTTGTTACAAGATCAGGTTACAGTGGGGATGCTCTACATTATTTCCCATGTTCCTCTGGTGTTTGCACATGGTTTTGTAATGCTATAGATATATCTTTAGACCACTGTATTTATCTTAAACAAGTCTTCCTCTTTGTTGACTAATATAGCCATGCAGTGAGGAACATCTGTAGTTCATGATTTTATAGCTTTTGTTTGTGTTTAGTGATTGACTTAGAGTTAGTTTTCAAGGAATTGACAAATCAGATCTCTTTGTGAATCTGTATTTGCTATGTATTATAATATTGCTTTCTGAAAATGTATATCATGTGCCATTTTCTCTAGCAGAAAATGAATAAATCAGTTTCCTTATAGCATGCTTGTAACAAAAAAAAGATAAATGAAAACTAAAAAAAATAGGAGAATTATCTTAGTAATTATTATCTGCAGCTTATAATACTGTGATTCAGACAGGATTGAAATGATATTTGGGATTGTCTTTAAAGAATGTACAAATTAAGATTCCTCAGCAGTTTGATATTGCAATGGTTTAAGTGAACACACTCTTATGTCACAGTAACAACAGACCTAGTTCTGTTTATTAAGTCTTAAGTACCTACTGATATTCTTCTTTGTGATGATAAAATGAAGATACCTAGGTGAAACAGGCCAATTCTGTAATTTTCATGCAAACATATTTCTTTTAAATTTAATAGGGGAAAAACACACTCCAGGATTTCCTCCTTTGACTCTTTTTGCCCTACCTTCATTACTCTTTTCTTTCCTCTCATCATGTCACAATTCAGGAATATCCTTCACCCCCAAGCAGAAGATAAATCTGTGCAATTTGCCTTTAGAAATCATTTTATAAACACTTACTATTCCTAAAGTGTACATTTAGAACTTGTTTTTGCCAACAACTCAGGAAACTAATAAGGAAATGAGACTAGCATGATAACTTGAGCTTCATAAAACTATCCTTATTGTTAACCTTAACTATTTTTTGAGTACTACAAAATAAGGCATATGTCTAAGGGGCATGGGCTTGCCAACTTACATAATACTGAATTCAGTCTGTGTAAAGGATGCTGGCAATTGATTTGCAATGCTCAAATGACTGATGTTGGAAAGTAAATCAATGTAACTCAAAGTCCGTATCTTATTCATTTGGTGATCCTTATTCTTCTCAAGGTATAGAGTAATAATGGAATTAGGTAGAGAACTATCAGTTTTATTATATGTTTATTATGAGTGTTAGTTTTGTTATATGAGTGTCTTAAATTCCACCAAAATCTTGTTAACCTAAGCAGATAGACACAGGAATTCACTTTTTTATTTATTCTTGGAAACCTCAGTGCCCTTTCTCCACACCTAGTTGTCATAAACTTCCCACAACTCCCAAACTGCACTAGAGTTAGAATAAAGTCGTAGGGTTGGTGTCTTAGTTAGGGTTTTACTGCTGTGAACAGATACTATGACCAAGGCAACTCTTATAAAGACGACATTTAATTGTGGCTCGCTTACAGGTTCAGAGGTTCATTCCATTGTCACCAAGGTGGCAACATGGCAGCATCCAGGCAGGCATGGTTCAGGAGGAGCTAAGAATTCCACATCTTCATCTCAAAGCTGCTAGCAGAAGACTGGATCCAGACAGCTAAGATGAGAATCTTAAAGCCCATATACACAGTGACACACCTACTCCAACAGGGTCATACTTTCTCATAGTGCCACTCCCTGGGCCAAACATATACAAACAATCACAGTTGGGGAAGAAATGGTATGACTTATGCTCTCATTTCTTACTCTAGTTAATTTCTTCAGAAATCTCAAATTCCATTCCATAGTCAAATTTCTGCCATATGCCTCACAACCATCACACTGGCCTAACAAAAGAATTGAACTCTTACCATTGTGAGCTGTTATTTCCTCTCAATTTGCTACCATGGTTTAAATCTTCAACACCTGCCACAACTTATTTTGAGAGCTTGGTATCTAGTCTGAGGAACCTTGGAAAAGTCAGGCAGGATTGACTGAAAAAGACTTTCGAAGGGCACACTGTTGAAGCTTGAAATTGTTATGGTTCCAAGTTGATGCTCTGTTCCCTGGACAGGAGTCATGTGAACAGCCTTACCACCTTCTACCTTAGAGCTATGCCAGCTAGCATACCTACCATGATGGATTGATGTCCCTCTGAAATCATGGGCCAATGTAAGCCTTTCATCCTGTAAATTGACGGTATTTTGGCCACAGTGATAAGAAATAGCTAGCACATGGGCTGAAATGTTATTTGAGCCATTCTTCATCTTTGTTGGGTGCTCACAAATGTATTTCCTAAAATTGTAGATGATAGAATGAAAGTGATTAGAATTGTATAGGATCTTTGATGACACACATCTTATTTTATCCTTAAATTTTGTGCTGACTTTGTTTTTAATATTTCCATGTTAAATGAAACATTAACAGACAAGGAAAATGCAGCACTATAATCATTACACCACAATATTAGAGCCACTGTGAAAGAAGTAAAAGATCAGCCAGTAAGAGAGCCGGGCAAATTGATGAGATTGTAATCAGGTACATTTTATGCACCCTGTGCTTCCCAGCCTGGGATGGCACACTATCTTCATAACACAGTGTCAAAGTCGAGAGTGCAGTCAGAGTAATCTAATAAATATCATGTTATTTTATGTAAAATGCATCTAAAATTGATTCCAAATTAAGATACAGCATAGACAGAAAAAATTATTTTATTTCTCTTAAAGCAGCTATCAACTGGCTATATCTCTTCAGTAAGAGTCAGATTTTCTTGTTTAGGCTAGACTTTTATCTGGTTTGATATTTATAGGACTTAGTGGCTTATCAAGAATTAAGAGGAAATAAGAAATTATGTTGGAAGAAGCATATGCTGAGGGAATAGAGAGAAGGTGGAGGAGGAAAATGAGTGGTAGATTATGATCATATTTCATTGTATTTATGTATGAAATTACCAAGAATAAAGAAACTAGTTTTCAAAGAGAAAGCACCATTTTCAAGCTTGTGTTTTTAGATAATCAGCCATTTTTGAACCTATAATTAGATCCTTGCCTTGATTTTTTTTTTTAATTTGCTTGCTTGCCTGCTTAGTTAGGCCAACATGAAAAACTGAAGAAATTATAGCGTGTAGACTAAAATCCATTTACATGACCTAGAATATTTCCAGACTCTCTAAAAGCTTTGAGTGTTAGAAAAGAAAGTTCTATTTATGTTGCTAGGAACTGTCTGCAGTGGCACAGTTAAATGAAATGAGCCATCCTATTATACAAAGTCATGAAATTAAATTTAAAAAGAACAAGTGTTTCCTGGACAGGAGTCTCTTTTCATTACTGTTGTAAGAGATCTCATTTTCCTGATAGCAGCCCTGGAAGTGTGACCATGGAATTAGATACTATTTTATATATTTTTTACCTAATAGAAACACAGGTAATTTCAGATGTGTTACTAGGTGATTTCAAATGTGCTTATTGTCTGTGTCTCCTCCGAATTTTCAAAAGTACAGAATATTTCATCATTTAGTTTGTAGCCAGCAGGGAGAAAATGTGTTTCATAGATCTTTTCTTTGCAAAATTCCCATAGAATGAGACTGCAAGATTTTATTGCCAAAAGATCTAACATCAAAGTTTAGAAAGTGCATCTCCCAAATTAATAAATTTGTAAGACATTAACTAAAATCCTTTGTGAAGTACATTACTACTTTCTTCCAGCTCCCAAATTATGGAGGTGTACAAGGGATTGGTCTTAAATATGCTCCTGAAGTTCATGTTGTTTTACTCCATGTTGTTTCTTAGATTCATCAAAGTCACCTTTAAGAATTCACTTCATGCCCTGTTTTCAAAACATGACAATTTGAGAATTAATATACCTGAAATACTCTCTTTAAAATTTCCTTTGTTTCAAGGAAGAGAATAATCCTTACAGATCATTGTTTTCTCTAGAGTAAAAGTACATACTCTGATTCTCAACACAATGGGTGCCTTTCTAGACTCTCCAAGAATTTCATACCTAGAAGTAACAGCCCGGAAATCACTATGGTCACTGCCTCTTGTGGTTTGACTCTGAAATTCTCTACAGACTCATGGCATGGATGCATGTTCTTCAACTTGTAAGCCTATTTAGCAAGGTTGTGGATCCTTTACTTCATGCAGCCTATAACATAACTAGTTGGAAAGGTCATTAATAGTTAAAGGTGGTACCCTTCTCCTAACTTCATTGTTCTCTCCTACCTGACCTACAGTGGTAAGAGTTCTGCTATAAATCCCCACCTTCCATAAAGGGGCTTCAACTTCTTTATTCTTTCCCCTCTGTGATAGACTGAAGCTTTCAAAACCATGAGCTGAAACAAATGCTTTCTCCTTTATGCTGCTTTTTGTTCAGGTACCGTGGTCATAGTGATGCAGAAGTAACCAAGACATGAACATATTTCCATTCCAGTGCATGTACTGGTAAATAACACAGTTCTTCAATTAAATAAGTAAACATCTTTCTCTTCTGCAATCCTGATGTAAAACAGCAGGGAAAAGTTAAATTGAGCAAAACAATTTAATTGTCATCAAATTTTGTATTATGGTTCTACAGAGGAACAGAACTGATGAATGAATATGTATATGTGTATGTGTGTGTATATATGTATATGATGTATATGTATATGATGTATATATATGTATGTGTATGTGTATGTATGTGTGTATATGTATATGATGTACATGTATGTGTGTGTATATATATGTATATATATACATATGTATATATGGAGATGTATTAATTTGGCTTACATGATAGTGACTAGATAATCCAACGAAAATAAAATAAAATAAAACTGCATGCTAGAGAGGTGTGGGATCTGGTAGATACTCAGTTTGTGAGTTTGAATGTGTCAGCACTCCAGACTTGGCACTGAAGGTCTGGGTAACTACTGGAGAGTTACTGGTGGACACACTCACCAGCAAGAAGCAAAGACAGGCAAAAAGGTAACATTGTTTGTTCATTGGATATCATTATATCTATGCTGCCTGCCCATTCTAGTAGAGGATCTTCATACTTCCAGTCATCTTTCTTGGAAATATACACCCAGGACTTTCTCAAAAGCATAGTTTTCAATTGATTCCAAACTAACTCATGTTAAAATCAAGATTAATCACGACCAATATTAAAGAATATATTTAAGTACTATAGGTCAAGACAACCCTCACGACAATAAATCCTCAGAATACTCAGTGACATTGACAGTGAGATTTTAAAACTCTTAGGCAAATTATGAATTTCAATCATTGGGCTTTTAAATAAATTGGTACTTCTAGAAACAATTGTTGGCAACTGCCTCTACAATGGAACACAATACTTTGATTTTTTTGCAAGATTAACTTCTTTTTTAGTTATGCATTATAAGTATGTATCTGTGTGTATCACAGAGCCCAGAAAAGGGCTCAGATCCCTTGGACCTGGGGATATAGGAAGTTGTGAGCTGCACAATGTGAATTCCTGGAACCAAACTCTGGTCCTCTTCAAGAGCGGCAAGCCCCAAAATTACTGAGTCATTGCTCTAGCTCTTGTATTTATATTTTTATATGATTTTTTCTTACTTTTCATTTTTCTCTTTTACTCAGTGATAGTTCCCCTTCTTGAAACAAGAGTTATGAAGTAGTGCTCATTCAGGAAAAGGACCACAGATATTCTCAGACCTAGTTGGGATACCAGCATTGTTACATAGGTATAGAAAGTGAGGTCATTAAAAATAAATTCATGTCAGGTAGAAATATTCTCCAGCTCTCTGAAAACAAAGCCATTTCCTGGTTCCAGCTCTGGACTCATCCATTTGTTTTCTGTACTCGTTCGCGGGTTATTGCTTTGTTCTTCAGTTCATGCATCACCCACTCATACGTTTTATGTCTCAAAGTCACAGCCAATTTATTTGAGTAAATTGAAGGCTCACAAATCTAAAAAGTTTTGAAGCTAATTACCTTTTCCATTGCTTTCTTGCAGAGGTTAAAATATGATCGTCCTTCCTGTCGTTGAGGTTACATTTAAAATAAGAAGTGATATGTACCTCTGATGCCGAGCAAATGGGAAGCAGACTGTTGGGACTAACCTGTGGCCACATTTGTCTTTGTCTGGCTTTCTATAAGATGCCTAGGCTTCAGCATTCCAAGTTTTCTAACACCAATATAACAGCTTTTGCATATATCCTGTTCCTCAGTTCTATTCTATTTCCTTCACTGTTTCTGCTAAGACATCTAGAGAGTTGGAGCATCTAAAATTTTCCATTCTGTGTAGTTTCCTGTCCTTTAAGCATGAGGATTCAGGTACCTAGAACCAACTTAAAAAGTCAAACATGGAAGACAGTGATGGTGACACACATCGTTACTCCTAGTACTTGGGAGTTAGAAGCAGGCAGATCTCTAAGTTTGAGGCCTGCCTGGTGTGCAGAGCAAGTTCTTGGACAGCCAGGTCTATACAGTAACCCTATCTCAATGAAACTATAGACTAAACTGAACTAAACTGAACTAAACTAAACTAAACTAGAAACAAGCATGAAGGAATATGCCTATGATTTCAACACTGGGGAGGAAGATAGGGCATAGACAGGCAGTTCTCTGGAGCCCACTAGCCAGCTAATCTAACCAATGATTGATCCCTAGGTGCAGTGAGAAAATTCATTTCAAAAAGTAATGTCCTTAACAATTGCAAAATCATATAAAACAGCAATCTGTGACCTCTACACACGTCTACATGCAAGCAAACACAAACATAGACATAAGTCACACATATACCCAAAATGTGTACTCTTCAGAGACTGGAGGAAGGGATGAAAAGAAGTGGAGAAACCAACATCTTTAAACTATATGGACATGGATAGTACTGTAAATACAGGACAGCACTGTTTAAGATATCTTACCATCTTCAGTAGCGCACAGTGAGTACCACTGCCAACTTAGGCAGCCTACAGTGCCCCAATGCCACAGTCACATCTGCTCCCTCATTAGCTACAGCAAGACAGAATTCTTACTGTTATAAGTGACGGAAGCACTGAGCAGGTGACAGGCAGGTAGAGGTTTCTTCTGGATTAAATATAATGCAAAGAGACAGCCTCAAAGGTAACTTCTTGAACAAACGATGCTTTGTTTATAGCATGAGGAAAAAGTGATATAGACCCTGACAAAATGTCACTTAGTCTGAAATTGGAGTAAAGAAAGTACAGTCACTTATTAACTTTCTGCCAAGGATCAGGTGGATATAGAAAAGCAAACCTGTCATTCTTGCTATCACCAGGTTTATAGACAACTCCAGAAATCATATTGACCTATGGCTAGAACAAAATCAGCTTGGGTTTCCTTAACTTGTCTGAGGCAGAGTGCCTGGGCAAAAATCAAAAACAAAAACAAACAAAAGACAGGTATGATACCTAACTTCTCTATCAATGCTCACATCATAGGAAAAAATGAAAAATGTAAGTCTGTAAACTCTCAAGCTTTGTGTTACAAAAGATCTAAAAACAATAACAACAACAACAACAACAACAACAGTATTTTTAGTCACTACTTTGGCAGGATTAGTCCTGCAAATGTTCTCAGACAAAACAGAAGTAAAAGCTCTTTTGATGTCTTACCAAAGTGTGTGATAAAGGCTTTTATCAGTCACTAGGGTTAATCCAAAAATGCAGATATGTATTTTATTCTATTTTTTTTAAATTCTCTCATACATTACATCCTGACTGCAATTTCCTCTCCCTCCTCTCCACCCAGTCCCTTCCACTCTTCCTTCTTCCACTTCAGAAAAGGGCAGACCCACCAAAGAGATAAACTAAACATGGCATATCAAATTACAAAATGACTAGGCATCTTCCCTTGCATCAAGTTTGGACAAGGCAACCCAGTAGGAGCAAAAACTTTCAAAAAAGGCAGGCAAAAATGTCAGAAATGGTCCCTGCTTCCACTGTTAGAAGTCCCACAAGAAGACCAACTTATACAACCAAAACATACATGCAGAGGCTTTAGGTCAGACCCATGCAGTCTCCCTAGTTGTAGTTTTAGTCTCAGTGAGCCCCAATGAACCCAGGTTAGTTGATTCTGTGGGTGTCTCTGACCCCTCTGGCTCCTTCTGCCCCATCTTCTGCAGGATTCCAACTAATGTTTGAATGTGGGTGTTTCAATCAGTTGCTGGATAAAGTCTCTCTGATGATGATTATGCTAGGCTCCTGACTAGAAGTATAGCAGAATAGCATCAGGAATCATTTTACCAGATTTTTGTTTAATTTTATTTTGTTTTGATTTTGCTGGTCATGTTTGTTTTTATCTTAGGTGTCTGAGCTATCTCACCTCTGGTTCCTGATACTCTAAGCAGTATCAGGGGTGGGCTCCTTCTCATGGCAGGAGTCTCAAGCTGAACCCATCATCAGTTGGCCACTCCCACAATTTTTGCACCATCTTTACTCCCCAGCAAATCTTGCTGGCAGGAAAAAAATTGTAGGTCTAAGATTTCATGGCTAGGGAGGCTTTCCAGTCCCTCCATTGGAAGTCTGGCCTGGTTATAGGAGGTGGTCTTAGCTAGGGTCACACTCCTACGTTCCTGGGAGTCTCTTTTTCTAGCTTGTCCTGAAGATGCCACCAATTCTGTTTCTCTCTCCTAGTTCTCTTGTTATGCCCAATTCACAGCTACCTCTAAAACCACCAAGGTGCCAATCCCGATGCAAACACACAAGGGTCTTTATTAAGAGCTCACAAAGAAAGATTCTCATGGTCACAGAGGGTCAGAGTAAGAACACCGAGTGTAGGGGTGTGGGGTCTCTATTGTGGTTACAGGAAGCTTGGGGAGTTTTCATATGGGTCAGTAAGCTATTATTTTTAAAACTGCATTTTTGGTGTAATCTGCAGGATCCCAACATGTGAACAAAGTCACCTGACAAACAGAATGGTAGTTTATCTATTCTCTATAGGATGACATAAGCTATCATCTATATGTACCATGACCTTGCTAGTGTAGCCTGACTGGTTGTTGCCAGTGGGAAGGCATTGCTATGGGATATTTGCTCAAGTGGACTTTATGGTTTCCTTTCTGGAAGTGGAGTTTAGCACCTGTCCTTGCACAAAAGGGTGTTTCTTCAAAAATGGAGGTGGTTGGGCTTCATGCTCTCTTCTTCCATCCTTTTCCCACTTGATTCCTCCTATTCCCATCCCCTACCCTCCAATCTACCTTCCTTACATACCTGTTCTAGTTCCCTTTCCCACAGATGTCCCTGAATCCCCACTGGAGACTTCCTCATTACTTAGCCTCTCTAGGTCTCTGGACTGCATCATGATTATCCTTTACAGCAAATATCTACTTATAAGTGAATTCATACCATGTTTGTCTTTCTGAATCTGGGTTACTTCACTAAGGAAAATTTTCTGATTCCATCCATTTGCCTGCAAATTTATGATGTTATTTATTTTTAAAAGCTGAGTACTGACCGAAGGCTTCATTTAACTGAAGAAAAGCTACTTCTTTTGAAAATACCTACGAAAAGAAAAAGCAATACTCTTCTTTACAAATGTTTTTCTTTGTGGTAAATTATTTTGCTGCATTTGTTATCTAAAGTTTTAGTTTCTATCTTTATGCAAAGCTTTCAACTCTATAAAATACATCAAAAACTTCCAGTAAATAAGAAATATGACCTATACTACATCAATGAATCACTTTCTGTTCTAGAGTCTCTTACCACTATCTACATTGCACTATTTTATTAAATAAAAAGTCACATATATTTATAGCTTAATGGTGAAACTGAGCACAGCTAAGGAACAAGTTGCTTAATAAATTAATAATAGAAAAAATGAATAACAAAGCAATATTAGAAGATAGAATAAAGGGCTATAAAGTTCCACCCTGCAAATTTGACTCAGTCACTGAAATCATCAACTCAGCACCCGAATTGCCTGCACTGAGCATGTGCAATAATTGATCTGTGAGTAATTCATCACGGATGGATGAGGAACTTTGAGACCATAACATTCACCCATGGAATACTGACTATAAATAGATTTTGGGAGAAAAAAAGTCATTATTTTCAGTTGTGTGCCTACTGCTGATCCTACCAGGTCCCAAAACATACCTCCAAACCCAATTATGTATGTACATAGCCTGGATTAAACACAGTGGGTCCACAAATCAAAACTAATAGACAAAAATGTGAGGAGATTTTTCCAGTGTGTTAAACAAAGACTCTTTTCTCATACAATATAATTTGAATATTCTCTCCTCTACTATGCCATGTTCCTCCCCATTTCCTCTCCTGTCTAGATTTACTCCCATTTTGTCTCTCATTAAAAAAGAATATGCTTCCGAGAGAGAGAGAGAGAGAGAGCAACAAAACATAAAGGTATAAAGCAAAATATAAGATAAAATAAAACCATCATGGTAAAGTTGGACAGACAACAGCAGAAAATTAAGAGTCCTAAATGAAGTCACAGCAGGAATGTGAGAGGGTAGGTAGGTGTGGGCAGATGGGAAATAGAAGAGGAAAAGAATAAGACTGCTCAGTATACATTATGCCCATGTGTGAACTAGTCAAAGAACAAATTTCATTAAAAAAGGATATATAATGAAATAAATAAAGGAAACAGTATAGTAAATACAAAGCAATAAAAACCTATTCAGTGTCTAAACAGTTTGTACAATGATTTGCAAAACCAATAAAAGTTCATTTTTGTTTTGCTTTTATTTGAACATTTGTGGAGTTTGATTCACACTCAGGATTGTGAAATCCCCAAAGACAGTAAGTAAATAAGTAAGTGAACTTATTTCAATAGTTTACCACAGTCAGATTGCTTAACACTGTCATTCCATATTTGTAGGTTTTCACAGTATGTAAATGGCCAGGTAGCCTACTTAACCTGTAAAACTTATTCTTACATATGTTATCTTTATCATATGTCTCTTTTCTAGCTTCCATTCTTGTGTTTTCTTACTAAATAAAATATCCTGGAATAGGTAAAGTGTATTTATGGGCAAACACAAATTATATTTGTGTTATTTATGACCTTAAAAAGAAAAGATATAGATGATTACAGATGCTTGATTGCCATAGAAAATGTAAATTGAGTTGACCTTTTTTTTTGAATTTGAGTCATTACAAATGATTTATAATACTGCTAATTGTTAAGAAAATAATTTGTAACCATGGTAACCATATGAGGAAAAGTAGAGAAAAAAATATGTATGTAGTATGGAGAGAACATATATAACAGGAAAATAAAACAAAAAAAAAATATTTACAGCAAAGTATTTCTTGAGGACATTCACCAGGAGTAAAAACTCATGCATCTTTGATTATGAATTAACGTAGCCTCTTGTTCTCTAAAAATGGGAGACATTTGATGCTACACAATTTTTGAATTTAAAATGTGCAGTAGAAGATCAGTTATATTTCTATTTTTTATTTTACTGAAAATAGATTGAATTCATATACTATGCTCTGATTATGGTTTTTCCTCCTCCTATTTCTCCAGTTCATTCACACCTCCCTCTAGCATCTGGATATGCCCTCTTTCTACCTGTCATTAGAAAACAAACTGACTTCTATGGTATAATATTAAACAAAAAATATGATAAAACAAGCATAAGAATAAGACAAAGGAAAAAAGGTTGAAAAAGTCTCCAAGAAGAAACAGATGTAGATGTAGAAATCAAATCATTGGTTCACTCAGGAATCCCATAAAACACAAAACCAGAAGTCACAGCATATATTCAATGGACATGTAGGATAAATAATTAATCAATTAATTATTTTTTAAAGTAAAAATATAAAAATCAAAAGAAAGAAAGAGCAGGAGGGAGGGGGAAGGAAGGAAGGAAGGAAGGAAGAAAGAAAGAAAGAAAGAAAGAAAGAAAGAAAGAAAGAAAGAAAGAAAGAAGAAAGAAGAAAGAAAGAAAGAAAGAAAGAAAGAAAGAAAGAAAGAAAGAAAGAAAGAAAGAAAGAAAGAAAGAAAGAAAGAAAGGGGGAAAAGGAAGATTGAAAGATTCTATATGTATATGTATATGATGTTTATGTATATGTTGTCACATTTCTGAATGAAGTTCAGAATTCTCCTTTCAAGATATATAATGAATTATGTTGGAGTTTTGATAGGGATTGCAAGGACTCTGTAGATTGGTTTTGGTAGGATGGCCATTTTCACTACATTAATCCTACTGATCCATGAGCATGCAAGATAACTCTCTATATAGAGTATATTCTTCTATTTGTTTCTTCAATGCCTTAAAAATTTTATAGTATACATCTTTCACTTGCTTGATTAGGTTTATCTCAATATATTTTATATTGTTTGAGACTATTGTAAAAAAGTCTTTCTTTACTTTCTTCCTCAGTACATTTTTCATTTTTTATGTACTTGGGCTATTGGTTTTTGTGAGGTAATTTTGTATCCTGATACGTTGTTGAAAGTGTTAATCAGCTGTAGGAGTTTTCCTGTGGTATTTCGAAGAACACCAACAAATCATCCTCAAATAATGATACCTTTGACTTCCTCCTTTGCAATTTCTATCTTCTTGATCTTCTTCAATGCGCCACCACTGCCTGGCCCTAATTAATTTTTAAGCGTGAGTTCTCCCCCTTCATTAGGCACCACCTGTAGCAGTACCGAATTAAAGCTACTCAATTTGATCCCAGAGGTGGCAGTGGGTGCCTGCTACCTGTCCCAAAGCTTTATATTCCCTAATGAGAGACACACACGCAGTCTTTATATTTTGACATGGCCACTTCCTGGCCTCCAAGTGGATAATCCATCTTCTGTTATTCTCAAATCATCACTTCCTAAAGTCTATATTCCATCTTGTCTTCCCTAGAACCCTCTCAGCTCCCTCTCTCCATCTGCCTCTTAAGACTACTTTATTTCCCCTTCTAATTGAGATCCAAGATTCCTGGCTAGGGTCTTCCTTCTTGTTTAGCTTCCATCTTGTCTTCCCTAGAACCCTCCCAGCTCCCTCTCTCCATCTGCCTCTTAAGACTACTTTATTTCCCCTTCTAATTGAGATCCAAGATTCCTGGCTAGGGTCTTCCTTCTTGTTTAGCTTCTTTGGTTCTGTGGAGTATAGCATAGTACCTGTATTTAATTGCTAAAATCCACTTACAAGTGAGTACATACCAAGGATGCCCATTTGGGACTCTGTTACCTCACTCAGGATGATATTGTCAAGTTCCATCCATTTGCTTGGAAAATTAATGATGTGGTTTTTTTTAATAGCTGAATTCATAGTGTAGATTGAGTAGATGGTTCATACTTTTAATCCAATTTTCATTTGAGGGACATTTAGGTTGTTTCCAATTTCTGTCTATTATGTATATCTGCTTGTATGTTCATGCTAATTATGTTCCCCCTAAGCCTGTTAGTAGGCTCTAGATAGTTAGTATTGCTCTAGATAAGTCTGTGAGTACTGTACTGAGTAGAAACAGAGAGAATGAACAACCTTGGCTTTCTTGCTATTTTAGTAGATTACTTTTGAAATTTAATTTATATTTTTTAATTTATTTTTTTTTCTTTTTTATTAGATATTTTCTTTATTTACATTTCAAATGTTATTTTCTCTGTTTTAGTTGATGTTGGCTATGGGCTTGCTGTAACTCACCTCCACTATTTTGAGACAAGTCTCTTATACCCATAACAACTCCATGAATTTGGTCATGAAAGCATATACAAAGCTTTAATACATAGTGATCAATTAACATTCAAGGAGTTATTTCATTTTTTTATATCTGCTGAGTCAGATTTTGCATCTGAATATATGGTCAGCTTTGGAGAAAATTTCAGGAAATACTGAGAAGATATATTCTTTATGTTAAAGATGTGCTGTTAAATTAGTAATATGAGATCTCTCACATTTTTTTCTTCTTAGTTTTTAGATTGTTTTAAATTTAATTTTAGTTTTATACTTACTGACTTTACATCTTACACACTGTTCCCTTCCCAGTCACTCTCTCTAACAATTCTTTCTCCATCTCCCCCACCCCTTCTCCCCTGAGCCAGTGGAGCCCCACTAGGTTTACCCCCCCCACACACACACACCCTGGAACTTCAAGTCTCAGCAAATCTAGGTGCTTCCTCTCCCACTGAGGCCAGACAAGATAGCCCAGCTAAAACAACAAATCCTATGTACACAGAACAGTTTTTGTAATAGCCTGCTTCCAGTTGTTTGGGACCCACATGAAGACCAAACTGCCTATCTGCCACATATTGCAGGGAGGAGGCCTAGGTCCAGCCCATGTATGATCTTTGGTTGGTGGTTCAGACTCTGAGAACCCCTAGAATCTAGGTTAGTTGACTTTGTTGTTCTTCCTATGGAGCTCCCATCCCCTTCCGGTCTAAAATCCTTCCCCCTCTCCTTCCATATGAGTCCCCAAGCTCCATCTACTGTTTGGAAGAGTCTGCATCTGTCTGAGTCAGCTACTGGGTGGAGCCTCTTAGAGCACAACATTCTCCTATCTGCAAGAAAACAGATTGTCATTAATAGTGTTAAGGATTGGGATGGGTCTCAAGTTGGGCTGGTTATTGTTCCCTCGGTCTATGTTCCATTCTCTGTGCTTGCATTTCTTATAGGATAAATTTTGGGTTGCGATTTTTTGGGTGGGTTCATTTCTCTATTGTTACACTGGGGTTTCTCCCTGCTACAGGAGGTGGCCTCTTCAGGTTCCATATTTCCAACATAATGAGTCACAGCTAAGGTCATCTTCATTGATTCTAGGGTGCTTCCACATCCCACCTCCCTCCCAGCTCCCTCTCTCCATCTGCCTCTTAAGACTACTTTATTTCCCCTTCTAATTGAGATCCAAGATTCCTGGCTAGGGTCTTCCTTCTTGTTTAGCTTCTTTGGTTCTGTGGAGTATAGCATAGTACCTGTATTTAATTGCTAAAATCCACTTACAAGTGAGTACATACCAAGGATGCCCATTTGGGACTCTGTTACCTCACTCAGGATGATATTGTCAAGTTCCATCCATTTGCTTGGAAAATTAATGATATGGTTTTTTTTAATAGCTGAATTCATAGTGTAGATTGAGTAGATGGTTCATACTTTTAATCCAATTTTCATTTGAGGGACATTTAGGTTGTTTCCAATTTCTGTCTATTATGTATATCTGCTTGTATGTTCATGCTAATTATGTTCCCCCTAAGCCTGTTAGTAGTGTCCTGCACATAAGACTGAGGGACACCCTGCCCCTGCCCTGGTTTGTTCTGATTGGTAAACAAAGATGCTGACAGCCAATGGCAGGGAGACAGAGGTGGAACTTTGAGGATTCCTGGACAAGGAACAGAGGGAGGAGAGACTATGATACCATGGAAGGAAGAGAGACACCATGCCTGAGAGGGGCAAAAGACAGAGAGAATTGCCATCATGTAGGTGTTGGGGATCGGGTCCAAAGAGGGTTGCTCGTCTGGTTCTAGGGAAGACAAGATGGAATATAGACTTTAGGAAGTGATGATTTGAGAATAACAGAAGATGGATTATCCACTTGGAGGCCAGGAAGTGGCCATGTCAAAATATAAAGACTGCGTGTGTGTCTCTCATTAGGGAATATAAAGCTTTGGGACAGGTAGCAGGCACCCACTGCCACCTCTGGGATCAAATTGAGTAGCTTTAATTCGGTACTGCTACAGGTGGTGCCTAATGAAGGGGGAGAACTCACGCTTAAAAATTAATTAGGGCCAGGCAGTGGTGGCGCATGCCTTTAATCCTAGCACTTGGGAGGCAAAGGCAGGCGGATTTCTGAGTTCGAGGCCAGCCTGGTCTACAGAGTGAGTTCCAGGACAGCCAGGTCTACACAGAGAAACCCTGTCTCGAAAAACCAAATAATAATAATAATAATAATAATAATAATAATAATAATAATAATAATAATAATAATAATTTGGAATTTCTGAATGGAAAACACACCCTATGCCTTAAGATTAGGAGCTGGGATTCATGGAATGAACATGGACACAGCTATGTCCAAGTCTACCCGGACAAGGCTGGGTGACTGGATGAAAATTCAGCCTGAACCCTTCTCAAAGGCTTCTGAGCTGACTCAGAGAGCTAGCTTGAGCGCAGAGGTACTGGGAGCCTATGCTGTGCAAGGAGAAAAGCTGCTCAGAAAGCAGAAGGTGAGGCTGCATGCCTCCTACCAGCAAATGTGTTCCTAGAATGTGGGCTCCACAGGAAATCTGGGGTTGTTTAGCGTGGCATAAGATACATTGAGACCCTGAGAATAGGCTTACACAGTAAAAAGAAGTGAATTTAATAAAATTCAATAGGAAAGCATGTTAGTTCAACTCATATAAATAGAAAGGTTTTATATATATGTATGTGCATATATATACAGAGATATTAATGCACAGAAGGGAGAATGAATGAAAATTGCTTAATTGTTTTTAAGTATGCGTGGATGAAGAAATAAATTGAGACCTTTGATCTTAAAATGTAGGAACAAGAACAGGGAATAGGGAGAAAGACCTTATTTCAACAGATAATGAAAACTAAGATCTTTGTTCTCATTTAAGAACAAAGGCAAAAGATGGAGGAAGGAGCTTTGTTTCAAACAGATGAAATAATTGTAGGCTCTGATCTAAAGAAAAATAAAACCAAAAAAAAAAAAAAAAAGAAAATGGAACACAGGCAGGAGATTGGGAAGGAGCCTTTTTTAAATTGATAATAACAGATGTCCCTCAACGGAGGAATGGATTCAGAAGATGTGGTATATCTACACAATGGAATACTACTCTGCAATTAAAAACAATGAATTCACGAAATTCCTAGGCAAATGGTCAGAACTTGAAAATATCATCCTTAGTGAGGTAACCCAATCACAAAAGAACACACATGGTATGCAGTCACTGATAAGGGGATACTAACCCAGAATCTCGGAATACCCTAGACACAATTCGCATATCAATAGATTTCTAAGAAGATGGAAGGAGAGACCCCTGGTCCTGGAAAGACTGGATGTAGGGGAACACCAGGACAGAGAAACGAGAGGGGGTTGAATGGAGAAAAGAGGGAGGGAAGGGGGCTTATGGGACTTTCGGGGAGGGAGGAAACGGGAAAGGGGAAATGATTTGGAATGTAAATTAAAAAAATAAAAAATAAAAAAATAATAATTTTTTAAGTTTGCTTTAATTACTTTAATTTGTTTTATTTGTCAAAATGAAGATGTTTATAAATTTGATAGCTATGGGTTTACAAATCCTCTATGAAAGAAGTGAAAATCGAGCAGGCATAGAGAAAAGGGAGGCTGCTAAATTTTGAATGAATTTATACTTTTGATGATTGATTTCAGTTTTCTGAACCAAGGACATGCTATTTTGGGAGAGGGGTTCAGTATTTTTAATAACAGGAAAGAAAAAAAGGTTTTGGATTCCTTCCAAAATGATATAGATAAAATATGATAGGGGAAGACCTACTAAGGATCTTGGCTACAGACAAGAAAGGAAAATTCAAGAAGACCACACAGGACAGGTAACATGATTTGCTGATCCCTCCACATGGGAACAGTGCTGAAACTGGCTTAGACATAAAAATGTCTCTAGCCAAAACTTGAACTAAAATTAGCCAATGAGTCTTGTTGGTTATAGAATCCTTAAGATTTATCATGCCTTCATTTTTATGGCATGAATGAAAATCTATTAGAATTGGTTAGTGATTCAATTAACTCATAAAAAGACAGTTGTCTTTTACCTGATCAAATAAGGAGCAAAAATTCATCCTTAACTGATCTATGCACTTTCCACAATTCATGCAAATGTCTTTATACTACTAAAAGTTTGGTTATAAGATTCTTATATTACAGAATGAAATACTTACATGCAGCTCTGACAAGATTCATTCTCTGGGATGGTGTTATGACCGACTGTTTCAGCTCCCTGCCTTCTGATGCTGTTTTTAGAGACTTGCTTCCAGAACAGCATCAGGAATGACTGCTGATTCCCAATGAACTCATTTCATCCAGTCTTTCAAACAGATCCTGTAAAAATTTGAGTCGAGCCCTGAACCTTCTAAGCATACAGAGACTGGATAACAAATGCTAAAGCTAGCTTTTTTATGTCTAACCAAGTATTCCAAGTTTCCTACCACTCCCCACCCTTTAAAAAATAATCATTTTCCCTATTCTTTCCTCTTCTATATACTTTCTTTCTTAGGTAAAAGTAAGGGGGTTTCTTCCTTAGGTAAAACAAAAGGAGGATAGAGGAAGTTTATAAGAAATTAGATATATGTGAAGGGATTACTAATTTCTTAAACAAAACATTTTATGGTCATAATCATATATTCAAGTAATTCTTTACATTTTGGTGCAGAATGGAAGTTATATTTTCTTATATTGGTACAGAATTTGTATATTGATATAGGTTTAAAGTTTTCATTGGTATAATTTTTTTATATTGATACAAAATTTAAAATTAGCATTGTTACTCCTAGATAGGTATTGTGCCTATGCAACTCATTTAAGAATATAAGGACTAGACCCAGTCCTTCTAATAGCTGCTATTACAAACTGTTTACAATGATGTTGTAATGCAAATTAGGGGGCAGATAGTAAACTCATGATTATAGCTGATTCTGATTTAATTAAAGTGTTTTCAGTATTATTCAAATAGAAATAGCTGAGAGTAGTCAAGGTTTAACAATTCAGATATGCTACAGATCAAAAGATAGTCTTCAAAGACATCAGAGATTCACAGAATATGAATCTAAAATCATTTCATTATTAGTGTATCTTTAGACTAGGAGACATGTCTGCGTCTCACAGTACCCCTTTCCCACTTCCAAGAAGACACAGAGCTTCATTGCCTCCATAAGGACTTGCTCCAATTGTGACAAGGTACCCACTGGACAAGAATTACTCTAATTCATTTGCAGACAAAATATACTGTCCAAGAAAGGACACATGATGTGGGATAGTCAACAGCTTAGTTCTCCCAAGACAAGGTTAACTAGTCCTTCATAATTCCTGCTTCACTTAAGGCCTGTCAGATGATTCTGGACCAGAAAGCTGAAGATAGATGCTCCAACATTATGAGAAATATCAGGGGCCTCTCCAGGATAATGAAGTTTTTCATTCTCAGATTTCTGACAGGGTTGAAGACTAGTTATAGCTTCATAATCAAACTTACTTTGTTTGGAATTATGGAAGATGATTTAGATTTGAAAGGATGATTTTCAGAAGGCATTGCAAGTTAAAATCAAAACACAAATCAGGTATAGAATTGGAAGCTCTTTAAGTTAAGATAGATGATAGAGAAATGTATAAAAATTGATAAAATTGATGCACTGGATGTTATTATTGTATATTATATCTTATTGTTTACATAACTGTTATAACTATATTCAAGGTATATCTGAGAGAAAAGTTCTTTTTCATGAATAAAAACGGGGGATTAAAGCTGCTCATATTCTCTTGCTCATCCCCAAAAACCTGTCTGCAGTGTCCTGTATGTAAAACTGAGGGATTCTGTCCATTTATATAAATAAAGATGTCAACAGTCAATGGCTGAGCAGAGAGATAGAAGCAAGACTTTGAGGATTCCTTGGCAAGGGACCGAGGAAGGAGAGGTTGCAATGCCAGGGAAGGAAAAAGAGACACCATGCCTGAGAGGTTCAGAAGACATAGAGCATAGCTCTCATGTAGGTTTTGGGGATTTCAGCCTGAGAGGGCTGAACATCTGGATCTTGGGCAGCCAAGATGAAATATAGATTTTAGTAAGTGATGATTTGGGAATATTGGAAGGCTGCTTAGCCATGTGGAGGTTAGGAAGTGACCCAACCATTGAGCTTTTTCAGGTATATCAAAATATAAAGGCTATGCATTTCTCATTCAGGAATATAAAGCATTGGGACTGGTAGCAAGAACCCAAATCCGCTACCAGGATCAAATTGAGAAGCATTAATTGGGTACTTCTATAATTATGAATAGAGATGCTATATAGGCATAATATATATATAATATATTATATATTATAATATGTAATATATTAATATTATATATAATTATTAATATATTATGGAATATATAATAGACATAGTTGAGGAAATGTCTTTGTGGGATGTTGGAGCATCTTTTGTATATGTTCCCAGAAGTGATATAGCTAGGTCTTGAAGTAGAACTATTCCCAGTTATCTGAGAAACTGCCAAACTAATTTCCAAAGTAGTTGTAGAAGTTGGCACTTCCACCACAAATGAAGTAGGAACTTAGTAGTAGAAACATGCTTCTTAAAGATGCCAAAGGTTTGGGTATGCTATATTTTTATTTCCACTTAATTCTAGAAGGCTTTAGATTTCTTTCTTAATTTTTGTCTTAACCAATTTTTCACTCAGTGGGGAATTGTTCAATTTGCATGAGTTTGTCAGCTTTTTGTTGTTTCTATTGTTATCAAGCATTAATGCATGTTGTTGAGAAAGGAAGCAATGTGTTATTTCAATTATTTTATTGATTCTGTTGATACGTGCTGTGTGTCTAAGTATGTGGTCAATTTTGAAGTTCCCCAAAGTGCAGAGAAGATGGTATATTCTTCTGTGTTTTAGTGAAGTGCTCTGGTCCATTTTGTTTATAATGTTCTAGCATTTTTCTCTTTCATTTTTGTCTGAATCACTTGTTCATTGGTGAAAGAGCAATACTGAAATCTTCCACTATTAGTGTGTGAGAGTAATACATGATTTAAGATGTAGTGGTGCCTCTTTGATGAACTTTGTTGCCATAGTAATTTGTACATAAATGTTACAAATGATAGTTCCCTATTACTTCCTTTGATGAGCATATAGTATATAGTGCCTTTCTCTAAATCTTATGATTAGTTTAGGTTGAAGTCTATCTTGTATTAAAATGGTAAATCAGCAAGCTTCTTAGGTTCATTTACTGAGAATGAATTTTGCATCCTATTTCACTGAAGTGATATTTGTACTTGATGTTAAGGTATGGGTTTTTGGTGTGGCTTTTTGGATGCAGGAAAAGCATTGATCTTTCATTTACCTTCATTTTATTACTCTGTGTCTTTGTAATCACTGATTTTGAGAGACAGAGAGACATCAATGAGTGGTACTTGTTGGTTCTCATTACTTAGGTTTTAATATGGTGGTGGTGGTGGTGGTGGTGGTGTGTATGCGTGCATGCATGTTTGCATGCAAGCATGTGGGTGTGCATGTGTGTGTGTATGTGTGTGTATGTGTATGTGTGTGTTTTCTTGGGTATAGTTAACTTCTTTAGATTGGACTTTTCCTTATAGCACCTTCTATAGGACTATTTGTGGACTTATATATTGTAGACATGTAGATTGCTTAAATTCATTTATCATGGAATGTCTTATTTTCTCTGCCTATTGTAATTCAAAGTTTTTTGGCCATAATAACCTGTGCTGTCATATGTGGTCTCTTAGTGTCTGTAGAACTTCTTTCCAGGCTTTGTGGCTTTTAGACTCTCTCTTAGGAAGGCAGATGTTAGTCTGTTAGTTCTGCTTTTGTATGTTACTTATTCTTTTTATTTGGGGGCTTTAATATTTTCTATTTGTTCAGTATATTTCATTTTGACTATTACATGAAGAGGGTTGTAT
Source organism: Tokudaia tokunoshimensis (assembly GCA_036184795.1). Classification (NCBI taxonomy): domain Eukaryota; kingdom Metazoa; phylum Chordata; class Mammalia; order Rodentia; family Muridae; genus Tokudaia; species Tokudaia tokunoshimensis. Next base: position 15,647,846 of record BTHU01000019.1, read on the forward strand.
CTTGATAGGCCCATCCTTCTTCAGGTAGGGAAATTTTCATCTAATATTTTATTGAAAATATTTTCTGTGTCTTTGACCTTGTTTTTTTTCTCCTTCCTCTACTCTTATTATTTGTTGATTTGATCTATCCATCAGGTTCCATGTTTGCTGAATGTTTTGTCCTTGCAGCTTTTTAGATTTAGCATTTTCTTTGACTGAAGAGTCAAGGAGTTCTATTTTGTCTTCAATGCCTGAAATTCTCTCTTCCATCTCTCCTGTTCTGTTTGTGAGATTTGTCGAGGTTATTGCCCTAAATAATTTTCTTTTCTTGTTTTACCTCAGTTTTTTTTTGTTTTGTTTTGACAATTCCATTTTCACATTTGTGTCTTGAATAGTTTCTTCATTCCATTCCATTGTTTTTTGTGTTTTCATAGATTTCATTAATTATTTCTTCATATACTCTTCCTGAAGCTTTAATATATTGAAAGGCTATTTTGAAGTCCTTGTCTTGTGTTTCATATATACTACATTCTAAATTCCCATGGTAGTAGGCTTGCTGTACACTATTGAAGATATATTTTCCTTACTGTCATTCTAGTTTTTCTAGTATCTAGTCATTCTGGGATTGGGGTAATTGTAATTCCAGGTGTTGATATCTGATCTTGTCTTTGTTGGGTGGGTGTTCAGTTTATTGGATTCTGTCACCCTCTTTGGTTCTTAGGAGAATGTGACTACTGCATGTTGCCTGGCAGGGAATTCTCTTGAGATTTTGCCAGGTGGGTTCATTGAGAATCCTGGTTAGATGCTACAGTCCTACTCAGAAGGGGGAAGAAAATAATCTCAGGAGGTAGAGGGAAGGAGGGATCTGGGAGGCAGAGAGGAAGCAGAGAGGAAAATAGGAGGAGAGAATCACAATCTGGAGGAGACTGGGGAGAAGTACAGAGGGTCAGGAATTTGAAAAGATTTATCTAGCAGTGGGGGATGGGGAACTAGAGGTAGCCACTAGAAAGTCCCAGATGCCAGGGACCCAAGAGATTCCCAGGAACTAACAGGGATGACATTAGCTGAAATACCCAACAAAGGGGAGATAGAATCTGTAGAAACCATATCCAGTGGATAAGCACAGCCTCTGGTTGAGGGATGGGGCCACACACTCATCTCAAAAATATTAACTCAGAATTGCTCATGTCAAAAGGAAATGCAGGGACAAAGACTGGAGCAGAGACTGAAGGAAAGATTATCCAGAGACTGCCTCACCTAGGGATCCATCCCATCTGCAGATGGCAAACCCAGACACTATTGCTGATTCCAAGAAGTGCTTGCTGACAGGGGCTTGGTATAGCTGTCTCTTGAGAGGCTGTCGGAGCCTGACCAATACAGATGCAAATGCACACAGCCAACTATCAAGCTGAGCACCAGGACCTCAATGGAGACATTAGGGGAAGGATGGAAGGAGTTGAAGGTGTTTGCAACCCCATAGGAAGAACAATACTATCAACCAACTAGAACTCCCCACCCCCCCAAAGCTCTCAAAACTACTAACCAAAGAGTACACATGGAGGGACCCATGGCTCCAGCTGCATATGTAGCAGAGGATTGCCTTACCTGACATTAAAGGGAAGGGAACCCCTTGGTCCTGTGGAGGCTGGATGACCCAGAGTAGGGAAATGTGAGGTCACTGATGTGAGAGTTGGTGGAGGGGGGGGAGCAACCTCATAGAGGTAGGGGGAGGTTGAATAGGATAGGGGGTTTGTGGAGGGGAAGCTGAGAAGGTGGATAACATTTAAAATGTACATAAGTATAATAACCAATAAAAAAAGAAAAAAAACTAATGTGTTTCTAGGTAGGGTGGACTGATACTTTAATGAGTATAGGCTAGAGGGGGATATCTACTGAAGAAGGAAAGTGAGAGTTACCTCTGTATTTCCCTGATAGGTCTGACTGATAGGCTTCCCAATTGTAGTCTTTAGTTTTGCAGCTTACCTAGGATTTGTGAACTCCTATTGCCTTTTAGTATACAGGTGTTTCAATATTATACCCTCAATTTTGGACTAAGACCTACCCCATGCTGAAGGTTCATATTTATAATATAGGATAGGATATCAATGTGAAGAACTGGTATTTATGAAATCAAGCTGCTCAAGTAGATGGTGTGGATGCTAAAATCAATCATTTTAAGACTCTAGGGAAATTTTATATACAGGTTTAGCCTCAAGTTTCTGTACATTAATTTATTAATATTCTAAAAATACATATTTACCAGCCATTCATTATGATGAACAAAATGATGTGTTGACTTTTAAACAATGAATAATGATTAAATAACATTAATTATCCTATCTATCATCTTAAGTGCTTGACATTATTTTTGCCATGAGAGTATATGAGATTTATTTTAGCAAAACCATAATGTGCACTTTTTAATAATTAATAATAATTATGTCACACAAGAAAACTAAAAGAAAAGAAGTGTTTTCTTTCTAACTGTGATAATGCTGCCCTTGTAAAGAGAGTTTGAAAACATTCAGTTTTGCTTTTTTTGCAAAAAGTTTGGAAGGTCTGGTATTTATTCTTCAAATGGTAGATAGATTTAGGTGTTAAAGCACTACTTACTGGATTTTTATTGATGAAAATTTTTATTTATTTTTATTTAATCTCTTGGCTTATTGATCTTTTCAGATTTTTTTCATTTTTTTGTTATCTTATTTATTTACATTTCAAATGTTATCTCCCTTCCTTGTTTCCCCTCCACAAGCTCCCTGTCCCCTCCTCCCTCCCCCTGCCTCTATGAGGGTGCTCCCCCACCCACCTACCCACTCCTGCCTCAGTGGCCTAGTGTTCCGTTATCCTGGGTCATCAAGCCTCCACAGGACCAAGGAGTTTCCTTCCCTGTGATGCCACACAAGACAATCCTCTGCTACATATCCAGCTAGAGCTATGGCTACCCCCTGTGTACTCTTTGGTTGGTGGTTTAATCCCTGAGAGCTTTCAAGGTCTGGTTGGTTGATATTTTTGTTCTTCCTATGGGCTTGCTAACCCCTTCAGCTCCTACAATCCTTGCCCTAACTTCCCCAATGGGGTCCCTGCGCTCAGTCCAGTGTTTGACTGTGTACATCCATATATGTTTTGGTCCGGTTCTGGCAGTGCCTCTCAAGAGACAGCTATAGTGGGCTCCTGTCAGTAACCACTTCTTGCCATCAGCAATAGTGTCTGGGTTTGGTGGCAGCAGATGGGATAGATCCCCTGGTGAGGCAGTCTCCTGATGGCCTTTCCTTCAGTCTCTACTCTACTCTTTTTTCCCTGCATTTCCTTTTGATAGGAGGAATTCTGGATCCATATATTTGAGGTGGGTGGGTGGTCCTATCCACTGAGGGTCACGCCCATCCACTGGACATAGTCTTTTCCGATTTTTTGATTCACTTTTCTTGTTTTATTATTTCTTTGAGAATTTCATGCATGTAATATATCTTAGTCATATTTATCTCCTCCTCCAGCTCTGCCCAGATCTACTCTGCTTTAATACCCACAAAACTTTGTGTTCCCTTTTCTGTTTTAAGCCCATTAAGTCTAATTGGTGCTGCATATATAGTCTTGGATGTGTGCTCTTCTATTGGATTATAATCAATCTACTTGCAGCCATATCCTTAAACAAAACTGACTTTTTCCCAGTAACTGTCACTGAGTAGGCTAGATGTCATACCTAGACTCGTCTCCATTCTGGAATTTTGTCTGCCTTTAGGTCTCACAGGCCTTGTGAAAGCTGTCATAATTTCTGTGTAATCACATGTTCAGCTACACTTCTGTATCCAGAAAATATTCTTTCCTTATATTTATCCATAGTTTCTGGTTCCTATAAGCACGCCTCCAACTGAGCCACAACTCAAAACTGGAACTCTTGCCTTTCTTACTGAACTGTGTCTGCTTTTTCTGAAACTGTACGTTTCTTTTCAGTACCCTTCTTGTAATCAAAATAACAAGGAGTTCCTTCAAAAACACGCTATAAATTCTGATATTCATTGATCAATTTTGTTTTCCTCTGTGGTGGTTTGAATAAGAATGTCCTCCATAAGTTCATACATTCTTAATCATCCAGAGGGTGATTAAGAATTCTTATATTTGAGAAGAATTTGAAAAGTTAGAAGGTATAGCCTTGTTAGACTAGGTATTGCTTTGTTGGAGTAGGTGTGGCTTTGTTGGAGAACATATGTCATTGAAATATGAAAGCCCATACCTAACCAAGTACATTTTACTCTCCTTCTGTCTGCGTGTGGGTCAGAATGTAACTGTCAGTTACTGAGCTAGTACCTGCCTGCATGCTGCCATACTTTCTGCTATGATGATACTGTGCCAAAGCTCTAAAACTGTAAGTTAAGCCAAATTAAATGCTTTATTTTAAAATAAATGCCTTGGGCAAAGTGTGTCTTTACAGCAATAGAAGAGTGACTAAGATATTCTCTAATCATCACAATTCCAGAAAGGAAGTAGAACAGTTTGGTGTTCTGTAAAGTGAAGAGATGTTCATTTCCCTATATTAGATGACTTAGTTGTGAGGACTGATGTCATCCTACAGTAGGAAATTACTAATAATCATGAAGTATTTGACAAGTCCCTGGCTGGCATTCTGTACACCAAGAGACTCTTTAGTAACTCAGTCAAATTGGAAATACAGTTTATTTAGGAATACCACCTGAGCAGAATTTACAGCAATGTGTTTTCTTTTCCTAAGAGTCCTTGTGTTTTGTTCCATCCACAAAGGCAAACTGTACACAGGAAATGTCAAGTTTCATTTTGACATTGGTGCTAACCTGTGCAATGCCTCCAGGGACACGTAGCATTGTTTTTCATTTCACATTTTGATAAGCAGGAAAAATGTTTTTTTTTCCATTTATTCATTTCTAACGTGGCAGCTCTTGGGTTTATGCATATCTATTTCACACATGCAGAGTGGAATTGGAAAAATTAACATGGTTAGCATCATTATCCAGGAGAAATTTGCAATCCATGTCCCATGGTGCTCACTGTGAGATAGACAAGAGAGAATAACTACACTAATCTGCCAAGTAAAATACTCTGGTGCTGTACTTCCCCAAAATTGGATGAGTTCAAGGCATTGGATACTTTCAAATGCCAGTGATTCTTCCTTTTTAAAAATCACCTGGTTATGTGGCCACAGGTTTAACTTAACTCATCAATAAACAAACTAATAGTAGAAAATCATCTAGCCTTTTAAGCTTGTAAATACGATGCCATCATATCAATTCTTAATCTGCTGTGAAATTTTTAAGCAAAACCACATTAATCATTTTGAGAAAAGCAATACATCTGTTTCCTGTAAATGTTATATTGTTTATGTTAACTGTTTCTTATATTTTACTTGGATTTTACTTGAAATTTTTCTTTTAACATTTATTTACACTTTAAAAATTACTGCACTCTGTGTGTATGTATGCAAGTATGCATGCATGCATGCATGTATGTATGTATGTGTGTGTGTGTATGTATGTGTGAGTGTATTAGTAGATGTCAGAGGCTTCAGTTTCCTCCTGAAGTTACCATTGTTTGTGAGCTTCTAATTGTGCACACAGGAAACTAAATTTGGGATTTTCATAACAAGCAGAGTGTGCTTTTGACTGCTGAGACCTCTCTTCAGTTCTACATGACTCTCTTCTATTGAGAGATTTCTATGCTCCAAACAGCAAGAAAAGCATATTTAATGTCTGGTAACATTCTTTAGTTCACTGAGTGTTTATTTATTTTTTTTATTAATGAAGGACTTTAGGAATCTCTGTTGATTTGCTGCCAGATGCTTGACATGAGAAGAGATCCTCACTTATCATCATATTACTTCTCTATATACCAGATGGATTTTGATGTCAGAATTTTACATAAGCTCATTTTCCATTATTTTAGCTTCCAAAAAATAGTGTCATTATTAATATAGTTCTCTTCAGAACTGGTCTCCTACCAAGCATAAAGACAAAACAACAGACTTCTTATCTGTCACATCTCTTCTGGTGTTAATGGTCAATTCAATTATGTTTCTTTCGAGGTTTATCTTAACATTCAGAGGCAGAAATGCCTTCTCTACCTTTTATAATGTTTGACAATGCTGTCATAACTCAAAACTTCTTCTATCACATTTGACATCCATGAAAAGGAAATAGTGAAATTCTTAAAAAGTCAACAAATATAGAAATGTAATTAATTTGCAGTTTTTTCTTTCCTAGCTATAAGTATTGACACTGTCAGATTATTCATTATTGTGTGCTAAAGTTATTGAATTAAATATTTAAAGCAGTGCTTCTCAACCTGTGGGTCACATCCCCTGTGGTTGATCACATATCAGATATCATGCCTTTCAGATATTTATATTATGATTCATAACAGTAGCATATTTACAGTTATGAAATAGTAATAAAAATAATTTTATGGTTGGAAGTTCCTCGAACAAACAAATAAACAGCTATGTTAATGGGGTACAGCATTAGGAAAGCTGAGAAAAGCTGGTTTAAATAACCCATTATATGTTCCATGAAGCTTGTTCCTGTGATTGTATACTTTACTCATATAATTCTTCTTAACCCTCAGAGTATAAATTATCTGATGCCCTGAATAAAGTTGATGATTGCATGAGCCATCAGTCTGCCTCATTTAACAGCTCCATTTTCCCACATCTGTCTCATTGCCTCTAGACTGGTAAACATTAGGTACTTCTCCAGGGTCCGTGACCTTACCAGTCGTGGGCAGTAGTCTGGGTTTAAATTACCAGAAATAAGTTCCCTCCTATTGAGTGGGTCTGATAGCCAATTAGGAAGCTCTTTGCTACCTTCAAGATATAGGTGTCACTATTTCATCTTTAGAGATATCTTTCCAAACTGATTATTGTTGGTGTTCATAGGTTTTACAGCTGAATAGGCTTAATGATTGCTTTTCTACCTTGACAGTTTGCATAGCACCTTTGTATACTTGAGAGTTAGTCTCCTCCTAAGGAAGTTTGAGGTCACTTCAATTCTTACCTTTAATTCCTATGTTTGAAATGTAGTGCCTTCCATTAACGTTTTGGGAGGCAACCAAAGGCAATGGCTATGTCATATACTGTTTGGGGATCTCTTGGATTTCCTTGAGCATCAACTTTAAGGAAGGTTTGCCATGCCTGGAAATGGGGTTTTTGTAAAATAGTCTATACCTCTTGAAGGGGTTAGAATATTATCACCCCAAATGGTGCAACTTCATTAAAATGTATGTACACACATGTATGTAATATGTATTTTGTAATATTTTTTCTAATTTTGATTTAATATAATCATATCACTTCTTCCCTTTTTTTCCTCACTTCAAATGAGAAAGAACATGTAGTGTTTGTCTTTTCGAGATCTGAGTTATCTAGCTCAGTACATTTGTTTTAGTTCTATCCATTGCCCTACAAAATACATGATTTCATTTTTTTAATGCTTAAAATATTTCCATTATGTATATTTTGTATCAATCACCTTTGGAAGAATATTTAGCTTGTTTGTACTTGCTACTAATTGTGACTAAAGTGGCAATAAATATTCCTTAGTTGCCTGTAGTTCTTGTCTAAAGGTGGAGTTCCTATAAGAATATATTCTTACATGCTAATATATCCATTGGTGTTGTCCTTATTCATTCAGTCCTTATTAAGCGAGCTTTATTTTCTTTCAAAATTTAAAACCAGAAAATATAATTTGTTATATATATATATATATATATATATATATATATATATATAATTTAAAACCAGAAAATATATTATTTGTACTTTAATTTTTAAAATTAATTTTTCTTTTATTTTGTTTCTAATATTATTTCCCCTTTCTCCTCTCCACCCATGCCTTCCCCTCACCTCCTCCATCTCCATATACTCCTCCTCCATTTACCTTCAGAAAAGGACGAGACTTCTAGGGACATCAACAAAAGACGGCATATCAAATAGTAATAAAACTAGGTACCTCCACTTTATTAAAGATGGACAGCCTAATAGAAGGATAAAAGCAAGCAAAAGCATCAGGATCAGCACCCACTCTAAGGGAGTTATATTATTGGGATATCATTGGTGAAGCTCCCTGCTATGTCTAAAGAACACAGTCTCACAGCAGCATCCCTGGTCCTTTAACTCCTATCATCTCTCCCTGTCTTCTGTGATCATAGCTCATTTTAAATTGCATTATTCATTTTCTTAATTACTTGGCTTTGACTTAGTTGTATATTCTGACTATTAATCTTCTGTTGGATATGGAAGTGTAAAGATTCTCTAACACTCTGTGAGTTTCCTTTGCTATATATAGCATCTTAGTTTTGCTTTTGTTTTTTATTCCAGATTATAATACAATTATATCTCCCTTCCCTTTCTTCATACCAAACCCTCCCATATACCCTTCCTTGCTCTCATTCAAATTCATGACCTCTTTTTTCATTAATTGTTAACAAGGCATATGTGTATGCCAAAAAGCTTTTGAATTTTACAAAGTCTTATTTTCAGTTGCTATCTCTAATTCCTGAGCAAAAACAGTCCTATTTGAACAATCTTTTCATATACCTATATCTTATAGAGCACTGCCTGTTTCCTTCTAGCAATTTCAGAATTTCAGGCTTTACATTGAAGTCTTTGATCTTTTTGGAGTTCATTTTTGTGAAGGATAATACACAAACACACACACACACACACACACACACACACACACATACATCCACCCACACGCACAGTTATATTTTTTCCTGCGTAGACATCTAGTTTTCCAAGTACTGCTTTTTTTATACTCTCTTATCTTTAGTGCATACTTTTAGCCTCTTATCAAATATCAGATTGATATAGTTAAACACACACATGTTCTGGTTTTCTATTTGTTTCATTTATCCTCATGTCTGGTTTTCTGTCAGCACAATCCTGTTTTTATTACTATAGCTCTGCAATATCCCTTGAAATGATAAATCGAATTCTTTAGCATTAATCTTTTATTTTCAGGATTTCTTTACTTATCTGGAGTCCTAATAATTCATGATTCTTTATGACTTTTAGGATGACTATTTTTTCTATTTCTGTGAAAAATATTATGGGGATTTTGACTGGGATTGCATTGAATTTGTAAATTGATTTTGATAGGATGGTCATTTTCACAATATTAATTCTACCAGCGCAGCCAGACATTCTACAAGGATGTCTTTCTTGTTTTCCAGTATCTTTTGAAGATCTTTCTTCATAGAGTTGAAGATTGCATCATGGATGTCTTTCACCTTCCTCGATAATATGTACATGTTGTATTTATCATTGCCGTGAGACTATGGTGAATAAAAATGTTTCCATCATTTCTTCCTCAGTGTCTTTGTTATTGCTATGTAGAAAGGGTATTGGGTTTTGTGAGTTGATTTTGCATCCTTTCCTGAAAGTGGAGGCCTATATAAAAGATGATAGAGTTTTGGGGACCTGCTATATATAATATCATAGTATCTGCAAGAAAAGATAATTTGACATCTTCCTTTAATCTACATGTATTTCTCATGGTTCTTAAGATAGCGTTCCAAGCTACTAGTCTTACATTTCTCTAAGTATTTCAAACTCCAAGTTTTTACATTTTCTTTATACCTCAAAAGTTTTAATATCTACTGCCATAGATACAGCCTAGCTTCTCTTATTTCAATAAAATAATACAAGACTAGAATTGGAATGGCAGTACTTTAGATTGATAGGGATACTCAAAGACATTTATATTAGGCTTTACTCATTAATTCGATATTTTTAAACCTATTACATAGATTGAAATAGAATGGAATTCAACCTAGTTTAGAAAGGAAGAGAGGAAAATGCTAAAGAAAAAAAATCAAAATTTCTCCAGAAATGAAAATGTAGCCATAGAAGCCCAAGAACAGGTGTAAAATTGGTTCAAAGCCTGATTCAACAGAGTGAATTGAATTTTATTTTAAGCACTTGTTAGGAAACATTTAACTCTGGTGAGAAAAGCAATGGTCAACAGGCCATAGATTGACCTCAGTGGACAACATGTGGATATATAAGATACTTGCTTAAAGGTATGTAATTATGACAAGTTATCCATAGTATTTATTGAGCTATCTCTGTAGAAAAGTAGGTCTATATTATCCTGACAAAGGAAGTATGGATTTACATATTATATCTTAAAAATCTCATATTTCTTCTATTTCAAGAATAATTTTAATGTTTTAATAATCAGTAAAAATACACAAAAATATACACAAAGAACATTTTCTGCTTGGTCTTCTATGTGTCTTTGCATGAAGTAAACTTTTCCATGCATTGTTTTCACTTATTCCTGTCAAACCAGAAAGCATCAAATATCACATCTGTTACATATATTATGGTGTGTTTGACTCGAGAAGAATTTCATATAAAAATCTTATGACAGCATTAGATACAGGGATATTCAAAGAAAATTATTTATTTTTGGATATTTTATTTATATATATTTCAAATGTTATCCTCTTTTCTGGTTTCCCTGCAGGAAACCCTCTATCCCATCCCTTCCCCCTGCTTCTAAGAGGTTGCTATCCCACCCACCCACCCATTCCTGTCTCCTTGCTCTAGCATTCCCCTATCCTGGTGTATTGAGCCTTCATAAGACCAAGGGCCTCTCCTACCACTGATGCATGACAAGGCCATCCTCTGCTACATATATGGTGGGAGCCATGGGTCACTTTATGTGTACTCTTTGGTTTGTGGTTTAGTCCCTGGAAGCTCTGGGCGTGTCTGGTAGGTTGATATTGTTGTTCTTCCTACGGGGTTTATATTTTAACCAATTTTTCAAAGTCCCTATCTAGATTAAATAGAAAGGAAATAATTTTATGTAGAAAAATAATGGATGAATTTGAGATAAATGCTCAGACAAAACAGTGTCTTCAGAAATGGGAAGTTGAACAAAGAACTTGGATTGAAGAGAAGACAGGCAATGAAGGTACAATTTGACTCTAAGACAAAGATATTAGCTACTGCTATTTTACTTAGACATCCTATCATTTGTTTATAAAAAATAATCAACATATAAAAATCAGTAACTTGGGATAACAAATTACTTTTGGTTTACAAGTTAAATACAGCTACAATGAGGTTCTCCACCAAAATCAGTTACTTGGGATGGCCAGATGACTAAGGGGTTAAATTCCTTAACCAAAGCTTGAAGATTTGAGTTAAATAGCTGAAACCCAAAGAAGAAAGACTCCTACTGACCTCCTCTGGTTTTCCGTACATACAAACTCTGGCACATGCTTTCATCAATAAATTCATTAACATCATAAAATGTTTTAAATTGTATAAATCAATAAGAAACTCAATGAGAAAGAAATTAGAACAAATACTCCCATTCACAAAAACTTCAAGAAATCTAGAATCAAACCTAGGAGGTCAAAGTCATGTTTGAGAAAATAAAAAGAAAATTGAAAAAGACTCCAGAGGATGATGGGGAAACATTTGTTTTCTTTTTTATTATTATTACTTTTATTTTTATTTATTTTTTACATTCCAGTTTTTACTCTTGCAAGGACTTTTGTTTTCTAAAATTGGCAGAATTATTATTGTGAACTTTTTATATTATCAAAAGTGATGTACAGTTACAATAAGGTTCACTAACATTCCAGTGTTTAATTTACAGAACTAGGAGGAAGAATTCCATAATTTACATGGGAGAAAAATACTATGGATGACCAAAACAGTTAAGTGAAGTTACTGATAGCACATCATCTGATCCCAAGTATTACTACAGAACCTTGGGGTCAGACATACATCCCCAGATACTAGCACCAAAACAAACATGTGGAAAAATAGATCACAAGAGAGGACCTAAACCGAGTCTAACACCTAATTTTTCATATGTATGTTAAAATAGAAAACGTATTTTCAATAAATGTTGCTTACAAACTAGACATCCACCTACTGAATAATGAGATTCAAAGCATATTTCTCAATTCACACAAAATCAATTTGCAGTAGATCAAAGTCTTTGATTAAAAACCTGAAACACTGACATTGCTGAAGAAAATAAGCACTTCAGAATAAAGTATGGATAAAAACTTTCTAAATGGAATCCCAATTTCGAAAGAAATAGTCCTGAGCATTCACATAGGTATTACGCGAAATTTTAAAAGTTTTCCACCAGAAATGGTCTTCCAAGTGAGTAAACAGCCTACAGAATAGAAGAAAATCTTTACTAGCTACATTACTCACAGGGGTCTAATACATAGAGTATATAATGGGCTACGAACATTTAACATACAAAAACAAAACTGCCAAAGAACAAATGAGTCAATGAATAGAACACACAGTTCTCAAAAGAAGAAATGCAAAATGTCAATATTTTTCTTCTTACAGAAAAATAGAATTTTTTTCACATAATATGTCCTGGCTATAGTTTTCTCCATCTTCTACTCCTTCTAGTTTCTCCATACATCCCCTTCCATCCTGATCCACAACCTTTCTGTCTCTCCTTAGAAAACAAACAAGCTTGTATGAAATAATAATATAATATATTAAAGATAATATAATCAATATATTATTAAAAATAAAACAAACACATTGAGTTGGACAAGGTAAACCAGAAGAGAAGATCCCTGGAGAAGGCACACGTATCAGAGATGCATTCATATGCATGCTCAGAAATCCCATATAAACACTGAACTGGAAGCCATAATATACATGCAGAGGGACCTGATAGATACAGACTATGCACATCCTGTGTGTGCTGCTTCTGTCTGGATGAGTTCACATGAGCTTTGCTTAGTTGATTTAGAGGGCTTTGTATCCTTATTGTCCTTCTCTCCCTCTGGTAGTTACACTCTTTTTGCCTCCTTTATGTAAGCTTGAACCCTAAGGGGAAGAATTTGATGGAGACTTTCCAATGTCTCTCACTCTCTGTTTAATGTTTGGCTCTGGATCCCTGTGTTTGTTCCCATCTGCTGCAAGAGGAAGATTCTCTGAATATGAAAAGGTCAATATTTTTTAAAACATCTAATGTCCATAGCTACCACAAAAATGCAAATTACAACTATTTTGAGATTCAAGTTATTCCCAGTCATAATGGTTATCATTAAGAAACCAAGTAACACCATGATTTCTCTCACCTTCACACTGGAATGTCTATTAATATGGTCATGGTTCAGATATTGCTTAGGCAGATATTTCTAAGGGACATGTTCATGGCCAACTGCTTAATCTTCTGGCTCTTTCAGTCTATCTGCTACTTCTTATCCAATGCTCTCTGAGCATTTGGTGCAGGATTAATGTTTTAAGATATATCTATTGGTCCTGGTGTAGTGGCTATTCCTGGTTGTCAACTTGACTATATCTGGAATGAACTAATCAAGAATTGGAAGGCTCACCTATGATCCTAATCTGGAGGCTCAGAGATACAAGTTTCTGACCTGGATCTTGGCATGGAGATCTTGAAGCATAGTGGCTATGAATATCAGAAGATTAAGACAAGGAGATCTCTGAGTACAAGGTCATCTGGGATTAAAGTCAGGGTGGCACATGCCTTTAATCTGGACCACACTCTCTGCTGGAGACCTACAACCTTTAATCTGGGCCACACCCTCTGCTGGAGACCTATATAAGGACATTGAAAGAAGACTCTCACTCTTCCTTGCCTGCTTGCCTCGTGGGACTATGCAACTGCTAGATCCTTGGACTTCCATCCACAACTGCTGCTGACCATTGTTGGGGAGTTGGACTACAAGCTGTAAGTCATCGACAAATTCCCTAACTATATAGAAACTACCCATAAATTCTGTGACTCTAGAGAACCCTGACTAATACACCTGGACAACGTACAATCCATTGATCTTTGATTTTGTCCAGTTGTGGTTTTTTTGTAATGGTACATAGAAGTAGGGAGATGACATAATTATATTTTATCTTCAATATATTAAATAAAAAGAAAGCAAATGGCAACAGATGGTTGCATGGATGTGGGAAAACAGAGGCTATTATTCACTAATGGTGGAGAGGTAAATTATGGATGTTTGTCTGAAGATTTCTCAAAACAAAACAAAACAAAAAACTATGAATAGAACTGTGGGTTAAAATGGTGGCCCAGGGTTTGGGCCACTGGGCAAGGCCAGACCAGGGAAGTTTTTACTGCACTTTACCAGTGCCAGACAGTGTTGGGTTGGGAGAAGACTTGGGACCTTGCTCTGGGGGTGGGGAAGTACAGTCTGAGGTCCCTGAGGGACTGGCAGAGTCAGGCTTGTGGGTCCCAGCCAGCATGGAGGCCTAGACAGCCTAGACTCCGCTGGATGTCGCAGAAAAGCTTAGAATGGAGTGGGGGCCTTTGGGCTGGCTCCAGCCCAGGGCCAAGGGGGAAATGGGATGGAAGGAGAGCTCTGCCTGGGTCCCATGGAGACAAGAGTGTCCTTGGCTTGCTTGGAGGGCAGCTTGGTTTGGTAGAGATCATGTCTGAAAGTGCAGGGAGGTCTTTTGCATTAGACTAGATGTGGCTCTTTAGAGGAAGACCTGCTCCATTGCTCCAGCATGGCGGATCCTGATGAGAAGAGGCAGTCCATGGTTTTAAAGCATTTATTCTCGTGGTGGAGAGTTGTGATGAGTGAAACTATACCCCACTTTCTCAGGGTAGGCCTGAGGTTAAATACCTCTTGCAGGGAAGAGTGTCTGGGATGGAGAGCTTAATTGGCTAAGCCCTTCAGGGCTTTAGGTACCTCATTAAAATAGAGATCTGTCTTGAGGCTACATGACTGATGGCCATAGACCTATGGAGTGGAGAGTGAGGCCTCGTGTCAGAAGCCTGGTGTCCCTTGCAGGATTATATCCTGCTAGGTCATCAGGGTTTATATCTAGCTCAACCAGAAAACAGGCTTCCTTTCACAGTTCAACAACTCCCCTTTCATTTTTCTTTAAAAGAGAGGGGTCACTGGAGTGACTGTGTCATTTGTAGTGAAAATTTTGGGTGGGGAGGCAATATCAAAAGAAAACACTATACAGGCCAGAAGGGTAACACAACTAAGCCAGAGTGGTAAGGAGGGTTAAGGGTGGGAGTTGGGAAGGCAGAGATTATTGAATCAATTAATTTTTCCATGGGAAGTACAGTTTTGAGGATATTAGCATCAGTTTTAAACAACATTTGATTAATCTAGATAGACATCATGCTTTTCTTACTATCATGTGACTTACTCCAACTTCAGTAGCCATTTGATTGTGGCAAGAGAGTTCATCTGTAGCTGGAAGGTACCAAATCTGTCCTATGTGGGACTCAGTGTGTGTCTCTGGATCTCAGCGTGTGTCTTGGGAATCTTCAGTCAGATGAGGTGTCTGGAGAAAGGCAGCTTTGCTGTTCCAGGCAGGTCGCAGGAGATGGCACTCTCTTAGCTGTATGTGGCAGCAGGCACTGTCCTTTTCTTTTGTGGTGATAAGCCTGTAGGGTACTCACAACAGAGGAGCAGAACCCCAGCAGGGAGATGTCTGCATAGGGTGGATAGGGAGTGCTAAGCCTTCAGTGGTTTCCTTGGGAGCACATCATGGTCTTTTGTTATAATCTTAGAAAAACAAGGGTGTTTGAGCAATTTAATCATGGAAGGCAACCTTTAGGTCTGCGTTGGATGGGTGAGGAAGAAAATATCATGTTAATTATGCATCTGAGATAGGCAATAACAGCTTGTTTGTAAAAGGAAACTGGTTGTTTTGGGGTTTTTTTTCTATATTTTTTTTATTTACATTCCGAATGATTTCCCCTTTCCCAGTTCCTCCCTCCCCAGAAGTCCCATAAGCCCTCTTCCCTCCCCCCTGTTCTCCATTCAACCCCCTCTGGCTTCTCTGTCCTGGTATTCCCCTACATCCAGTCTTCCTAGGACCAGGAGTCTCTCCTTCCATCTTCTTGGAAATCTATTGATATGTGAATTGTGTCTTGGGTATTCTGAGTTTCTGGGTTAATAGCTCCTTATCAGTTACTGCATACCATGTGTGTTCTTTTGTAATTGGGTTACCTCACTAAGGATGATATTTTCCAGTTCTGACCTTAAGGATTGAAGAACGGTGATCAACATAGTTGATTTGACCTGTGGCAGTAGATTAGATGACTTTTGAACCTTAAAAGAAATCTTAAACAAGTTGAAGATTTTTGGACATACATCACAAATGCCACGGAGAAAAAAATTAACATTTAAATAAAGAAGCAAGAAAATTTTGTGTTGAGAAACACGGACATTATTTCAGGTGTTTCTGTTAGGGAGAGCAAGCATTTAAACAAAGCCTGAAAACCTTTGGGTTAAGGGCATCAACTGCAATTTTTCTTTGTCTTTGACAGGCTTAGGTGCAGCGGGGAGGGGCTTGCTCTGTCGCAAGGTGGCTGTGTGCTCTAACTGATAGTCGCCTTGTTTTCCCTGTTTGTTTTTTCTTGGCTGATATATCCAAAATGTAAAGCAGAAGGAGATGATAGGCCAACCTTGAAGAAAAACTCAAAGGAATATGCATAGAGAGTTCATTGCACAGTCAGGGACCTCAGGGAGCCGCGAGTGTTGGCTGGCAGACAGAGGAAGCAGAGAGCTCAGACAGCTCCATTGGAACCCTATCTGTGCTGCTGGAGGAGGGGCAGAGAGTAGAGGCTAGTCACCACCAAAGTAGAACTAGTTAAGTCTAAAATGAGATTTAGAGACTGTAGCTAAGAGTCAAAAGGAGGAGGAGGGAAGAAACTGGCCAGGAACATTTGGAGAGAGAGAGAGGAGAGAGAGAGAGAGAGAGAGAGAGAGAGAGAGAGAGAGAGAGAGAGAGAGAGAGAGATCAGAGGAAGACCTAGGTTTTTGAACTAGGTCAGATTACTCACAGTCTGGTGTTCCGATGTGGGTCTCTTTGTATGGGCTCCTAGTCAAAGTATGCATTAGCCGATTCAGGTCAACTTTGGGTCTCTAGGGTTTAAACCTAGCTCAACCAGAAAACAGGCTGCCATTCATAGTCCCACATAGAAGTATGTTATGAACTAACTATACTAATCTTGAACATGTATACTAAGGTCTATATATCCCATCACAGAGATATGTGTGTATGCATGTTTATTGTTACTTTATTCAAGATAGCAAATAAATGTCATCAGACTATGTGCACATCAACACATAATTGGATAATGAAAACATGATAGACTTGTACAATGGAATTTTATTCATCTCTAAAGGCAAATGAAATTTTCAGAAAAATAAGTGGAACAAACACAAAAATGATAAAAGATAGATAGATAGATAGATAGATAGATAGATAGATAGATAGATTTTATATATGTATGAAGAGAGAGAGAGAGAAAGAGAGAGAGAGAGAGCAGATTCAAAATTCAAAAAGAAAAGAACTGAATGTTCTCTTACATATGCTGATTCTAGATTATAATTTATATATGAGTGTATTTATGTTTGAGTGAGGATATGTAAAAGCCAAGAAATTAGAAAGAGATCCTTGAGAGGGGAAAGGGAGGTTTTAAGAGAGGAAATGCTTGGGTAATAGAACACATATGTTATGAAAGAGAAAGTATGGATGGGGTAAGGGACTTGAAGAATACAAACAGTAGAGGAACAGGGAGAAGGAGGCCAAGGAAAGGCAGGATTAAGGAGAAATGAAAACTAAGTATAAATAAATAGCACAAAGTAACTCAATACATTCCATGATAGCTAGGAAATAAAATTAAAAATGACATTTTTCTTAGTTGAAGCCCACTCAAAGTTTATAAAAGACTCAATATTTTCCAAAGTTTTAACACTTTCAAGTTTCTATATTATATCTGTCATCTCTGCAGCCAGATTAAAACTTTATCAGTTAGGAAACCTTTGTCTCAAATCCTTAACATTCTCTAGATGAATGTTTTCCTCTCTTGCAGCACAGTTTTAACACTGCTAGGAAAACAAATCATAGTCTACTTAAGGACAACTCAACAGGAAGAAATAGACAATTAGGATGTGACAACCTTACACTTCAGCTCAAAGGATGATGTATTGAACGGATTTTTTTCTGGGTTACTGCAGGGGTTTAAATAATATGAGCTTTGTTATCAACATTGATGTTAGTTTCCTACTTTCTAAGTTTTCCTAAAATATAAAAAAAACTTAGCTGACAACATTATTTTTAACTTGGTGGATTACTTTAATAAACCTTAGTAAAGATAGTTTGAGTCTAAAAGAAAAAAAAAACATTGTTTATTTAATCTTAAGATATATTTTATGCATGTGTATTATCAGTATTTTGCACATATGTATGTATGCATGTGTACCTTGTGTATAATGGAAGCTACAGAGCTTAGAAGATAGCAATTGATAGATTCCTTGGAAGAACAGAAATGGATGGGTGTAACCCATGCTGTGCTTTTATTTTCATTAATTTACTTATTTATTCAAGTTATACCCTTATTACAGGCCCCTTTGTCCAAGACCTCTCCTCAGATCCCTCCTATCTTTTCCTTTGAGAAGGCGGAGGTTCCCTTCTGGGAACCAATGCAATCAGGCACCTCAGATCACTGCACAACTAGGCACATTCTTTCTTATAAAGGCCAGACAAGGCAGCCTAGTTAGGGGAACAAGATCCACAGGTATGCAAGCAAGTTAGGGTAAGGTCCTGGTCCAGTTGTTGGAATTCTTAACTAAGAACCAATTCTCTAGCCCCATACATATATATCTGTATTTTCAATTGGTAATAAAAAAGTCATTTCAGGCTGAAAAAAAAAACCATACAGTTAAAGAGACCACCTTGCTGTTTGGGTAAATAATGAAGTAAAGTTAAAGGAGACACTCATATCACAGTGTTCAGAGCCCACCATAGAAAGTAGGATAACAAGGAAAAGCTTACATAAAAGAAAATGAATATGGAAAGAGATGTTCTGAAGCCATATGACATATCTACAAAAACAGTCCGTTTCAAATACTTTTTCATGTTGGCTTTCTTACCATGTACTTTTGGGAGATTTTTATTATTTAATTATGAATAGTGCCCATTTCCATTGCTCATCTACGTGAACAAACATTTTGCTTGAATTGTCATATTGAAAAAGAACTAAGCTCAGGACTTAAAGAGCTTAGCAGCCAGGGAAGCAGGTAGAATAACTGCGCTCTCTCTCTCTCTCTCTCTCTCTCTCTCTCTCTCTCTCTCTCTCTCTCTCTCTCTCTCTCTCTCTCTCTCTCCCTCTTTCTCTCTCTCTCTCATAGCTGTCCAGTAGTCATGGATGAGCTTGGTATACCTGAAAGGGAGGCTGGAAATGAAAATGGAATGGGGAGGGGGCATGGTGAGAGAAGGATGAAGTCAAGACAAAAGTTTCTGATTAAGGCTCAAAGTTTAATATTCAGCTCTGTGTTTATATAGGGAAAATCCACAAACCCATCCCTTGTTTCAGTCTGATTGCATTGCAAAGCAAGCTAAGCAGGCAGTCAACTCCTCAAAACTCAGGTATGAAATTACAAAGGCAGAGAGACCAGGTGAATCCAGTTATTTTGTAAAACCATCCTGGATTTGTTTAGCCTACTCAAGACAGGGCACACTCTTGAATACTTTCCTCCATATTCAATTCTACAGTTTTACCCTTGGGTCTTTAACAAACTGCCAGTTGTGGCCTCTCTTCATTCATATGTCCATTTGCAAGGGATTAAGCAGATCCTGGTGGAACATTTTACCTTCCTCCCTCCTCTGGAATCTTCAAGTATAACTTCCAAGCCTACCCCTATTAATAATGTCAGCTCCCTAAACCCAGAATAATGTTTCCCCTACAATCCTCAGTAGCCACACCTATGAGGATGCTAGAAGAATTTCCTACAAAGCAACAAACAGCAAAGATACTCGTCTAAGGTCCAATAAGGCAACAGAAACCAAGGAAGAAAACAGCATCCAACAAACAGAGGAACAGATATTATCACATAGAATTACAAACACCTCAATCCCAGATGCCTAGATACCAGTTTAAAAACACATTCAACAGCAGCAAGGATAAAATGTTTCCATAAAACCCACCAACTCTATGACAGAAAGTATTGCAACATAGGAGAAGTACATGATAAAGTCCTTAAAATAGCCTTTGTGAATATGATACATTGATCCTTGAAGAAGAAATTAATAATTCCCTTGAAATCTATAACAAAACAAAACAGAAACTAACAGTGGAAGGAAATAAACTAGTTCAAGACTTGAAACTTGAAATAAAATTAATTAAAAACCTAAACAAAGAGAAATCTGGAACTGAAAAATTTAGGACAGAAAACTTCATAGGCAAACTTCACTACGAGATTTTCAGGTACCAAAGACAAGATAAAAGAAATAAATACCTCTGTAATAGAAAATGTTAAATAAAATAAAATCTTACAAGGTATAAGAAACATCTCTCAATATAACAGTTATTTATAACAAGCTCATAGCCAACATAAAGCCAAATGAAGAGACATTCAAAACATTTTCAGTAAAAGCAAGAACAAGAAAAAATATTTTTCCATGACACTTTCTCCATGCCTACTGATATAGTATTTAAAGTCTTAGCTAGAATAATTAAAACAACTGAAGGAGATCAGATACAAAATGAAAATGATCAAGTCAAAGTATCCTTTTTAGCTGAAAATATGATAGTATATGTAAATGATCCTAAAAATTCTTCTGAAAATGCCTTAAACACTTTCAGGAAAGTAGCAGGGTGTATACAAAAATGAGTGGTTCCTTATAAATAAATGACAAATGGACTGAAAAAGGAATCAAGGAAACAACACCTTTCAAAATAGCCTCAAAATATTTTCAGGTAGCTCTAACCAAGCAAGTGAAAGACTTGTATGATAAAAACTGTAATTTATTGAAGAATTTGAAGACATTATCAGGAGATGGAAAGATCTTTCCTACTCCTGAATCCGTAGGGTGTATAGTAAAATCAGTCATCTGACTAAAAGCTATCTATAGATTGCAAGCAATCCCTATTAGAATTCTAACACAATTATTCACAGATCTTGAAAAGACAATTTTGGTTCACATGGAAATACACACACAAACACACACACACACACACACACACTTACACACACATACACACATATACATGTGCATGCATGTACACACACAAACTAAGGTATCTACAATGCTCCTGAATAATAAAATGACTGCTTGAGGTACCACCATCCCTGATTTCCCATTGTACTATAGAGCCATAGTATTAAAAACAGCATTGTACTGGCACAAAGACAGACCTGTTGACAAACACAATTGAATTGAAGACCTAGATAAAAACCCACAAATATATGGACACCTGATTTTGATAATAAAGCAAGAAATCCACACTGGAAAATAAAAACAAAATCTTCAAAAAATTGTGTGCTTCAAATTGGATGTCTGAACACAGAAGAATTCCAGTAGATCCATACTTATCACCTTTCACAAAAATTAAGGCAAATGGAATAAAGTCCTCAACATAAAACTAGGCACACTGAACCTGATAGAAGAAAAAGTAGGGAATAATCTTTAACTCATTTGAATAAGAAAAGATTTTTTTTGAACAGAACACATTTAGCACAAGCACAAAGATCAAAAGTTAATAATAATAATAATAATAATAATAATAATAATAATAATAATAATAATAATAATGATAATAATAATACTAGAATGCTCAAATAAAATCACAAGTATTAGGAGCTAAACACATTAATAGTATTAGCAGAAATTTCCTGGTTCCTGAACGTGTAAGTCAGCCCTTCTCTGGAATTATCTTCTTATAAGAACAAAGGTAATAGAATAATGTCATTAACAAGACACTCTCTCCTTATTATAAACACTAAGGAAACAGAACTCTGTGAACAGTACAAATGCTGGAGGACATTGGATTTTAGCAGCAATGCTGAGAGATGAAGTAATGATCAAACAAGATTTTGTGTGTGTGTGTGTGTGTGTGTGTGCAGTCATGCATCTGACAAGCAAGTTTGGTCAGTTTTCTTCTACAACCTTCTGGGATCTGGGAGACCATCTCAGGTCATCAGCCTTAGCATGGTGCCACTGACCCCTGTGTGTTTCCTGTCCAGTCTGTTGTCTTTGTTCTCATTCCCAAGCTCTTTCCTTCTCTATTAACAAGCTTTAATAAACCTTGTATCTCACAGGTTTCCCTTTGGCAATATCTTTGCTTTGTTGGTAACCTACTCCACTAACTTAGCACAGCTAGCCTGAGCAGATGTCTCATGTGATGCATAGCTCTCTTGAGATAAGGTATAACAATGTATTCTTTACAATATTGAAAGCTGTTTGACTTTTGAAGAATATAGAGCCTTTTCATGATCATGTTTGTTCTCCATCCCTTTGATTAATTAGTATTTTTGTGGTTTGTTTTAATCAAGATATATCCATTATGGTACTTGATAAACTTTTTTTTGAGGTAGAGTAAATTTGGCATCTAAATCAGATCCATTTAATTAGCCTTTTTTATGATTTAGCATCTGCCCCATTTATTTTCCAACAGCATATGATGAGCTACATTTTCTAAGTTTTGTTTTAGATTCTCATAGAATCTCACAAGTATGTACAGTAGATATGTCAGAAATAGCAAATGTAGTTGAAAATAATGGAATATGTTTGAAGCTTAATTATACCCAATATGTAAATGTTTAACACTAAATATAAGACCTCTTATATGTCAGTATAGAAATAGCCAACACTTTGTTGAAGCTTCAGAATTTTAAAACAAAACATGTTCAGAGTTTCAAAGAGGAGTAAGTGGCCTGGAACAACATAGGAGAGTGACAGTATATAGTAGAAATATACAGATAATATCCCATGTATTCACATTTAAGTCTGGAAAAAAGAAAAAAATCCAAACCTTAGACAGTAGGATACATGACAGGAGAAGGAAAAGATGCACCTCAGTGAGAATTTTAACAAAACAAAAAAGGAAAGACTCAGTAAATCACATAGGTATAATTTAGTATGCTATAATATTTATTTAAGATCCATAATTCTACAGCACATAGATATTGGAGACTGCTCGTTTTACCCACTATTGCTATGGGAACAGAATAATCTTGAGAAGTATTACAGATAATCATTTTGGCAAGACAGTTGGAAAGATTTTTTTCATTTAAACAGTTTAAACCCTTCTCTTCTTCACTGTTATGTTGAGTGGCCATGCAAAGAATCAGTGTGAGACCTGAAATAGGTTGTGAGGACATACAGACACAATTCTATGTGAAGAGAAATGGGCTGTGCTGTAGAGAAGAGCAGGGAATGTTTTCATTGGGGAATATAAGCCTGACTTGTGGGAGCAGGAACAAGACTAGCTGTGTGCAAAAATGACCTGAAGGCTCAACAGAGAAGACTGTGTCCATGGCAACCGTGATTTCTCAGTGCTTCTGCCTCATCCCCCCCACACACAATGTACATTGCTTTTGTTGGACTAATTTGGACATTGTCAGGACAACAGCAATATTTGGCTATAATTCAATCTCTGCTTCATATATTTCTCAAACGTTAACATGTTACAGAAGAATATCTTGGGTATAAAATGGTGAAGAACTGAGCATTCCATATTCTCCTGCAGCAGGGGCATCTTGAGGACATTTCTTCACTTAACAAATTTGTGAGCAGAAAACACTGGTAAGAACTCAGTCTAACTTTTCATAGTAGCTCATGGAGGCCTGTAAAAATGTAAGAGAGGGCTGAGCCAAAAAATGGCCCTTTCTGATCTGACCTGTTTGCACCTCAGATTAAAAAATATAAAAATAAAAATAAATTTTAAAAAATGTATAATCCTGCAGCAAATGTTGACAAAGCGTCGGGGGAAAAAATTCCTAAATCACTGTCTGAGAGAGTGTCAATTAGTCCATTCAATGTGGGAATCCCTAATGGAAGTTCCTTACAACTCTAATTGAATCATAGTTCAGATACACCACTTTTAGGTACATTCAAAAATGAGTCAAAACCTTCATACACTAGACATAACTACACACCAAACACGTATTGATTCACTACTCACAATAGGAAATTAACGTATTTTCACTAATGGATAATTGGAAAAAGAAAAAGTGATAAATATATACAGTGCAATACTATTCATTTATGATAGCATTATTGTTTGAGAAGGACTCACTATAAACCTCTTCTCAAACTTATGACTCACCTACCCTATCTTACTTAATACTGGGATTATAAGTATGCACCCTATTCAAAAATTTTTTTATTCAAATTTTTTATTATTATTTTGTAAGTTTTTTATTTACATTCCAAATGATTTTCCCTTTCCCGTTTCCTCCCTCCCCGAAAGTCCCATAAGCCCCCTTCCCTCCCTCTTTTCCCCATTCAACCCCCTCTCACTTCTCTGTCCTGGTATTCCCCTACATCCAGTCTTTCCAGGACCAGGGGTCTCTCCTTCCATCTTCTTGGAAATCTATTGATATGTGAATTGTGTCTTGGGTATTCCGAGATTCTGGGTTATATCTCCTTATCAGTGACTGCATACCATGTGTGTTCTTTTGTGATTGGGTTACCTCACTAAGGATGGTATTTTCCAGTTCTGATCATTTGCCTAGTAATTTCGTGAATTCATTGTTTTTAATTGCAGAGTAGTAATCCATTGTGTAAATTTACCACATCTTCTGAATCCATTCCTCCGATGAGGGACATCTGGGTTCTTTCCAGCTTCTGGCTATTATAAATAAGGCTGCTATGAACATAGTGGAGCATGTGTCCTTATTGTATGCAGGGGAAGCCTCTGGGTATATGCCCAGGAGTGGTATAACAGGATCCTCCAGGAGTGTCATGCCCAGTTTTCTGAGGAACCGCCAGACTGCTTTCCAGAGTGATTGTACCAGCTTGCAATCCCACCAGCAGTGGAGGAATGTTCCTCTTTCTCCACAGCCTCGCCAACAACTGCTGTCTCCTGTGTTTTTGATCTTAGCCATTCTGACTGGTGTGAGATGGAATCTCAAGGTTGTTTTGATTTGCATTTCTCTAATGACTAATGATGTTGAACATTTCTTTATGTGCTTCTCAGCCATTAGATATTCTTCAGGTGAGAACTCTTTGTTTAGCTCTGTACCCCATTTTTAATAGGGTTATTTGGCTCTCCTATTTAAAACTTAACTCACAGATTTAGATGGCACAATGCATATCCTACATCAGTGCTTGCATTTTTGTTGGAGAGAAGGTTAAACCTCAACAAACCTCTGGTGGTTACCCTGTTCTCCTCATCTGCTTCCTCCCTTACCTCTAGTGCCCTTCCTCAAGGATGTGGGATGCTGGTATGAATTTTGCTTCACCCTAAAGCAATGTTATGGCTGGTTTCTTTCTTTCTCTGGTCTATTAGTACCTTCTCTATCAGCTATTGGGTGGTTTCACTTTCTTATCTCTCTTTTATTCCTCCAAAAGCAGAAGCTTTACTTTGTTCAAGATTTGGTTTAGGGCTTTGATTTTGTTTTATTAATATTACATCTGTGTAAACATCTGTGGTCACATCTTTCCATCTTTGCTGTTCAGTGCATGAGGACTAGTTTTTGGCCTACTGTTACTTTCAACTTCTCTTCTTTACCAACATTAATTGTTTTCTAGATTTTGATTTACAGTGAGAGATATGCAACTCTCCCGATTCCACTGTTTGGCTATTGTGGGTTTATTAATACATCTAACTTAGGCATTGTTCATGGAGTCTGAATACAGAAAGGTACAGACATGATGATGCAGCATGGGAGCTGGCAATTCAGACTACCTTTATTTTTAGATTACGTGTTTTATATGAGTACAGCTTGTAGGACACTAACACAAACACAACAGTAGTATCAAATATAGTTATGGACCACTTTAAAATATCATGACACTGAAATTTTGCAATATTTTAAAATATTATAAGAGTTACCAAAATATACTTCTATAGAGTAAGTACATCTATCAAAGTCAGAACTACAAAAAAATTGAACTTAAGAAAATGAAATAAGAATTTGGGGGAAGTACAGTAGAAAAAATGTACAGTATGGCTGAAGTTATTTAACACAATGAAAATTGTATATAAATAACACACACACACACAAACACAGACACACAGAGATACAGAGAGAGAGACAGAGAGACAGAGAGAGATACAGAGATAGAGACAGAGAGAGTGACAGAGAGAGAGAGACAGAGTGAGATCCCAGGTCTTTATATTTGCTGGCACTGTGCCTACCTTGAGTCAGTTTGAACGTATTTTCTTTTGGCCTTTCTTGATTTAATTGCCTGATGTGAAACTCATAAACATAGAGAACACTGTGCCTTTTACCTTAATGCCAAGGACTGGCATACAGTTCTCCCCTGATGAATTTAATCATGTCTTTTGTTTTCAAAAAGTGGGTGTGATTTAGTTCAGTCTCTGTAAGGTATAAATTGAATCAGGATGATTAAAATTACTTAAAATGAATGAGTACCCATTAGAAACTTTAGATTTTCATATCTATAGAGAATAGTAAATTAGGAAATGTTTGTAATTATTTCTATTTAGTCATTTAAAAGAATATCAAATGTAAAAATTCATTATGCTGCTTGACAATGTGATGTACTAAAATCAAATTTTCATCATGCCTGTCTAAGAAAATACTTATTTAATATAACTAGTAAAGCTGTAGATATACAATATTAAGGAGGCAGAGGAAATGGAGCTTTATCAATTCAAAGCCAACCTAGTCTACATAGCGAGTTCCAGGTTACCCAGGGCTGTATAATGGAACTCTGTCTAAATAATAGTAATAGTAATAGTAATAGTAATAGTAATAGTAATAGTAATAGTAATAGTAATAGAAGGGATGAGAAGAATCATGGGGGGGATGAATAGTAAGAAATGATGTAAATACAGTGCTTGTATATGAAATCTTCACAAAAATAATTAAAATAGAAGCAAAATAGCCCAAATAAACAAACAACAAAAAATATTGTTTTTAAAAAATAAATTTGACTGAGAATGTAGTTAATTGGTAAAGCTTTTGTCTAGGATATACATGTCCTTGGATCTAATACTAGTACCACAACAAAAGTGAATGATAATGCTTAAAATAATATAAATCTTACTAAAACTGTGATATAAATTGTATACCACAAATAGCATCCCTGATCATCCAGGGTCCTTACAATGTATTTCAAACATTACAGATGAATTATTTGCATGGTATGGAAAACTATCATACAATTCTATGCTTAAAATAATCCTATGGCAATCAATGAATTGGAAAATGAAACTAAAATACAGTTCTGTAGGGGTGGTGTTGATGCTAAGGTCCTGTTTCCCCATTGGTTTTTGATATGTCAGTAAAGAAAGTCATAGGTTGAGTTGAAGGAAATTGCTGATTGGAAGGTAAAGGCAGAACTTCCAGGTCCTTGGAGAAAAAGGAGACAGATGCAAGGAGGAGAAGGGAATCATGCTTTGGAGAGAGAAGAATCAGGCAGCCACGTGAGATCTCCAGAGGAAAGGTAGGTTGTGGCCACTACTAAAGATGGGTGGTCAGAGATGTTTAGTAGGGACTAGATTCAATTGACCAACTAAAGTTAGGGCAGGTGGGAGGTGAGGAGCTAAGAGTAACATTAATGCGAAGAGCATGCTTTCCAGGTGGGAGATAATAGTGTCCAACAATTGTGCTAAGAAGGCAAGCTGGAAATGAACAACTGTGTGTGTGTGTGTGTGTGCGTGTGTGCATGTATGTATGTGTGTGATTTATCCGTGGGTTCAAGAGAAGCTGGGTAGAGGCAGGTAGTGGGGGACCCATTCCTGTAACATAGGTTGGGTAGCAAAAAGTCACACACAATATAGGTAACACAAAAGGAATTGAGGAACATCATTATCTGTTAGAACTGCTGTAAAGATGGGATAAACAGCCACTAACCTGGCCTCAGTTACTTTCTGCTGTCTCACCAGTGTTCCTTGAAACCATCTTAATTCAAATGCAAATACTATGTACCAAAGATCAAGACTATTTGAGGCATCTCAGGAGCCTGTGATGTCTCGCTCTCCATCTCACCTTTTCCTTGACAAGGTTAACTTACATATCCAGCAAGGTCCTCCTTCTGTTTCTATTTCCAGGTCAAGATTGTCCAAGAGGAGCACCATGGTGTGTAACTGTTGAGTCTTGACCTTTTGAGGAATGGAGAATATCTCATTTATCCCTGTCATAGACCTGTTAATATGTATCTGTTGGGATCCCCCATTGGAGTGTGGTGGAGGCAAAGCATATTGTCCACCACTGACTTGATGATCCTTGACCCAATTGGAGAAGTCCTCAGTAACTATCTGAGCAAGTAGAATGAAATCCTCTGGGCATATATCTTCTGCTAGACAAAAGCCTACCATCACTGAGGTCAAGTTGAATGTCTTGTTAAATGAAAAGGTTAGAATAGAGTGGATGGGCAAGTGGTTCTCTCCCATTGCTATACTGTCACTGTACATGATAGGCAATGGGGAATCTCAACTAAAAGGGACAAAAATTGCAGATTCCAAAAGAGTGACTGGGCATTTGCTTGACTATTAGCCATTATTATAGCACACATCAATAGAAAAGGGGTATAAGGTCCTGTCTTTGGTCCTTATGGAGACATTTTCTGTGTCTATTTTACAAGAGCCTAAGCTGGGGACATACTTACTACCTATGTCATTCTGCAAAGCTGTCCTCAGTGGTCCCATCTGCTCCATCTCGACTGTTGGCAATACAGGACTTGATGGTTCTGCCAGCAACACAAATGGGTTTAAGTGGTCCTTCTGGAAAAACACAAACAAACCCTGGTCCCATGGTTGGCAGAAAGGCTGGACCCTGGGTCTATAGGATCTCTCTAATAGACTACAGTCATATGTTGGAAAGAGCCTGCTTGTCAAAATTTAACATTTTTTCTATTAATTTATCCTGGGGTCAAGTCTCCCATATCCTCACTAATTGTATTTTTTTGAGAGCGAAGTGGAGCCCGCTTAATAATATCTTGGCCTTGAGGGTTATGAGGAATTAGAGTTGAGTGGGAGATATTAGTCCTAACAAAAGGAGTCAAAAAATGCACTAGTGTATGCTGGCCTATCGTCTACCTTTACAACATAAGGAACACCCATGGCCAGCATAGTCATTCTCACATAGTGGCAATCACCATCTTGGCATTTACTTTGGATTGTGCTATAACAAGAACATAAGATAAGAAATGTCTTATGCAGACATGAATATATTTTAAACATTCAAACTCGGGAATGTGAGTGTCATCAATTTGCCTTAATGAGTAAGGATAAAGGCCTCAGAGGTTTAACATCCCTGGGCTGCAATGGTCCCAAGGGGATGAGAAGGCTGTAGGCTGTGCAGGCACACACTAAATGTTTGCATGAGGCTGGGGTAAGATTAGAGACAAGTCTATGTAACAAGTGGGCAGAATTATGGAACCATACATGTAGGGATTTCACTAGTTCTAAGGGGATGATCAAACGGTAGAAAATAGCTAGTATACTTCTCAGTTGCCTTACATGATTAAGAATACCCAGGGCATTAAGATGAAAATGAACGTATTTGGTATAAAAGTATGAGACCTTTTGCTCAATGATTGTAATTGGATCATAGCTAGGTGTAAGGGTCCATCTAAGGGCTTTACAAAAGATAATAGTAAAGATCTGGTTACACTGATGGATTATTGGCTATCACTGAAGATGTCGATGTGCCTAGCCAATCACTCAATAAAGTTTAAATGGCCAGCAATTCACCTAACTGAAGTGAACTGTTGAAGTATTGTTTAAATACTTTTGGAGTTGGGTTATTAGAGCTGTATATGACAGAACCAAAACCAATTGTAGAGGCATCCATGAAGTCAGAGGCAGCCTGTAGGATGGGCCTTTCAGAAACAAAGTTCCTATTGGGTATGCTCATCATAGGCAATTTGGAAAGAAATTTCATGGTTAGGGAAATGACTCTCTAACTTCCTATGACAGCTAACAAGGAATGTCTGAGCTATATGGTGAGAGAGTCAAATGCCCACAAAAGCAGATCCTGAGTAAAGGCAATCACAGTTAGGTCTGAGCAATGATTCAGAGGTGTTTAAGAGGTTTTCAGCACCCTGAAAGCTGTTAAGAACACAAAGGTTAACAGAGGGTGCTGAAGAGTAAGCCAAGTGAATTCAATATAGTATTTTGTCAGGGGGCTGGGAGAGAACTCCAATAGGGAGGCCCTGCGTTGGGAGGACAAGGCCCCATATTTTTAAATATGAATTAAAACAGTGAAGGAACACATCATGAAGGCCCTAGTTAACTTTGGCCAAGCTTCCTTGGCTTCAGAGGTGATACCAATTCCTTGGGCCGTTTAGGTCCTTTTATTTATTTTCTCTTTTCTTTCTTTGTATATTTTCTTTATTTACATTTCAAATGTTATGCTCTTTCTTCTTTTCCCCTCCAGAAAACCCCTATCCCATTCCCCTGCTTCTATGAGGGTGTTCCCCACCCACCCACTCACCCACCCACTCCTGCCTCCCTGCCCTGGCATTCCCCTTCATTGGGGCAACGAGCCTTCAGAGGACCAAAGGCCTCTCCTCCCACTGATGCCAAAAAGGGGTCAGTTGCCCACAAGTGACAGACAAGTAGGGATGGAACCATGCTAAATTACCTTAAATGATCAGTATGGAGGCTAACATAGGAGGTATAAGAAAGGTGAATTGCAGCTTTGGGGGTCAAATAGTATCAGATATTGTGATGTGACACATGAACAAGTATGGCTCCTGCCCCTGTACCTTTTCAGCTCCAACATGGAGCCCCACACTTTTGAGTACTTGAGTTATTTTTTGTAGCTTCACCACAAATCCCTGCTTTGTAATATGACCAGTGAGAAATGTCCCACTCTTCCACTCCTCCAGGTAGGACTCAGTCAGGCTCTCCTTCCTTAAGCCACTGAGCCTTGGAGATAAGACAGGAGTGACCTCAGGATCAGATAGCTGGGCTGGGTCAGGTGGTAAGTGACTGGGATCAGCTTGAAACTAGGAAATCCTCAAGTTCCTTTGTCAATGCTGCTCAACTGCTCCCCACAGTGAAGGGAGGCACACACAAGGCTGGCCAAGCTGCACCAGCACTTAGGAGACTGGCAATCAACACCAGGAAGTAGGTAAGAAAAATGTTCTGTTTAGGCCACTGAGAGTTACTGAAGCAACTTCAGTTACTTTCCTGAGGGTGATCATGGCACAAAGGCAGACTTGATCAAAGTAATTTGAAGGTCCCTGCAATGGACCAGCAGAACTATAGTTACTCTCTTCCTGAAAAGCTTCAGGGAGGGTTGGCCACTTGTTTCTCAGCCTTGTCATAAAACCCTGTCTTACATTGTAGAAATTTACCCCTGACAATATAAATCTCATAGTAGTCTTCCAGTCCTGTGGGGTATTCAGAATAGTGGCCTTGGATTCAGCCATCTGCTCCACAAAGGGAGGACTTAACCCATGTCCAGCTACTGTCTTTTATATTTATGCAACCCCTCCACAGAGTAAGGTTCCCAGGTTCTCTGTGAGGGATCATTTCCCACTGGAGGATGTAAGATGAATGGAAACACTGGTACAGATGCTTTCCCTAGAGTAAAATGGGGACAGCAATATCTGCTGGCTCAGTTGTCTCCTTATCTACAGAGGCAGCTGTGCCCTCTGAGCTTTTTGGAGGGACAACTGGGGAGTCAGCCCTGGAATTTGCAAATCAAAATGGACATTGGCTATGGATCTAGCACAGAACCATGAAGACAGCACAAGATGATGGCTGCTAACATCCATGGACATAAGTCCAGAAGTTTCTCATATAAGGTATTGAGTATCTTTTCAGAACATGTCAGCTGCCTATTCTCCAAGATCTTTTTCAAAACCTTCTATTGACTATACTTTCTCTGAGAGCTGATAGGGTCCATTTTCCTTGGTGAGGTCCACTTACCTGCTTTCTGTCATGTGGGACTTTCAGGGGTCCCTGTTCAGGCAGATGTGAGAACAGGACTAATGATGGGGGTGGGGGTGATGATGGAGTCACATGATGTATCCCTGGAAATCGGACTCCCAGAGACCAGCATCAGGGTGTAAATCTGAGTTTATTGCCCAGCACATAAGCTTATATACCTTGTTTGAACCAATCCTAAGCCCCTAAATCCTAGGTCAATTGTATCTCACCATATTGTCACCACACCTAGTGCCTGATGAGGTAACTCAGAAGAAGGAGTGGGGGAGCATTGCTACCCATCAGAACTTCAGTGAAGACAAGGAAAGCAGACATCTCTCTAGTCTTGGTAGCCTATTGCTGTCTCACTGGTGTTCTGGGAACCGTCTTAGATCTAATGCTGTATGCCGCATTCAGGACTTTGAGGAATGTCAGAATCATGGGGCTCCTATCTCTCCATCCCACTTTTTCCTTTCCAACATTGACTTCCCCATCCCCCACACATGCTGTATATTCTGACTACAGTTTCTCCTCCTAATTTCACTTCCTCCCAATCTGTGCTCCAGTCCAGATCTACCTCTTTCTCTCATTAGAAAACAAACATGCATCTAAGGGATAGTAATGATTAATATAATATAATAAACATAGTATAATATGATAACAAGATAAGATGAAACAAAAATGAACACACAGGAATTGGACAAAGCATTGGAAGGAAAAGAGACCAAGGGAAGGCACATGAAAAAGAACCTGCTCATTTTACACTCAGGGAACCCACACAAATAATAAACCAGTAACCATAATATATATGCAAAGGATCTATAAGTTAAAAGCAAAGAAGAAAAATATGAGCCGGGCGGTGGTGGCTCACGCCTTTAATCCCAGCACTTGGGAAGCAGAGGCAGGAGGATTTCTGAGTTCGAGGCCAGCCTGGTCTACAAAGTGAGTTCCAGGACTGCCAGGGATACACAGAGAAACCCTGTCTCGAAAAACCAAAAAAAAAAAAAAAAAGAAGAAAAATATGTAAGAATAAAATAAGTATAATTGTTTCAAATAAAAAAGAAAATGCCTCAACACAACATGGTGAGACAAGGTACCTCCAAAAACATAGCTGTCCTTTTCTATTGGCCATCTATGCTAGCCATGCAACCTACCCTTAAGAGTGGTTTGTTTTTACACTGAGACTCCCTTGGAGGGAACTAAATTTTCATTTGCAAATAGTTACCAATTCGAGATTGCTTCTGGGCTAGGCATGGAGGCATATGTTTACTTCTCTTTTCAGATCTGAACTGCATCTGGTGCAGAACCTTGAAGGCTCTGGGTATGCTAGCTTCATCTCTGGGAGTTCATATGTTTGTCTATCATATTGATTTAAAGGGCCATGCTTGTTTGGTGTCCTTCATCCAGCCTGGCTATTTTATCCTTTCTGCAACCTCTTCAATAGGGTTCCCCGAGTCCTAAGGCTAGGGATTTGATGAGGACATCCCTTTCAGGACTGAGTGTTACAAAGTTAAAAACACATTGCACAATGTCTGACTGTGGGTCTATGTATTTATCCCTGTATGCTTCAGGTGGAAATTTTCCTGATTATAGGTGAGCAAGCACAAATCTATGAGTATAGAAACAATGTCATTAGGAGTCATTTTATTGCTAAATTGTATTGCTTTTGTTCAGAATACTACTCTTTGGTTTTATCCTAGGATCCTGAGGTATCTAGTCTTAAGTTCTTGGTCACTCAAGCTGTGTTGGAATGCAATGACCTTGTAGAGTGGGCCTTCAGTCAGATATTGGTTACTTCTACAAACTTTGTGCCACCATTGCACTGACATATCTTACCCTCAGGAGCCTAATGTAGATATAAGAGTTTGTAGCTGGGTTGAAATTTACATTTATACATTGGTATTGTGTATAGAATCTTCCTGTACCCAAAACTCTACGATGTAGAAGTGAAATAGATGTATTAGAACTCTATTTAATCACCAGTTCAACTTCTTCATGTATAAAGAATTGCATAGATTGCTTCTTTCAGCAAAGGAACCTGGGTGTCAGTTTGTGGAGCACCATCTTTTATCTTGGCAACAACTTGGTTTGTTTGCTGATCTAATGGGACCATGTTGGACAACTCGATTAGATGTAACCCAATCCTGATACTGAAAACTTCCTTTGGAGACAAGGGATGGCCATTTAGAGCTGTCTCTTCCAGTATTTGCCACCTGAATTTAACTACTACTCATATATGTTTATATTTGAGGAAACTTCTATTGTAATAAATTTCCAAACTACCTTCAAATGGCCCTGGATTTTAGCTGTCTGTCTCTGTATTTCCTTTCTCACCCTCCTCTAGACTTGATACTCCCATTCTAGCCCCACTCCCATCCATCCATAACTATTTTATTTTTCTTTCATAGAGATATTTACCAGCCCACTCCTACTGCCTTACACATTACATAACCTCTGTTGCTCTACTGATTGTAGCATGGTTATCATTGACTTATTAGCTCATGTCCACACATAATTGAATACATACCATATTTGTCTTTCTGATCCTGTCACTCAGTATGATGTTTTCTATCTATGTCGAATTAGATGAGAATGCATGATTTCCTTTTTCTTAAAAGGCGGAGTAATAATGCATTGTGTAAATGTACTTTTTATCCATCTGGTGATAGGCATATGGGTAGTTCGCAAGTTCTGCCTACTATGAATAGAAAGACAATGAACATAATTAAGCAAATATATCCATGGTATGATAAAGCACTGAAAATCTGGGGTAGATTTATTAGCAACTTCCTGAGGGACTGTCACACTGAGCTCCATAGTGGCTGTGGAAGTACATACTCTCCTTATTCCACATCCTTCCCAGTATAAGCTGTCACTTGTTTTATTTATCTTAGCTATTCTTATGGGTGTAAGATTAAATCTCAAAATAGTTTAGATTTGCATTTCCCGAATGACTAAGAATATTGAACATTTCAAGTGTTTCTCAGCCATTTGGCTTTCCTCTTTTGAGAATTCTCTGTTTAGATCTGCATCCCATTGTTTATTGGATGACTGGTTTGTCTAATATCTTTTATGAGTTCTTCATATAATTTGGATATTAGCCCTCCCTAAGTTGTGGCATTGGTAATTTTTTTTCCTATTCCATAAGGAACTGCTTTGTCCAAATGACAGTCCTTTGTTGCAGAGAAGCTTTACGGCTTCTTGAGACCTCATTTATTAGTTACTGGTCTTAGTGGCTGTGTTAATGATATTTGGTTCAGGAAGACTTTTCACATGCCAATGAATCCAAGGCTAGTTCTTTCTTTCTCCTCTATCAGGTTCAGTATAGCAGCTTTTACATTGCAGTTTTTGAACCATCTGAACTTGAGTTTTGTGCAGGATGGTAAGTATAGATCTATTTGGATTCATTATGTGCAGCTACCATTCAATGAAGAATGTCTTGTTTTCTAGAGAGTATTTCAGATTTCTTTATCAAAACTTAGGTATCCATATGTATGTGGATTTATATCTGGCTTTTCAATTTGATCTCTTTGATCATTGTATCTAGTGATACAGCTTGAAATAAAGTATGGTGATATCTTCAAGAGTTCTTTTATTATTCAGTATTGTTTTAGGTTTCCTGTTTTATTATTATTATTTTTTTTTATTTTTTATTGTTACCTTGGCTGGTTGATTGGTTTTAGTTTTAGTTTCAGTTTTTTTTTTTATTTTGTTTCATTTTGTTTGCTTATTTTTGTCTGGTTTTGTGTGTGTGTGTGTGTGTGTGTGTGTGTCCTCCTATGAAGCTGAAAATTATTCTGTCTTGATATGTATAGAGATTTCTTGGAATTTTATAGGTATTGCATTGAATATGGAGATCGCTGTTCTTAGGTTAGTCAGTTTTGCTATATTAATCCAACAATCTATGAATAAGAGAAATCTTTCTAACTTCTGATATCTTTTTCTCTTTCTTTCTAAAATATCTAAATTTTTTTCATACAAATCTTTCACTTGCTTGTTTAGAGTTATCCCAAGATATTTTAAGATTATTTGAGGCAATTGTGAAAAGTACTGTTTTCTTGGTTTCTCTCTCAGTCCATTTCTTATTTGTATACAGGAAGACTACTATTTTTTTGTGTTAACTTATATTCTGCTGAAAGTTTCAGTTGTAGGACTTTCATAGTGGAATTTTCAAGGTTATATATGTATAGTAATTACTATGTTGTCTATGAACAAAAACATATTTACTTCTTTCTTTCCAAAATTGCTTTGAGATTCTCCTCATTTGAGTTGATGATGGTGATGAGCTCCTTGTAAACTGCTTGTATTATGTTGAGGTGTGTACAATTTGTGTCTAATCTCTCCAAGAATTTTATCATGAAGGAGTGTTTGATGTTGTTAAAGGTCTGTGCTGAATCTAAGGAGATGATTGTATGTTTTTGTCTTTCAGTTTGTTTATATGATAGATTATGTTTATTATATTACAATGTTAAACTATTTCCATATCTGGGATGAAACCAACTTGATCATGGTTTACAATGTTTTTTTATGTGTATTTGGATAAGATTTTTGGGGTGTTTTATTGAAAACAATATAAGTCTGTGCTCATAAGGGAAATTGGTCTATAATTCTCTTTTTGTTAGTTTTTATGCAACTTAGGTGTCAGGCTAACTGTGGCCTCATAAAAAGAACTGAGAAATGTGTCTTCTGTTTCTGTTTTGTAGAAAAATTTGAGACAATATGGAATTAACTCCTCTTTGAAAGTCTGGTAGAATTCTGCAATGAAACAACATGACCCTGAAGAATTTTTGATTGGGCAATTTTAATTGCTGCTTATTTTTAAAGATGGGTTATAGGTCTCTATAAATTTCTTCTCTGGTTTGTTCTAACTTTCGTAGGTGATATATATGGAGAAAATTAGCCATTTCTCTATTTTCCAATTTGATGGGAGATAGGTTTTTAAATTATGTCCTTATCATTATCTGATTTTTTTTTATGTCTGAGGTTAAGCTTCCTGTTTCATCTCTAATTTTGTTACTTTAAGCTACTCTGTTTCCAACTTTTAGCTAATTTTAATAAGAGTTTGTCAATCTTTTTAAATTTCTCAAAATATTTTCCAATTCTTTGCTTCATTCATTCTTTGGATTTTTTTGTTTTTGCTGTTGTTTCTATATTGTTTATTTTAACAATCTATTTCACCATTATTTTATTGTTATCTAATTTTAATTGTGCTTTCTTCTTTTGGTTCCAGAGGTTTCAGATGTGATGTTAAGTTACTAGCATGAGATATTTCTCTCACTCTCACTCTCACTCTCACTCTCACTCTTATTCTCTATCCCTCCCTGCTCTTCCCCCCTTCTCTCTCTATGTAGGTGGTTAGTGCTGAGAACTTGCATCATAGAACCACCTTCATTGTGCCCTATAAGTTTGGGTATGCTGTGTATCGTACACATTCAATTCTAGAAAGTCTTCAGTTTGTTAATTTCTGCCTTTACCTGTTTTTATTCAGTAGTGAGTACTTCAGTTTCCATGAGTTTGTAATCTTTCTGTCGCTTCTGTTACTGTTGATATCCAGCTTTAATCCATGGTGGTCTGGTAAGATGGAGGTTGTTATTTTAAATTTGTTGTATGTGTTGGGACTTGCTTTATGTCTGATTATTTGGTCAATTTGGAGAAACCTCAACTATGTGCTAGGAAGGTATGCTGTAGGGGTGAAGGAACCAAAATGTTCTATAAATATATGCTATGTCCACTTGATTTATAGCATCAGTTAGCTATAGGATTTCTCTGATAGTTTTTGCCTGGATGATCTGTATATTGGCAAGAGTAGGATATTGAAATATTGCACTCTTAGTCACTATGTGATTTATGCTGTAATGTTTATTTTATGAACTTTCTTTTCTTTATGCTTGTTTCATACATATGAAGAATTGCCAAGTCCTCTTGGTAGATTTCTTTTTCCTTTGATGTGTATTTAGTGTTCTTCCCTACCTCTTCTGATTGTATTTGGTTTTAAGTCTGTTTTGTCAAATATTAAAATGGGTACTCCAGCTTACTTCTTAAATTCTTTTTCTTGGAATATCTACTTACATCTTTGTTACTGTTGATATTAAGTTGTATCTCTGATATGGCAGAAAGGTGGATCTTGCTTTTATATTCATTCTGTTAGTCTGTATCTTTTTATTGAGAAATTGAGATCAGTGATGTTGAAAATAATCTCAATGAGCAGTGTTTGTTACATATTTTTATTTTGTTTCTATGGTGGTGGTAGTGGTAGTAATGGTGGTAGTGGCACTGAGTGTGTGTGTGTGTGTGTGTGTGTGTGTGTGTGTGTGTGTCTATGTTTCTCCTCATTTGATTTGATGGTTGGGGATTATTTATTGCTTGCATTTTCTTGGGTGTTGTTAACTTCTTTGGGTTGAAGTTTTACTTCTAAGAATTTTGTAAGGCTGGATTTTAAGATAGATGATAGATAGATAGATAGATAGATAGATAGATAGATAGATAGATAGATAGATGATAGATAGATAGATAGATAGATAGATAGATAGATGATAGATAGATAGATAGATAGATAGATAGATAGATAGATAGATAGATAGATAGATAGATAGATAGATAGATAGTATCTGGTGTCTGTGATCTAGAATCTGTAGATCATCTGTCCAGGTCTTTCTGGCTTTTTGTGTCTTCACTGACATATCATGTTTTATTCTGATTGGTCTGCCTTAATATTTTATTTAGTCTTTTCACCGTGCAACTCTTAATAAGCACTCTTTGTTTTATATGTTTAGTGTTTTGATTGTTATGTGCCAAGGAGACTTCCTTTTTTGATACTATTTAGTGTTTTATATGCTTCTTATTCCTTGATAGGCATTCCTTATTTAGGTTAAGGAAACTTTCTCCTACGATTTTGTTGAATTTTCTTTTCTATGCCTTTGAGTGGGATTCATCTCCTTCCTTTTTTCCTATTATTCTTAGATTATTGTTGTTGTTTTTATAGTCTCACAGATATTCTGGATTTTTTTTTTACCTTGAGATTTTTAGATTAAATGTTTTCTTTGACCACATTATCCATTTCTTTTATGGGTACCTCAATAATTGAGGACATCTCTTCCAACTCTTGTATTCTGTTAGTGTGGGTTGACTCCCAGTCCTGTTTGAGTTCCTAAACTTTTCAATTTCAGGTTTGATTTTCTTTATCGATTCTATTTTCACCTTTGGTTCTTGAACTATTTTGTTCATCGATCATGTTCATAAAAGTTATTATAAGGTTTTTTATCACGTGTTTCAGCTAGGTAGCATTTTTCAAGTCCTACTATAATAAAGTTAAAGTATATTGTTCTGAGAATAATTGACTGTGATTTTACATGGGGTTTGCTGGGTGTTTCTCTCTCTCTCTCTCTCTCTCTCTCTCTCTCTCTCTCTCTCTCTCTCTCTCTCTCTCTCTCTCTAATAGACAGCTGTGAGCTTCCATATGGGACCTGAGTCTTCTGGAAGAACAGCCAATGCTATTAACTGCTGTGTCATCTCTCTAGCTCCCTGAAAATGTATTTTACTCATAACTTCTAGTGACCCAGGATCACAGATGGATATCCTATCAGGCAATTCACAAATACACTGTCTTAAGAACCAGAGAGGGCAACTTGGCCTACTTGTGCCAGAGTATCCAACATGCTCACACAGTCATACAAGTAGGCCAAGTACGAATGGATATAAAAATAAAAATAAACAAAGTGTTTTTTAAAGTTTCTAGGTGTTGGGGGCTGACATGTAGGAATGGGGATGAGCTAGGATTAAGGAGATGGGGGACTCAGCTGGAGGGAGGGAAGCAGGTGTTCTAGAGTGAGAAAAAACCATACTAGGTAGGCTGCTACAGAGCTGGGGATGATACCATGGGACTAACTATGAAGGAGAAATGAAGGGAGAGTTGAGATTGGAATTGCCTATTTCAAAGATCTACTTGCTTCTCTGACAGTCTTGGCGAAGGGGTTCCTAGAGAAAGGATACTGGATCTGGCAACCAGGATAACAGAATGAGTGGGGAGGAGGTATGGAGGAGATCTATGTGATATGCTGGATATGGAGGATATGCGGAGTTGTAGGGGAGGCTGTAGCATGTGATCTCCTACACAGATGGGAATGAAACTGGAGGATTGCGTTTGGAAAAAGAGTATTGCTAAAGATCTGCATTTAGACTACCTGCTAACCTGGTCAGTGTGACCTGCGTTCACAGGGAATGCCACTGGAATTTGCTTCTGGGATAAAGAGATGTGTGGGAGTGAAAAAAGGATGTGGTAGACGATGATGTAGGCAGAGAGGAAGGACACTTTTTAATTCTTTTAAAATATTTTTATTGGGTATGTTCTTTACTTACATTTCAAATGATTTCCCTCTTACTGGTTCCCCCCCCTCCCCAAAAGTCCCATACGCCCTCTTCCCTCTGCCTGCTCCCCAACCAACCCACTCCCAACTCCCCTTTCTGGTATTCCCCTACACTGACACATTGAGCCCTTCCAGGACCAGGCCCCTCTCCATCCTTCTTCTTGGTATCCTTTGATATGTGAATTGTTCCTTGGGTATTCCAAGTTTCTGGGCTAATATCCGCTTATCAGTGAGTGCATATCATGTGTGATTTTTTGTGAATGGGTCATCTCACTCAGGATGACATTCTCCAGTTTGACCCACTTGCCTAAGAATTTCATGTATTCATTGTTTTAAGTAGCTGAGTAGTATTCCATAGTGTAAATATAGCACATTTTCTGTATCCATTCCTCCATTGAGAGACATCTGGGTTCTTTCCAGCTTCTGTCTATTATAAATAAGGCTGCTATGAACATAGTGGAGCATGTGTCCTTATTGTATGTTAGAGAGTCCTCTGGGTATATGCCCTGGAGTGGTATAGCTGGGTCCTCTAGTAGTATTATGCCGAGTTTTCTGAGGAACCAGCAAACTGATTTCCAGAGTGGTTTTACCAGCTTGCAATCCCACCAGCAGTGGAGGAGTGTACCTCTTTCTCCACATCCTCGCCAGCACCAGCTGTCTCCTGAGTTTTTATCTTAGCCATTCTGACTGGTGTGAGATGAAATCTCAGGGATGTTTTGATTTGCATTTCCCTGATGACTAAGGATGTTGAACATTTCTTTAGGTGTTTCTCAGCCATTTGATATTCCTCAGGTGAAAATTCTTTGTTTAGCTCTGTATCCCATTTTTTAATAGGGTTATTTGTCTCTCTGGAATCTACCTTCTTGAGTTCTTTGTATATCTTTGATATTAGCCCTCTGTTGGATGTAGGGTTGGTAAAGATCATTTCCCAATTAGTTGGTTGCCATTTTGTCCTTTTGACCGTGCTCTTTGCCTTACAGAAACTTTGTAATTTTATGAGGTTCCATTTGTCAATTCTTGATCTTAGAGCATAAGCTATTGGTGTTCTGTTCAGGAAATTTTCCCCTGTGCCCATGTGCTCAAGGCACTTCCCCAGTTTCTTTTCTATTAATTTCAGTGTTTCTGGTTTTATGTGGAGGTCCTTGATCCACTTGGACTTTAACTTAGTACAAGGAGATAAGAATGGATCGATTTGCTTTCTTCTGCTTGCTGACTTCCAGTTGAACCAGCACCATCTATTGAAAAGGCTATCTTTCTTCCACTGGGTGGTTGTAGCACCCTTGTCAAAGATCAAGTGACCATAGGTGTGTGGGTTCATTTCTGGGTCTTCAATTATATTCCATTGATCTACTTGCCTGTCACTGTACCAATATCATGCAGTTTTTAACACTATTGCTCCATAGTACTGCTTGAGGTCGGGGATACTGATTCCCCCAGAAGTTCTTTTACTGTTGAGAATAGTTTTAGCTATCCTGGGTTTTTTGTTATTCCAGATGAATTTGATAATTGCTCTTTCTAACTCTATGAAGAATGGAGTTGGGATTTTGATTGGGATTGCATTGAATCTGTATATTGCTTTTGGCAGGATAGCCATTTTTACTATATTAATCCTGCCAATCCATGAACATGGAAGAGCTTTCCATCTTCTGAGGTCTTCTTCGATTTCTTTCTTCAGAGACTTGAAGTTCTGGTCATACAGATCTTTCACTTGCTTGGTTAGAGTCACACCAAGATACTTTATATTGTTTGTGGCTATTGTGAAGGATGTCATTTCCCTAATTTCTTTCTCAGCCTGTTTATCCTTTGAGTATATGAAGGCTACTGATTTGCTTGAGTTGATTTTATATCCGGCCACTTTGCTGAAGTTGTTTATCAGCTGTAGGATTTCTCTGGTGGAGTTTTTTGGGTTGCTTAAGTATACTATCATATCATCTGCAAATAGTGATAATTTGACTTCTTCCTTTCCAATTTGTATCCCTTTGACCTCCTTTTGTTGTCTAATTGCTCAGCTAGAACTTCAAGTACTATATTGAATAAATATGGAAAGAGAGGGCAGCCTTGTCTAGTCCCTGATTTTAGTGGGATTTTTAATTGATATCTATAGAACATTTCATCCTAAATCAAAAGAAGATACATTCTTCTCAGCACCTCAAGGTACCTTCTCCAAAACTGACCATATAATTGGTCACAAAACAGACCTCAACAGATACAAAAAAATCAATCTAACTCCATGCCTCCTATCAGATCACTATAGAGTAAGGGTTGTCTTCAACAGCAACAAAACAAAAACAACAGAAAGCCCACATACACATGGAAGCTGAACAATGCTCTACTCAATAATACCTTTGTCAAGGAAGAAATAAGGAAAGAAATCAAAACCTTTTTAGAGTTTAATGAAAATGAAGGCACAACATACCCTAATTTATGGGACACAATGAAAGCAGTGCTAAGAGGAAAATTCATAGCCCTGAGTGCCGCCAAAAAGAAACGGGAGACAGCATACACTAACAGCTTAATGGCACACCTGAAAGCCCTGGAACAAAAA
Organism: Tokudaia tokunoshimensis; assembly: GCA_036184795.1. NCBI lineage: Eukaryota > Metazoa > Chordata > Mammalia > Rodentia > Muridae > Tokudaia > Tokudaia tokunoshimensis. The sequence continues at coordinate 15,690,562 of BTHU01000019.1, forward strand.
GAAGCTAATACACCCAAGAGGAGCAGAAGGCAGGAAATCATCAAACTCAGGGCTGAAATTAACCAAGTAGAAACAAAAAGAACTATTCAAAGAATCAACAAAACCAGGAGCTGGTTCTTTGAGAAAATCAACAAGATAGATAATCCTTTAGCCAGACTAACCAGAGGGCACAGAGACAGTATTCAAATTAACAAAATCAGAAATGAAAAGGGAGAAATAACAACAGAAACTGAGAAAATTCAAAAAAATCATCAGATCCTACTACAAAAGCCTATACTCAACACAACTGGAAAATCTGGAGGAAATGGACAATTTCCTAGACATATACCAACTACCAAAGTTTAATCAAGATCAGATAGACTATCTAAATGGTCCCATAACCTCTAAAGAAATAAAAGTGGTCATTGAAAGTCTTCCAACCATAAAAAAGCACAGGACCAGATGGTTTTAGTGCAGAATTCTATCAGACCTTCAAAGAAGACCTAACACTAGTACTCTTCAAACTATTCCACAAAATAGAAACAGAAGGAACACTACCCAACTCATTCTATGAAGCCACAATTTCACTGATACCAAAACCACACAAAGATCCACAAAGAAAGAGAACTTCAGACCAATTTCCCTTATGAATATAGATGCAAAAATACTCAATAAAATTCTTGGCAACCGAATCCAAGAACACATCAAAATGATCATTCACCATGATCAAGTAGGCTTCATCCCAGGAATGCAGGGATGGTTCAATATAAGGAAATCCATCAATGTAAATCACTACATAAACAAACTCAAAGAACAAAACCACATGGCCATTTCATTAGGTGCTGAAAAATAGTTTGACAAAATTCAGCATCCTTTCATGTTAAAGGTCTTGGAAAGAACAGGAATGCAAGGCCCATACCTAAACATAGTAAAAGCCATATACAGCAAACCAGTAGCCAACATCAAACTAAATGGAGAGACACTTTTTAATTTTAATTAAAACATAGCAGTACATAATTCTTCTTTTAAAAAAATTATTGAAGTGTTTTTACTAAACTTTAACCAACTTTAACCAATAGTTTACTAGTTTTATAATTTAATGCATACAGCTGAATAGTTGTCCTTTACTTTTGTTGAAAGTATATAATATATATGTACATATATATGTATATATATATATATATATATATATCGTATTTGTCAATAACAACTGACAACTGATCAAATTTTAACAAATATATTGAAAATTCTTGCACAGAAGAATTATATTGTAATATGCAAGAGTTTATAGCTCTGAAGAATCACTTACTAAAATCACAATCTGTTCCAAATATTTCATAATAAGCTCAGAGTTTTGTTTAACCAGATCTTAAGATCTATATCACTACGGGATTCATGAGCAAAGTCTCTATTCAATTGAGCTGTTTGAAGCAACACCATACAACTATCTGCCAAGGATCAGCCTCAGCTTGGACAAGGGGTCCTGAGGAAGGGGTGTTTGAGAACAGTAGAAGAAATGGCTCAAAGTCAGTGATGGGTACAACCTGACAGCTCTGTGTTCTGCTGAAGATGGCTGTCCATACAGCTGTCAAGAAAGCTCAGCTCTTGAAGACCAATGCCCAGTATTTTATTTACCATATCAATGCAGTCATTACCTTAGGTTCCATTTTATTATCCCACAAATCAGCATTTTATGAAATTATGCCCCTGATTCTTCAGGGAAAAAAAACCTGAAAACAAAAACAGTTAAGTACATTTTTTATATTTTATTTAACCAATTTTTTTTTAACACTCCAGATTTTATTCCCCTCCTTGTCTACCCTCTGACTGTTCCCCATTTCATAGCTCCTCTCCACCGCCCTGTCTCCATGAGTATGACCCGTCCCCCACCCAACCAGACCTCTAAACTCCCTGGGTCCTCCAGGCTCTTGAGGGTTAAGTGCATCTTCTCTGACTGAACCCAGACCCAGCAGTCCCCTGCTGTATATGTGTTGAGGGCCTCATATCAGATGGTGTATGCTTCCTGGTTGGTGGTCCAATGTCTGAGAGATCTCGAGGGTCCAGGTTAATTGAGACTGCTAGTCCTCTTACAGGGTCGTCCTCCTCCTCAGCTGCTTCCAACTTTTCCCTAATTCAACCACATGGGTCAGCAGCTTCTGTCCATTCGTTGGGAGCAAATATCTGCATCTGACTCTTTCAGCTGCTTGTTGGGTCTTTCGGAGGGCAGTCATGATAGGCTGCTTTTTGTGAGCACTCCATAGGCTCAGTGATGTTGTCAGGCCTTAGGGCCTTCCCTTGAGCTGGATCCCACTTTGGGCCTGTTCCTGGACCTCCTTTTTCTCAGACTCCTCTCCATTTCTGTCCCTGCAGTTCTTTCAGACAGGAACAATTATGGGTCAGAATCCTCCCCTCCTGGAAGAGAAAGGTCATAGAGCACATAGGCATCTCTCCCCTCTGGAAGGAAGAGGCTAATTATATTTCTCAGAAAGACCACAGAGGGGTCTAACCATCAGCCACCTGAAGATGAGGGAAGCCCAGAGCACATAGACACATTCCTCAGGGCAGACCCACAGATAAGGGAACCCCTTGCTTCCTCATTCTCTAAGGACCAGTCAGTTTAAAAGTCACACTGTTCTGCCAATCACATTGTGCCTAGTTGCTGATGCTCTATTGTGTCCCTGGAAACTGTATAAACACTCACCAAAGAGGCCTTAAGGAGTTGCTGCCTCTCCTTCGGTTGCATGACCCTGGTGTGCTGTAACAATAAATTTCTCTTGCTTTTGCATTGATCCCTGGTTCTGCATGGTTCACTCAGAGGGTCCCCAGTAGCTAAGGTTCTTCAGGGTCTTACAAACTCACTGTTTAAGAAGCTGTGGATTTTAAAGTTTCCTCTCTGGGATCTAGGACATGCTTTCTTACATAAAGTCTAGATTTCCACACTAATATTCAACTACTAATTTAAAATTCAGTAAGAAACTCAAAGCTGAATCTCCTTTCTCCAAGAAATTCTTTTCCTTCAAATTCCTTCTGAAGATTGTTTTTAATTTTGTACTTTAAGACATCAGTGTGACCATATTCTATTGCTGGGCATATAGCTGACTGCATTCCCTAAAACACAGTGGGTAGGAGCAAAGCACATTTTATTTGTATGCAGATGTTCAATGACAGTTTTGCATGAGAAAATTTTGAGCAGTAATATATGACCCATATATCCACATCAGTATTTTTTTTTATTGGAGAATATATCAAAGGCTTCACAAGATAATTTAGGATTTTATTTTCCTTTTCACTGTGTCCAAATTAGTTTCAAAGACAATATAGTATTCCTTTTAGTTAGCAAAGGATGAAAAAATGCTTTTAACTGAGTAGTCATTGAAGTCTAATTCGAATTCTCAAGTTCATATTATAGGCCATGAAAACCATCTACAACTTTTAAAAATGATTACAGATAGGATTAGTATATTTTATGGAAGCATTAGGTTATTCCTTTTTTGTATAACAAAAATCAATTTATGATTTTTTTCATAATTAAAATAATGTTGATAGGTAGATAAAGTTTTTTTGAAAGAATTTGCAAATATATCCTACATAAAAATGCACCATGTATGGTCTGCATACCATGTTTTATGAAGAGATTTTTGTTTAAAGGGGATATTTTATATCATTAGTTTCTGTTTTCCAAATCTAAGGCATTTTATAAAATGATCTTCAACAACTATTTTTACTTAGTCTTACATCATTGTTATCCCCTCTCACGGATTCTAAGCACATGAATGATGACTTCTATTAACTATCATCCATCTTGTTCTCATTCCTCCATCTATTATTTATGCAGGGATATTATGACTCACCCAGACTGAATACATCCTCAGATAGAGTTCCGAATAAAGTAATAAGTTTTAAATCAGGTCTTTTGTGATCAGCAAACTATTTTATATAAAAAGAATTGTCTCAAATCTTAATATGAGATATGTTTATCTTCGTGTTGCCCAGGACCAATCACTGCCCAACTCTAAGATATACATCTCCACATTATTTGGGAGCATTATGAATATAGAGTGTATAGAATCTCAAAAAAATAAATATTCCCTAGTTATTTAAATGTTAGGCAAGCAGACATTGGACAAAATAACATCAACTATGTGTTTAAATGGGAAATAGAAAGCTGAGTGAAAACACAAACTTAATAGAGAAATCTCTTCTAACACTAGAAAGAATTCCCTGCTGTGCCTGGTGGTGCCTGCTGTTTCCCATTGCTGCCAGAGCTGAGACTACATAAAAAAAAAACACCAACTGGGCCCAGTAGTTAAATTCCAGAACAAGAACCCTCCAATCTGAGTGTCACACAGCCTTAAATTTTGGGTTTATCACAGGTTTGGAGCTATAATTTTTAAGTTTTGCAAGTCTCAACACTGTACCTTAAGAATTTAAGGTCAGGAAACATTTTTCTTATAAGCCCCATGAATTCCTTCATAGTAGAAGAAAAGGACTCCAGCCTACAGATTAATAAGTATTTTACTAAATAAATAAATTTTATTATAGCTGTTATAACAATAAATAAAACAAATTTAGAGGCTAGGGTAAATTTGAGTTCGTTACCAAGCTTAAAAACAAGTAACACCAAATAGAGTTTCAAGGAAATTAAATAAAGTAACAGAGTAAAGTAAATGCAAGGAAATATCAGCACTTTTATTTTTTTAATTTTTATGGTATTTAATATAATTACATTTTCACTTCCATTTCCTCCCTACACAATCTCCCATATGCCCTCTCTGCATTCGCCTTCAAATTCATTACTTCTTTATTCACTAAATTTTATTACATATACATATATATGCAGCCTGTTATATAGTCCTGTTCAGCCCATATAATGTTACTTGTATGCACTTTTATTTATAGTATCTTTGAGAAGTAGATTGTATAATTGTGCTGTATAAAAAATCTTTAAAAATCACCTATATATTGCACAGAAAATTTAAAGAATTTTCTTATACATGGCAATAAACAAGCCAATAATTAAAGAATATTTAAAGCATAGAACTGAATTCAAAAGAATTATACTTAATAATATAGTACATGAAATGGTAAATGCTCTGTTTCCATGACAATCACGTGAACTAGAATTTTATCGTGATTTCTATATTTGTAATACACAAACATAAAACAGTAACAGAGTAGCATCTCTGCAGGTGAATAATCATGTTTCATTCACACTGTATTGGATTTTACTTTATCAAATATGACACATTTGGTCCTGACAAATCTGATCATGACAGATGGCTAAAATGGTCTACAATATTGTGCTAGCCCAGCAAAATGGATTAGGAAAACAGTATCCAAGTAACACAATGTACACATATGTATATATAATGCAGTATATGTAGAAAAAAGAATCACGTAGCATAATCATATCCTTCAGTAAGCTATATTAGTGTATAAATATGTATAATGTATATAAAATGAGGTATATCTGTAAATAGATTTGAAAACTACCTTAACTTGATATGGTGTATGAACTCTGTTGTGGAAGAACAGATTGCTTTTTTTTTTTCAAAATTAAACTAACAATAGATTTTATTTACAGAAAATAGTAGAAAATAATATTGACATAATTATCAACATCTCAAATTGATATTTTTAATTACATGATCAAAATGTTGTCAAAGCAGAACTAGACTATGGTAAAAAATTATATAAGTTTTTAAGTGAATTTTAAATGTTTTGAACTTTACAAGAAAAGAAACTTATTACATAAAACAGATGAATTCTCATCTTTTCTTATTGAGATTCATCAAATGTCATAAAATGTCATAAGCACAAACTTATGTTTTCTAATAATGCATGTGCTGATTACCTGTGCTCAGGTACCATGAGTATCTCATCAATCTTTCCTGGCAAATCTTCTGCTTGGCCTTATATCAGAATTCTCTCTCCTTTCAGATGTCCCACTTTCTATTTCCTGCCTAAGCCATAGATGATCAGGTTTATTATTGAGAGTTGCCACATCCATACAGAATAATATATTTTCTCTATAATTCCCCTTCTCAGTCCAATTAAAGGCTCTCTTTCTTCAAATATAAATTGAATATAATATGACAATTATGAAACAATTATCAAAACTATAAGGTATGATATACATTTGCAATATCCAGTCCATAGCATTTGGTAATTAATGAAAAGCTGTTATTATTGATCCTATCTTAGTGTATTCACAGTTCTATATCTAAGTCATTTTGTATCCTAACTTGTTTACTATCCTAAAAACATCATCTTAGGCACAGAACATCTTCTTAAATCATGAACAAATTAGCTTATAGTAAGTGGACCTAGGATGCTCTCCACACTGGGATTACTAGTGATTCCACTGGGCTAGTCAAGTCTACTCTTCCTTCAGAGAAAATGCACAGAAATGACAGCACTTTCCACCCCTTGCTCCTGGGATTCCAGCTCTAGATCATGGATGTCTTCTCTAAAGACTCAGTTTGAAGCCTCTCTATCTACTCTGTATACACACATTTGATTTCCATCCACACAAGAACTACTAGAAAACTGTGCTCTCCCAGAGGAAATACACAAACTTGCATTTTCCCAAGTCAATGGGGTGAAGGCTAGGAGAGAAATACAAATATAGTAAGAGACAGACAGACAGACAGACAGACAGACAGACAGACAGGAAGACAGAGATTCAATCAAAATGTAAAGGTATCTCTGGATAACCTGAGAAGTAAAGAAATAGAGACTCAGTATTGATTCCAAAATGCAGAAGTGTGGCTGGGCTGTTGTTATATGCACCTTTGTGGACAGATAGCTAGGTACATATGGCTTGTGAAGTGAAAAGAGAATTTAGGGCAAGAGATTGGCTTCCAGCAGATTTGTGCTGCAGGCCCACCAAGGAAATACTCTTGCCTTAAGGGGACTCAGCTTGCTGAGGTCAGATTGCGGGGTTGCCATTTTGCACTGTGCCTGTGCAGAAAACTGGCATGGAAGCAGATTCCATTCTTTTCACCCCTCATGTTGTGTGAGCAGACACAAATCCTCAGCATGCCATTGAGACTGGTACGACTCCTGGAGAGCTGGCTCAAATTCAACTGGTTCAAATGACAGACTTTTAAAGTCTCACAATTGGAGGAGTCACCTGCAAAGAAGACAATGTTCTGGAACCCATCAGTTCTGTTGTGTTGGAAGGCTGGAGGCAGACAGGAACACTTGAAGCTAGTGACTAGTCATGGCTTACAGACCTTAGACCAAGCCACCTTGATAGTTGGTTTGACAGTTTGTGAGGGAATAGCCTGGCTGAGCCTCCACCTGACAGAACATATATAAAGCAGAGAGGCAAAGAGAGGCAGGGTCCACTAGCAGGTGAGCCAGCATTGGTATCCTCTGACCCAGAGAACTAGTCACCTCCCTGAAGACAGGGGGCTATCTGAGTCAAGCATGCAAATCCCAGGGTGTCCCTTCCTGTCCTCAAGAGGAGACAAGAAGGCAGGCTGGTATCCAGGCATCCTGCAGAACCTTCTACAGAGTCTTTGCAAGGACACTGATGCAGGGAAACTCTACCAAATGCCGAAGGAATTCTTTTTTTTGCCCATGCTTTCTAACAGCCTGGCAGAGATTGGCTTCAGGTAGACCACTAAAGTGCTTGAGGAAACTAACTCCTAGTCCCCTTTGCCACAGATTTAGACATCAGGTGATCAACAAGGTCCAGGGATACAGAAGTGGATTCTGTCTTGCTGCACAGAAAGAGCCCAGCACTGTTCCACTGGGACCAGGAGCAAGCCCATTGGACCACTGCATCTGCTTTTTGGAGTGTGGATCATTTTGCTGAACTAATCCTTGTCCCAACACATTTCTGTTTTCTCCTCTTCTGGGCATTGCACTTAGGTTCTTTCCAGAATTTTTCACACCTTAGTTAGTGTTTTTCCCATGTCAAGGTATAAAACATCTTCAAATATAAATAAATATCTATCTTTGTGTGTTTATGTATACATATCTTTAGAATACATATCTTTAGAATACACAGATAGTTGATTGACAGTTGTACAAATACATATACATGTCTTTAGAATACATAGTTGATTGACAGTTGTACAAATAGACTAGTAAGTCAATAGACAGTTTTACATATGTATATATAGATTAAAATGTAGAATTGATTAGTAGAATCATAAGTAGATATATATAAATCCATGATGAAGTTGGGTATGCAGACATGCCTTCCATGCCCACAAAAGGGTAAAAATTAGACAAATGAATCAAAAAGTTTGTAAAAATAAGAAGGACATGAACCACTGCAGCATCATAAAAATCAAAATAATTGTGTGTGAGAAATAGAGAGGGGGAAGGAGGGGGGATTAAGTGTGTGAAGAAAGGAGGACAAAACAGGGTCAGTGATCACAGAAATTATACCTCATTTGGGCAATAGATTGGACATATTTGCACCCACCCTTAGACCTACCCTCTTGAGGGTCCCTGGAATCCAAGGTCACAATGGTCAGGTGAAAAAAACCCAGTGAGAAATCTAGGGTTATATGGACTAATTTATAAGTGAGGTTTTGAGATCTCAGAGAGGGAGTGAGGGGGTGAATATTAAGGAGAAAAAGAATTATAGTGAGAAACAGACAGCAGACAGGCAGACAGATATTAAATCAAAATAAAAAGAATCCCTGCGTAATTCGGGTAGCAAAGATGTAACAGACTAATATCAAATCTGAAATGAAAGGCTTAAACATGGCCGGGCACATTTGGTAAGTGCATCTGTTTGGACAGGTATATGCAACTAGCTTGTGGGAAAAAGGAAGGAATTGGGAGGAAAGGAGGGAGGAGGGAGAGAGAGAAGAAGGGAGGGAGGGAGGGAGGGAAGGAGGGAGGGAGGGAGGGACTCCCATCAAGGTGACGTGTGCAAGTTCTGACCCTCCTGTTGTAGAAATTAGTTAGGGGTATCTAGTCCACCTTGGATCATTCAGTTCCCAGAAAAAAGACACAAAACCTTTATATTTATAAGACGCTTTACTATCACTGGAGATATCAACCCTCTAAGCTATTGTAACTATTTCCCTGTCAATAACCCTCAGGTATGATTTGCTGTGTTCTGCCTGGGTCATCCTTACTCCAATTGGCCAGCCCTCATGGCCATGTTCTCACAATTCACTTACCCCATTGGGTCTTTCCTCTCTATTCATCTCCCTGTTCTACCTCATAGTTACTGCTCAGAAACCAAGCCCAGCAACAGAAGCTTTGCATAAGCATATTGAAGCAACAATATGCTTCAGGCATCTTTATTGACCAATCAGAGATAACTTGTTATCTTAGTCAGGGTTTCCATTCCTCAAAAAAGTCATGACTAAGGGGTAAGTTGGGGAGGAAAGGGTTTATTCAGCTTACACTTTCCACATTGCTGTTGATCACCAAAGGAAGTCAGGACTGTAACTCAAGCAGGTCAGGAAGCGGGAGCTGATGCAGAGGCCATGGAGGGATGTTACTTACAGACTTGCTTCCCCTGGCTTGTTTAGCCTTCTGTCTTATAGAACCCAAGACTAGCATCCCAAGCATGACACCACACACAACAGGTCCTCCTATCCTTGATCACTCATTGAGAAAATGCCTTACAGCTGGATCTCATGGAGGCATTTCTTCAACTGAAACTCCTTTCTCTGTGAGAACTCCAGCTTGTGTCAAGTTGACACACAAAACCAGCCAGTACGTTTGGTGAGCAAGTTAGACAACATCCCTTGGTGTATGTAAGGATCTCCTCATCCCTGAGGTAACCAGAACCAGTAGTTCCATGCTTACAAAACATAGCCACAGACAAAACCTCAACAATTCCGTCTTATTTTCTAAATAAGCAGGCTCCTTCTCATACAATAATAAACAATATTCAGTATGAACAATTATATCACAATTATGAAAATTATTATGTAAGAGTTACATTTAAAAGTCCAGTTGGCTTATATTTGGTAGCTCAGGAGTAAGTATTTTATTATCTATCCTACCTTGGTGAGTTCAGAGTTTTGTATCTAAATCATTTTCAATCCTAACTTGTATTATCCTCCTAAAATCATCTTCTGGACCTAAATATCGTTAGTGTATGGTAAGACTATCATTATCCAGTCTTGAACTCCATCAGAGACCTGCAAAGGAATAAATGTTACTTGAGTATGTAGGAAGCACAGGAATACAGATTGCAAAACTTGTAGAAATGGCAAAGACAGCTAGCCTCCTGCACAGTCTCGGGAATTCTCTATAATGTTTGAGCATCTATCTTCAACTTTTTGACGAGAATACCTGCCAGACCTGATGTGAAGCAAGAAATATGAAGGTCTTGCTTACCATGTCTTAGCAGAGGACACCAGTCAACTTTGCTGCATCAATTTGTCCTTTTTAGACAATTTTTTTTCTGCAAATGAAGTTAGGGCATTTTCTTTTCCCAGTGGCTAGATTGCCACAATCAAAGCATTCCATATGGAGGTTTTTGATGCTCATCATCCTTTTCCAGGTAGAATGGGGGTACTGTCATTAGTGAATATGTCTTAATGTCAAAAAAGATATTAAATTATAGAATTATGTTTAAATAACATATTCTGTGAGTCTCTGAGATTTTTTGAATACTATCTATTTATATTTATTTAATACTATTTATAGCATTTCTGAACAAACAAACATTTTTTTGATCCAGCAATCTATCATCTGTTCAACTCAGGATATACATTTCTGTGATGATCCAGATTAGTCTTACATGGCTATTAGTTGGACTGAGTGACTGTTAACTTTCCTTATTTAAATAGTTTGCAATAGCCGCTTTCAAATGTACTAAAACTCTATATCGTATCTTTAAGAATGATATAAGTACAATATCTCAAATAAACATTAAAAACATATATACATTATATATACCCAAAATAACCTTAAATTTGTATTGATACACTGTAACCCATACCAATATATCAAAGCTAAAGTTATTTTTGTATCAATATACAAAACTGTGTACCAATGCAACAAAATATAATCTCAACTTTGCATCAAAATACAAAGATATCTACCAAAGTAAGATTATGGCTGTAAAATGTTTTTGGTTTAAGAGTAGATTTAATATCTACATATTTTGTATGATATTATAATATTTCTATACATCCCTTTTTCTTTTCAACCCTTTCCTTTACCTTAGAAAGAAAAAAAAAGACAGAAGAAGGAAAAGGAGAAGAAAAAGAAATCCCTTGATCTAACTTCCTTATTTCTTCTTCCTGTCTAAGACCATAACTATTTGTAACCATCCCCTAAAATGAAAATATAAAATGACCAAAACCATCCACCCATCTTAAGATACTGGGACAATGATCTTCTGATAATTGCTTCCAGCTGAATTGTGGTGAAGAATTACTTTTCAGGGGGCCAAGAAAATTACAAAAATGGTTAGTCTCAAGAAACCTGGCTATAATCATTTGTTGTCCAGTCTCTATAAGCAGAAAAAGAGCAAGTATAATGAAGTCCCAACTGGAACAACCTGAAAGGCTAGACCATATAATCTAGCTGTTCTGAAGTTTTCCCAGAAACAGTCTTCCAAGAAAATAGCAGTTTGAATCTGAATCAGGTGTCCAGCATCCTCCAGAGTGGATCTTGCCAGGATTGTTTCATTGACCTTCCATTCTGCAATATACAAACCTTACAAGCAGTATACAGTTCTGTAAAGATATTTATATGGAATGTGTAGGGTACTGATATCAATTGGGGATGACTCTCCTTTTTGTTTGAGCAAGTGAAAGACAATTGTTTTTTCTTTAGAAGTTAATTTGATCATATAATCAAACTGCCATAAATCTCCATTCCTGCCATCTGAAAGGATGGTATGCAATATAAGTTATGAGAATTCTGTGGCCAGTAACATTTATTGGCCATGAAAGTTGAAGTTTTGACTAGAGACATTTGTATGTCTTAGCCAGTCCCAGAACTGGTCTCTGGTACAGGATCATCAAATATAAGTTATCTGTTTTGATTAGTTTCTTCTTACCTGTGTCAGGATATTCAAGCTTTTGGCATTTACTCTAGGCTCTGCCCCACAGTTAAGGCAATAGGCAGGTGTTCCTGACTCACTATGAAAGGGTCTGGTTGCCTGCTCCTCACTCTCTTGCTCCTCACTCTCTTGCTCTTGTTAGTGAAAAATGCTGGAAAACAGCATACCACATAAACACTAGGAAATTCTAATGGAGGAATAATCCATTAGTGATGAGTTATCATAGTTAAAAGTGAAGAGTTAGGGTAGTTATTAAAAGGATATGTTTGCTCATTACCAAGGAAATAGGAAAAATAGCCTTCTTTTTCAAATGCATATGAACCAAATATCAATGAACTATGAAGTAGTAGACAGCCTTATCCACTACTGATGTAAGTGTATTTTAGTTCATGTTTTGGGAAAATAGTGTTACATTACAAAGCGATACTGAACACAAATTAATCCTAGAACTCTCGACTCTATGGTTTCTGTAATAGACACATCCTCTCTTAGCTAATACTTTCATTACCTTTATACAAATGAAAGTTCAAACACACAAGGAAAGATATGACCACTACTTCACAAGTAGCACAACTGTTATGTAAACACACAACTGCTGAGTTTTGGGATTTTTAAACTCACTCCACAGGAGGAAAGTCATGCCACATACTATAAACTTGGTTGGAGCAACAGCTGGGCATAAGCAGTTGGGGATATTTATTATTGTTGTTTAGTTAAATTGCCATGGCATCAAAATTCCTTCTACACATCTACATATTTAGACAAAACATTCTCAGTATTAATCATAAATACTTTTCTTTTTTATTTCTTTTTTCCTGTTTTTATTTTCAGTTTTTAAAATCTATTTGGAACATTAAACATGATAGAAGTAGAAAAAATAACTCTTATGATGACATCTATGAAAGGGAATTGACAAAAGTTCCTGATTAGACAGAAACTGTTCCATCTCTGAGGGAGAATATGCAGTTTAACTGTGGCTTTATGGAAGAATTGGGTAGCGTTCCTTCTGTTTCTATTTTATGGAATAGTTTGAAGAGTATAGGTTTTAGGTCTTCTTTGAAGGTCTGATGGAATTCTGCGCTAAACCCATTTGGTTCTGGGATTTTTTTTTTGTTTGGGAGATTTTAATGACTGCTTCTATTCCTTTAGGGGTTATGGGACTGTTTAGATGGTTGATCTGATCCTGGTCAGTTTTGGAGAAAGTACCATGAGATGCTGAGAAGAAGGTATACTCTTTTGTTCTGGGAATGAAATGTTTTTTTTTTTTTTGGTTTTTCGAGACAAGGTTTCTCTGTGTAGCCCTGGCTGTCCTGGAACTCACTTTGTAGACCAGGTTGGCCTCGAACTCAGAAATTCTCCTGCCTCTGCCTCCCAAGTGCTGGGATTAAAGGCGTGCACCACCACCGCCCGGCTGAAATGTTCTATAGATATCTGTTAAATCCATTTGTTCTATAACATCTGTTACTTTCAGTGTATGGCAGACCACATGAAGATCAAGAAGAAGAAAGACCAGAGTGTGGACTCTTCAGTCCTTTTAGATGGAGGAACAAAATACCCATGGGAGGAGATACAGAGACAAAGTTTGGAGCAGAGACTGAGGGAAAGGCCATCCAGAGACTGTCCCACCTGGCAATCCATCCCTTATACAGTTACCAAACCCAGAAACTATAATGGATGCCAACAAGTGCTTGCTGACAGGAGCCTGATATAGCTGTCACCTGAGAGGCTCTGCCCGTGCCCGACAAATACAGAGGTGGATGCTCTAAGCCAACAATTGTACTGGGAACAGGATTTCCAATGGAGGAGCTAGAGAAAGAACCCAAGGAGCTGAAGGGGTTTGCAGCCCCATAGGAGGAACAACAATATGAACCAGTCAGTACCCTCCAGAGCTCGCAGGGACTATATCACCAACCAAAGAGAACACATGGAGGGACACATGGCTCAGCTACATATGTAGCAGAGGATGGTCTTGTCAGACATCAATTGGAGGAGAGGCCCTTGGTCCTGTGAAGGCTCATTGCCTCAGTGTAGGAGAATGCCAAGACAGGGAAGCAGGAGTGGGTGGGTTAGTGAGCAGGGTAGGGGGTTTTGTATAGGAGATGTTTATAGGTGAAATGAGGAAATGGGGTAACATTCAAAATGTAAATAAAGAAAATATTTAATAAAAAATGAAAAAATAGAAAAATAAAATAAAATTTAAAAAATAAAAAATAAAAACATTACTCAGAAACTATCTCCAAACCATCACTGCTTAAAAGGGGAAATTAGTCTTCATCTATGTAGTGTTACTGAATATACAAACCTCACTTAATTCCAGATACCATTCACAGAAGTAGATGGCCAACACAAAACAATCTTAGTGGCATTTTTGGAGGTTCTTTGCCTTATCATACATTGCCTGGTCTTGGTTTTTAACCTTACAGGTCTTTTGCAAGAATATTATGCTTTCTGGATTTGGGTTTTTATGGTATATCTGAGTGTAAAAATGTTTATCTCTGCCTGTATTTCCTCTGCTTTTCCTTTGGTTCTTGCTCTTCTGTTTCATTGTCCCATTCTAGTTTGTTTGCTTTTATTTTATTTTATTATTATTTGTAGATGTCTGTCTGTGTTCTAAAAAGAGAACAAGAAGGCACTGGGAGTGGTGGATGGAGGGGAACCCTGATCAGAATATATTCTATAAAAAAATCTATTTTCAATAAAAGAAAATAGAAAGCACATAACTGATTTTACTAAGAGTTCTTAACTGCAGTCTTAGACCATTTCAGAGCTCAAACTAGGGAGACTAAAAGAAACAAATATCAGTCTAATAAATAGTTGAAGCATAAAAAGTATCACAAAGAGGCCAGATGATGCATGTTCTAAAAGCAGAATTAAACAGAAAACCATCGCTGATACAGACTGAAGACAGTGAAATGTGTTACAGCTGTGAATTCATGAAAACAGGTGGATGAAGTTTTGCATGGAATAAATTTTAACTTCTTTGGACTTGATCAGCTCACACACAGCAATTTTAAGATGTCTCAATTTAGACTGGGAAAAATAACAACTATCCAAATAGTTTTTATTTCATGTAGCTATTTGGAGCTTTAAAAGTTAGGATTTCATAAAAATAACATTTTTATTTCAAGCATGTTGATTATTTTATTATGCTCCTGATACGGGAATCTGATTTTTGAAAGACACAGGCAGAATTTCTATTCGAACTTCAGTCCCTGGTGCTTTCAAAACTAGTGCTTTGTCTAGTTTTTCTTCCCCAAGTTGCTTGGTTCAATGGCCTTCAAGAGGATGAGATTCAAAATGAGAGCTATAATTTGTTTCTGTGTTTCCCATCCTTGTTACAGAAGCTCATTTTGTGTTTTCAAATAATAGTGCCTAAATATCTCTCAAAATTATCCTTTTTCTTTTAAGTCACAGCATTGAACTTTCTTCTAAACTATGAAAATAGCCTTTGGATTTGTTTGCCTACATCTGATGTTTCTTATTCAATTAATCCTAAACATTTAATCCTATAGTTTCTTAAAATACATAATCATCATGTCATCATGAATAAAATGTTTAGTTCTCCATGATCAACAACACATTTTTTTGAATCAACCTATCTATGATAATATTTTCTGCTTATATTTTTATCCCCCATTAAACTGTTTATTTTTCTTGTCTCAAAATTTGACTATTCGACCACATTGTTTTATGCCAGGGAAGAATTTTTTTCATCAAAAAACAAAAAATCTAACAATCAAAAAACCACATAGAACTTCAAAACTCAAAGGTCAGCTCTGAAGAGACTGAGAAAATAGAGAGATCTCTTGGCAATGAGAGAGTAATATTGCTACTATAAAGTAGGGAGTAATAATAGTAATATAATAGTGATAATAGTGATAGTAATAATTAAGCAGTAATTAATAATAAGTAGTAAAAAGATTAAATGAGACTGAGGGAAAGATTGGACTGAAATTCTTGTTCTCTAAACTCAGAGCTATTAAAGTTCAATAGAGGAAGTTATTTAAACATCCAGATAGTTTTGAGCTACAAAATTTTAAGTCTATACCCTCACAAGCACAGATTAGAAAAGATATTAGGCTGCAAATTAAAAGTAGCAGTGAGCCCAGAGAGACATCTCAGTGGTTTAAGGTTCTAACCATGAAAGCTATGTATTTATTTTTATTTTTATTTTTATTTTTTTATTGGATATATTCTTTATTTACATTTCCCCTTTCCAAGTTTCCCGCTCCCCCAGAAACCCCCTCTCCCATCCTCCCTTTCCCTGCTTCTATGAGGGTGTTCCTCCACCCATCCCACTCCTACCTCCCAGCCCTTGATTTTCCTATGTTGTGGCATCTATAGAGCCTTCATAGGACCAGGAACCTCTCCTCCCATTGATGCCTGACAAGGCAATCCTCTGCTACAAATGCAGCTGGAGCCATGTGTACTCCTTGGTTGATGGCTTAGTCCCTGGGAACTCTGGGGGGTCTGGTTGGTTGATATTGTTGTTCTTCCTATGAGGTTTGCAAACCTCTTTAGCTCCTTTAGTCCTTTCTCTAACTCCTTGATTTGGTACTCCCATGCTTGGTCTAATGGTTAGCTGTGAGCATCTGCCTCTGTATTTGTAAGGTTCTGGCAGAGCCTCTCAGGAGACAGCCATATCAGGCTCCTTTCAGCAAGCATTTTTTGGCATCCATAGCATGTATTTAAGCTTGTCATCTTACTTCTGAAAGTTGTTCTTTGACTTCCACATTCCTGTTCTCATCCCACGACAACAAATACATAAATGTAATTTAAAAACAGCTGGGGTTGTAGAGATGCCTTGGTATTTAAGGACACATGCTCTTCTTCCAGAGTTCAGTTCCCAGTACCCAAATTAGATAATCTCATACCTGATTATATTTTCAGATCCAGATATCTGACTTTCCTCTGGCCAGACACACACACACACACACACACACTCACACACCACATATACACATAGCACTCACATACACACACACAAAACATACACACATATACCACATACACACCATACTTATGTGTATACACACACAATACTCATATATGTACATTCGCACATACACACATATACACATACCTACACACACAGACACACACACAAATACAATTAAAAATAACAACTATGTATGTTCTTTTAAAGGTAGCAAAACATCGCATAGGCTCACTGGCAAAGTGCATTAAACCCATGAATTCAAATGTGAGAATAACCATCCCAGCCCTTGTCTCTGAGAACTGATATTGATTGATTTTGAGACTTCCCCACAAAAGTGGCTTAAAATCAAAGGAAAACACTGTTGAGGGGTAAACTATCTCTAAACTGATACCAAGAAGGGATTTGTAATATTAAGTCAAAATGTAGAAAATGAGTTCATGAACCTTGCCCATGAACAATTTATAGGTTGAAATGTGAATCTACTAGTGAAAGTCAACCTTTAGTACACAGTTTTGGGGCTGCGTATGGGTACTTTTATAATCATTCTTGCTGAGTAGATCTGGAATTGTTCAGGCCTCCTATGACAAAACTTGGAGTTGCTGTTTACCTGCACTATTTTTTTTTCTAATATAACCTTTATATTTCATGTATTATGAAAGCAAGTTGAGTCTTTCCACTGCCTATTAATCT
This sequence comes from Tokudaia tokunoshimensis, assembly GCA_036184795.1. Classification (NCBI taxonomy): domain Eukaryota; kingdom Metazoa; phylum Chordata; class Mammalia; order Rodentia; family Muridae; genus Tokudaia; species Tokudaia tokunoshimensis. The sequence continues at coordinate 15,708,174 of BTHU01000019.1, forward strand.
CTAAGATGAGAATTTATACATTTTATTAGTTTAATTATATTATTAATTTAAAATAATGTTGAAACTTAAGGTGACTGGTACATTTTCACTTGACCAAATTTTGAAAAATGCTTTAGTAAATAATTAAACCACAATTTTTACCATGCTGTTTTATTCTATCAACATGTGATATATATTAAAGAAATTTTCACCTTCATATTTATAATTAATATTTCACAACAGTAGCTTCTTTGTTGTTTACTTTTACTTTGTTACTTTAATATTTTGGCCATGTTAGTTTTCATATATCAATAAGTGCTTTATTTTGAACTTAGTTGTTTTATATAATAGCTTAAAATAGTTTATTTCAAAAATGAAGATATTAACAGCATAAAATATGTATTTTCCAAATAAAAGAACATGGTTTATTTGTCGCATGTGTTATGAAGTCTGAACTTAGCTTCCCTTTATATTTCTATCGCATCTGAGTGTACCTTTACTCACAGAGTATTTGTTGCTCCATATTGAGTTAACATGTTCCTTCTCACCTTCCATGATCATTTTCTTATGCTTATATTCTGCATTAGAATTATTGTGACATTTCATTCCCACTCTAAAACACAGAACAATCTTACTTAATTGATATATAAACTAATTGCATATCTATTCAAGGAAAATTGCAGTTTTAAATGATACAACCCTTAAGAATAAGATAGAACCTTTTATTAACTCCACTTTCACTGAAGTACCTCAACTTACTTCAAATGTTTTATATGAATAGCTTGTATACATATTTTGTGCCATACTCAGCAATATACTATTTAGTTTCTTTCTTTTCATACTATCTTTTTCCATTTTTTGATGCTGGGGCTTGAACTTACTCATACTGATTACATATTGTAAAAACCAAGTTACAACTCTAGATCTACTGCCAAGTCTATATTACTAAAACAATGTTTATGTTTATGGGATTTAATTGTAGAACATGCTATTTTAACTATTTCTGTGACTTTTTACTTTGTAGACAATACATGGTAAATCTTAGTGTTCTTTTATAAAAGATAATGATAGTCATTTTTGATTCTTGGCTTCCATTACGTAAATGTCCCATTTTATTCTCTGATTTAATATTTACAGAACAGTATTTTTTATTACTTTTATTTCTTTACAGTCCAACCATTGCCGGCCTCCCTGTCCACCTCCCACACTTTCTCATCCCCTTCCTCCTCTCCTGTGTCTCCAAGAGGATGCCTACTCCTCACCATCCCCACCCCCCAACCCCGCTGCCATGCCTCCCCACTCCCTGGGGCCTCAAGTCTCTTGAGGCTTAGGAATGTCTTCTCTCACTGAGGCCAGACCAGGCAGTCCTCTGCTATATATTTGTTGGAGGCCTTGGGCCAACTCCTATATGCTTAGAGTCTGAGAGATCTCAGGGGTCCAGGTTAGTTGAGACTGCTGGTCTTTCTATGGGGTTGACTTCCTCCTCAGCTTCTTCTGTCCTTTTCATAATTCAACCACAGGAGACCCCCACTTTAGTTCAATGCTTGGGTGTAAGTATCTGCCTCTGTGTCAGTCACCTGGTTATTGGGCCTCTCAGAGGAGAATCACGCTAGGCTCCTGTCTGTAAGTAATAGAGCCAGGCCTTGGAGCCTTCCCTTGAGATAGATCCCAAGTAATGCAGGTTACTGGACTGCCTTTTTCTTAGTCCCTTCTCCATTTTTATATCTGCAGTCCTTTTATACAGGAACAATTCCAGGTCAGAATTTTTGACTGTGGAATGGCAACCTCATCCCTTCACTTGATGCACCCTGTCTTTCTACTGGAGTTGGACTCTACAAGTTCCCTCTTTCCACCTGTTGAACATTTCGTCTAAGGTCCTTCCCTTTGAGTCCTGAGTGTCTCTTCCCTTCCAGATCTCTGGTACTTTCTAGAGGGTACCCCCACTTCCCACCCCTCAAGGTTGCATTTTCCATTCATTATGCTGACCCTCAGAACTTCTCTCCTGTCTTCCACCCCCCATAACTGATCATGTTTCTCCCCTCTTCTCTCCCACCCAGGTCCTTCCTCCCTTTGCCTCACATGATTGGTGATTGTTTTCTTCTCCCTCCCAAGTGGGATTGAGGCATCCTTACTTGGACTTTCTGCTTTTTAACCTTCTTGAGTTCTATGGACTGTGTCCTAGGTATTCTGAACTTTAGGGTAGAATAGTAGTTTTAAGAATTAGAATAGCTTCTGGTATATACTTGTTTATCTATACCGGTTAAGTAAAATCATTAAACTAAGATTATTACTCCAATTTCATTGGTGGGCATGTTTTCCCCTGAGAGTTATTAATCATTTTACTCCCTGTACCATTGCCTTCTTGGAATCCATATAAGACACAAAAGCTCAGAATTTCATTAGGCACCTCCTGATATCCTTATTTATTCTACCTACTTTCAGAGACAGATTTTACAAACCCTAAAAATCTTTGTCCTATATTACACGCAAGTCACCTACCCTGGTAGATTCTGGCTGCCATTGGCACTTGTCCCTAGCCTCTGGAAGCACTAGCACCCTGCACTGCTCTCTGGGTCTCTGTTTTTGGTTTTCTCTTATATCTAGGAATTTGAGGAAATATGTGTATTTGTTTCCCCCTCTGTATGTCTTGCTGGAAAACAATAAAGGTGATCTGATTAATAATTCATTAAAAATTGACCCTGTGACTGATACTTTTCAAAAGTGTATGGAATAAATCTGTGTCTGCTATTTCATGCATATTTCATTAACTCTATTTTTCTCAAACTTATTATGTTGAAAAAAATTATAGATTCTCCTTATGAAAATATATTTGCCTCAAGGGTAAGGGTCAGGCTGAAGTAAAATAGCTAAATTCAAGAAACTGTTGACCAGGTAGAATATCAAAAGACTATTTTCATAGGCTAGTTAAGAAATAAACAAGTAAGTAATGATAAAGGAGCTCCAGGCAGGTTCAAGGAGGTTAAATATGGGAAAAATAAATGCCTTTATGATTCATATAGTAAATACTAAATATAAGCCACAGCATACAAGGTGGTAACATAAAACTATTATTGATTTTGTACAAAACTCCAATGAAGAAGTTAATGAGCTCAGCAATTTTTAAATTGACAACCTTAGTTCTTCAAAGGCTAGATAGTTAATTCATATCCACATTGATCCATAAATCTTATAGCTGCTTCAACCCACATTCACAAAAATATGTTACTTTATTTAAAACTTACTAATGCAAATGGGTTCTTTTCAATTAAATGTTTTCATAGGCTTTCTGTTGGGACTGTTTGGGATTTTTTTGTTGTTTAATTTTTAAGAGATTTTTTTTTTGGATGATTCTTTGTTTGTTGTGTTCTGTTTGGTTTGATTTTTTTTCTATACTAAAGCTTGGCTGACATTCCTTTGGAATGCACTTGGGCTGCAAACTAGTAGCAATCTTCCTGTCTTAACTTCCAAGTACTAAGATTACAAGCCCGAAGCATCTTGCTCAGGTGGGCAGCGAGTTTTTATTTTTTTCTCAAGTGTATGTGTGCATTCATGAGTGCAGGTGTGCCTCTGTGTTTGTGTGTGTGTGCACACGCATGTGTGTGTGTGTTTACATGTGGTTGGATACATGTGTACAGAAATGGAAGTATAAGAAGAAGTCAGAAGTGATGCAGAGTCTTTTTTGAATGTTCTCTACCGTGTTTATACAGCCAGTGTCTCCCAGTTGAACCAAGGACTTGCTGAGGACAATTTGACCAGTCACTGTTTGCTGAAGATTCCCTGCCTCTGCTTTTTCAGTGCTTCAGTGACAAGCTGGCCACCATACCCATCTGCATTTGCATAAAATATGGATATTAAATTTTCTTCCCTTATCCTGCCTGTGCTGTAAGGTCTTCCAGTATCAGGAAATCTAAACGCTATCTAAAACAATAAAAACAAAACCATATTGTTGAATATGCTTTGTCTTTTGTTTTGTAAACCTAAAGCAAGGCAAGAGATACTAGGCAACTTTGAAACTAGGTAACTAAGTGTGGTTTCCTAGCAACTAACACTGGCTCAAATCTTCCTTCACTTTTAAAATACTTCCAGTCCACAATTATTTTCTCTCACATTTTGCTTTCTTTTACATTTATTTGCCTTGAAAAAGTTGGGTATAAAGCCAATGATTACTTAGAATACGTATTAGAATATTCAAATTCACAGTCCAAACATTGTATGGTTATAGTTGAATCATGTATGAATTTCCTCTGTGAGAATCCTGTATGTAGTCCAAAGAGAGTCTGATAAAATCAATGACTGTTTGCTTATAAACAAAAGTGAATGAGTGGTCCTTGGACTTTTCCTGAAATGGAAATATCACAGGAATCTTCCTGCAAAAAGTAAGTGATGAAAGGTCAACATTGTGATTCTGGAAAACAAAAGATGAGTGAGAGAATGGGTAAGCAAAAGAAAGGATGGGCAGTAGGAAAGTGCTAGTGTTGGAAGCGAAGATATTGGTCTAAAATTCATCTGCCAATTATTAAATATGTCTTTAAGCAGTGTATATAATCTCTCCCTACTCCTGGATTCTTTACTTCTCTTTTTCCTTTTAATAACATGTGCTTGCTCTTTTAAAAAGTATCTTAATTATGTATGTACGAGGGAGGGATTGTGCAAGTGCGTAGAGGTATCTTCAGAGTCCAGAATCCTGTGTTAAATCCCTTGTGGATGGAGTCACAGGCATTTGTGAGCAGCCACATGCAAGAGCTGAAAATTAAACTCAGGTCTTCTTGAAGAACAGGCAACCACCATTTTTATGGCTGAGTCCTCTAGCTGGAACAAGTCTCATCAAGGCATTAACATACAAACTGTATTTCTGTTGGTCTCCCCTTCTCTTTCCACCCCATGTATCCTCTCCACCCCCTTTTCCCTATTGTGATATATGAAGTCTGCTATGGTTTGCTCTGAGCTGTCCTTGAAGTAAATGTATCATATATGATATATATATATATATATATATATATATATATATATATATATATATATGTGTGTGTGTGTGTGTGTGTGTGTGTGTGTGTGTGTGTATGTGTGTGTGTGTGATCTAGACATGCATATAAATGTGCATACCAATAGGTATGTATGTATGATCCAGATATGAGAGAACATGTAGTATTTTCTCTCTAAAATCTGGATTATTTCACTTGATATAATAATTTTCAAACCAATCCATAATCTTGAAAGGTTCACAATTACATTTTTTAACAGTTGAATAAAATTTTATTGAGCATATATATACATTTTCATTATTCATTCTCCTGTCTACAGCATCTAGGCTGGCTTTATTTTCTAGGTATTGTGAATAATACAGCCCTAAACATGGATGTCTAAAGCTTAAATTCTTAAAAATATTATGGCTCGGTTACATTTTCTATTCTCACCCATATGATAAACTTCCATTCTGCTTTTGCCTCTAGAATTTTTACCCATAAATTGATCACTAGCTACTTTTGAAGTTTATGAACATCTAAGTTTTATTCTAAGCTTGATGCAATCTCACCTGTAGTCTCTGACCTCAGTGGAACTTTAGGTGTCACTGAAGTTTTACATGCACTTTTGGTGTTTTATTTGTGTTTGTTTGTTTTATTTTTTCATTTTGTTGTTGTTGTTGGGGTTTTTTTTTGCTTAGCTTTTATGGTGCATTTGTTATTATTATTTTACGTGTATTATTGTCTTGCCCACATGTATGTAAAGGCCCTACATATGTGCAGTGCTTTTAGAGGCCAGAAGAAGATAGAACAGTGGTTCTCAACCATCCTGTGACCATTTAATACTCTTCCTTAGTTTGTAGTAACTGCCAATTGTAAAACTATTTTCATGCTACTTCAGAACTGTAATTTTGCTACTGTTATGAATTGTAGTATAATATATCTGATATACAGGATATCTAATATGCAACCCCTGTGAAGAGGTCGTGATCCACAGGTTGAGAACCACTAACATAGAATATCCCTGGGAGCTGGAGCTATAGATAATACGTGTCACAGTGCTGTGGTCTGAATGTGAAATGTTCCTCATAGACTCATGAGTTTCCTAGTGTTGGAAAGTTAGTGGCAACTTCAAGAGCCTTGGTGTGGGAGGTGTGTCAGTGGGGTTGGCTTTAAGGTTGTTTAGCATGGATGAACCTGCTGTTAATCTCTTTTCTTTCTGTGTACAGATCCAATATGATTTGTCCCCCTTTTTTTTTCTTTTCCTGGTGCCATGCCTTCCCACCCTGTAGCTGTTTTCTCTGGACCATGATGGACTTTATTCCTCAAGGACTGGAAATGAAAATAATCCCTTCAGTAACAGACATGTAGATCAATGGAACAGAATTGAAGACCCAGAAATGAATCCACACTCCTATGGTCACTTGATCTTTGACAAAGGAGCTAAAACCATCCAGTGGAAAAAAGATAGCCTTTTCAACAAATGGTGCTGGCTCAGCTGGAGGTCAACATGCAGAAGAATGCAAATTGACCCATCCTTATCTCCTTGCACTAAGCTCAATTCTAAGTGGATCAAAGATCTCCACATAAAACCAGACACACTGAAACTAATAGAAGGGAAACTAGGGAAGAACCTTGAACATATGGGCACAGGGGAGAATTTCCTGAACAGAACTCCAATAGCTTATACTCTAAGATCAAGAATAGACAAATGGGACCTCATTAAATTACAAAGTTTTTGCAAGGCAAAAGACACCGTCAAAAAGACAAAGCGGCAACCAACTAACTGGGAAATGATCTTTACCAACCTTACATCCGACAGAGGGCTAATATCCAAGATATACAAAGAACTCAAGAAGTTAAACTTCAGAGAGGCAAGTAACCCTATTAAAAAATGGGGTACAGAGCTACACAAAGAGTTCTCACCTGAAGAATATCTAATGGCTGAGAAGCACCTAAAGAGATGTTCATCATCCTTAGTCATTAGGGAAATGCAAATCAAAACAACCCTGAGATTCCATCTCACACCAGTCAGGATGGCTAAGATCAAAAACACAGGAGACAGCAGTTGTTGGCGAGGATGTGGAGAAAGAGGAACACTCCTCCACTGCTGGTGGAATTGCAGGCTGGTACAACCACTCTGGAAAGCAGTCTGGCGGCTCCTCAGAAAACTGGGCATGACACTTCCGGAGGATCCGGCTATACCACTCCTGGGCATATACCCAGAGACTTTACCTGCATGCAATAAGGACACATGCTCCACTATATTCATAGCAGCCTTATTTATAATAGCCAGAAGCTGGAAAGAACCCAGATGTCCCTCAACGGAGGAATGGATTCAGAAGATGTGGTATATTTACACAATGGAATACTACTCTGCAATTAAAAACAATGAATTCACGAAATTCCTAGGCAAATGGTCAGAACTTGAAAATATCATCCTTAGTGAGGTAACCCAATCACAAAAGATCACACATGGTATGAAGTCACTGATAAGGGGATATTGACCCAGAATCTCAGAATACCCTAGACACAATCAGCATATCAATAGATTTCTAAAAAGATGGAAGGAGAGACCCCTGGTCCTAGAAAGACTGGATGTAGGGGAACGCCAGGACAGAGTAATGAGAGGGGGTTGAACGGAGAAAAGAGGGAGGGAAGGGGGCTTATGGGACTTTCGGGGAGGGAGGAAACGGGAAAGGGGAAGTGATTTGGAATGTAAATTAAAAAAATAAAATAAAATAAAATTAAAAAAAAAAAAGAAAATAATCCCTTCATCCATTAAAAAAAATATATAAATAGGATAAGAGTTGAGCTGTGGTACCTTTTAAAAGGATTATTTTAGCAGTGTTGAGTCTGGTGACAGACATGGCAACATTTTGCTCTGATGAATAACAACACTGAAATGAACAGTTTGAGCTAAAGTCAATGTGACAGATCTGAGGAAGAGAAATTAAAAAGAACCTGAACTGAAAGATTTTGCAAAGAGGACTGGAATACAAAACACCAATTAATGAAGGAAAGAATCCCTGAATTGAAGAGCAAGGAGGGGTTAAGAGCGGATATGGAGGAGAAAGGGAAGAGAAGGGGAAATGCTATGAATCTATTACAATCTCAATAAATGAAACTTAATAGAAGGAGGAGTAAATTATCAGGAAAGACGAGGGAAGAGTGAAAGAGATATGGTTCACTGCTGAGCACTAGTTTTCATCTTGAGAAATTAAATTGGCAACTGCTGACACTTGGCAGCACATGAAATGTACAACGTTAGGCTGATTTGTTGTGTAGAGTCATAGTGGAGTATCAAAAATTAGTTTATATAATTGCTTTAAGGTTCTCCCAGAGATTCCAATTAGGCTGTTATTTATAGATAGTGAATTTGAGTGATTAGGATTGAAAAAAAACATTTTGAATATAATTGGCAGAATGTGCAGTTTCAGATAAGACTATCTTGGTATAACAGTAGGTAGATATTGGGAAGCTACACATGTATCCTGAGACATCAGGAATATTTGCATGAAGAACACAAGGATGAACTCAAGAAAAAAAGGTGGGAAGACTCCCAGAATTAGGAGAAAAACTGAATATGTCTCTTTATACATGAAGCTGGTTTTTTTTTCCTTAAAGTTAGGAAGGAGAAAATAGAAACCAGAATATAATATCACAATCTAAAGAAATTCATTGTTAAAGGCAAAAAAAAAGGAAACTTTGGCTTTGGTGATATGGAAATAATTTTTATCTATTAATTATAAAGAGTAATTTGGTATAGAAACTAAAGACACATCCTTGTGGGGTCTTGTTCTCAACATCATAGAAAAATCCTTAATGGCTTGATACTTCAAGGAACTTCCCTGGGAGGGAAGGAAGAATGACCATAGATTAGTTAGAAGGTATGGCTGCTTGGGTGATTGGTAATAGAGTGAATGTATTCAGCAAATGAGATATTTCTATCTGAGTTGGGTGACTGTTTTGGATGAACTAAGTTTCAGGTCTGTGTAGCAGGAGTAGATGGGAACTATTTCAAAGGAGGATGTCTTCCTTGGGGGGAAGTAAGAAGCAAGAAAATAGGCATACATATATGTGTGTATAATTATGAGATGGAATAATTATCATTCTTTTTCGGCTACATCATTAACTGTGCCAGGACCCTTCATAATTTTGTTCGTTGATAGTATGTTCTGGTAACAATCATGAGACACATTTGAGGTAAAGAGTAAATGTCTCTCTTGAAAATGAAAACCTAATTTATAACCTAATGTAAGTGGAAGGTTTTTTGGTTTTGTTTGTTTGTTTTCTGAAATTGGATAAGATAGGGCAATGACATATCTGAGCAAGTTTCTGGAATGAGGATTCCCTCTTCTTAATCGCTTGTGTTTTACTCTTTGCCCTCTCCAAGAAAACAAAACAAAACTACATTATCTGTAGTAGCCATTTACGTATGTTCACAGTATACCCCATCTGGTCTCACATCTAAAGAAATTATTTTGTTTAGATTTTATTTGGAACAGTATTTGGAGTAGTTCAGAGCACATTTTCTTATATTATTAATAATAAATGTAATAATTTAATAAATTTCTTTAATAAATCTTCCTTATCTGTGATATAGATATGTTCATAGCATATTATAATAGCTAGAAGATTTTACATTTTAGAAGTAAAATAATTTTGAGATATTCTGGTATTTATATAATATTTCAAGAATAAAGTCAAAAATACTTTGAATCTTGCTAAATGTTTTTTCTTTATAGTATCTTCTGGAACACACAAACATACACACACACACACACACACACACACACAAATTTATATATGTAAATTTGTTTAAGAAAAAAGAAATCCTGGTCAAAGAAATTTCCAATATTTCATCTGAAGTCACAAAATACACAGTAGACCATGATTTTGCTCTAAATTTTTTATTAGATATATTCTTTTTTTTTTTTTTGAGGAAATAAATATATTTAACCTATATGCATTAAAAACATGTAATATATAAATACATACCATAATAAAATACATACATATGATACATGTTAGCCACATTAAATATAAGAACTACTACTACAATATTCAGCATTAGTTATTTTCACAACCTTTGGATGCATGAACCTCAGCATTCAGTAGATTATCATGTCGGTCTTTTTCTTTTTTTTTTTTTTTTTAATTTAATTTTATTTTATTTTTTTAATTTACATTCCAAATCACTTCCCCTTTCCCGTTTCCTCCCTCCCCGAAAGTCCCATAAGCCCCCTTCCCTCCCTCTTTTCTCCGTTCAACCCCCTCTCATTACTCTGTCCTGGCGTTCCCCTACATCCAGTCTTTCCAGGACCAGGGGTCTCTCCTTCCATCTTTTTAGAAATCTATTGATATGCTGATTGTGTCTAGGGTATTCTGAGATTCTGGGTCAATATCCCCTTATCAGTGACTTCATACCATGTGTGATCTTTTGTGATTGGGTTACCTCACTAAGGATGATATTTTCAAGTTCTGACCATTTGCCTAGGAATTTCGTGAATTCATTGTTTTTAATTGCAGAGTAGTATTCCATTGTGTAAATATACCACATCTTCTGAATCCATTCCTCCGTTGAGGGACATCTGGGTTCTTTCCAGCTTCTGGCTATTATAAATAAGGCTGCTATGAATATAGTGGAGCATGTGTCCTTATTGCATGCAGGTAAAGTCTCTGGGTATATGCCCAGGAGTGGTATAGCCGGATCCTCCGGAAGTGTCATGCCCAGTTTTCTGAGGAGCCGCCAGACTGCTTTCCAGAGTGGTTGTACCAGCCTGCAATTCCACCAGCAGTGGAGGAGTGTTCCTCTTTCTCCACATCCTCGCCAACAACTGCTGTCTCCTGTGTTTTTGATCTTAGCCATCCTGACTGGTGTGAGATGGAATCTCAGGGTTGTTTTGATTTGCATTTCCCTAATGACTAAGGATGATGAACATCTCTTTAGGTGCTTCTCAGCCATTAGATATTCTTCAGGTGAGAACTCTTTGTGGAGCTCTGTACCCCATTTTTTAATAGGGTTACTTGCCTCTCTGGAGTTTAACTTCTTGAGTTCTTTGTATATCTTGGATATTAGCCCTCTGTCGGATGTAAGGTTGGTAAAGATCATTTCCCAGTTAGTTGGTTGCCGCTTTGTCTTTTTGACGGTGTCTTTTGCCTTGCAAAAACTTTGTAATTTAATGAGGTCCCATTTGTCTATTCTTGATCTTAGAGTATAAGCTATTGGAGTTCTGTTCAGGAAATTCTCCCCTGTGCCCATATGTTCAAGGTTCTTCCCTAGTTTCCCTTCTATTAGTTTCAGTGTGTCTGGTTTTATGTGGAGATCTTTGATCCACTTAGAATTGAGCTTAGTGCAAGGAGATAAGGATGGGTCAATTTGCATTCTTCTGCATGTTGACCTCCAGCTGAGCCAGCACCATTTGTTGAAAAGGCTATCTTTTTTCCACTGGATGGTTTTAGCTCCTTTGTCAAAGATCAAGTGACCATAGGAGTGTGGATTCATTTCTGGGTCTTCAATTCTGTTCCATTGATCTACATGTCTGTTACTGTACCAATACCATGCAGTTTTTAACACTATTGCTCTGTAGTACAGCTTGAGGTCCGGGATACTGATTCCCCCAGAGGTTCTTTTACTCTTGAGAATAGTTTTAGCTATTCTGGGTTTTCTGTTATTCCAGATGAATTTTTGAATTGCTCTTTCTAACTCTATGAAGAATTGAGTTGGGATTTTGATGGGGATTGCATTGAATCTGTGTATTACTTTTGGTAAGATGCTCATTTTTACTATATTAATCCTGCCAATCCATGAGCATGGCAGATTTTTCCATCTTCCGAGGTCTTCTTCAATTTCTTTCTTCAGAGACTTGAAGTTCTTGTCATACAGATCTTTCACTTGTTTGGTTAGCGTCACGCCAAGATACTTAATATGGTTTGTGGCTATCGTAAAGGGTATTATTTCTCTTACTTCTTTCTCAGCCTGCTTATCCTTTGAGTATAGGAAGGCTTCTGACTTGCTTGAGTTGATTTTATATCCGGCCACTTTGCTGAAGTCGTTTATCAGCTGTAGGAGTTCTCTGGTGGAGTTCTTTGGGTCGCTTATGTATACTATCATATCGTCTGCAAATAGTGATAGTTTGACTTCTTCCTTTCCAATTTGTATCCCTTTGACCTCTTTTTCTTGTCTAATTGCTCTAGCTAGAACTTCAAGTACTATATTGAAAAGATATGGAGAGAGAGGGCAGCCTTGTCTAGTCCCTGATTTTAGTGGGATTGCTTCAAGTTTCTCTCCGTTTAGATTGATGCTGGCTACTGGTTTGCTGTAAATTGCTTTTACTATGTTTAGATATGGGCCTTGAATTCCTGATCTTTCCAAGACCTTTAGCATGAAAGGATGCTGAATTTTGTCAAATGCTTTCTCAGCATCTAATGAGATGACCATGTGGTTTTTTTCTTTGAGATTGTTTATGTAGTGGATTACATTGATGGATTTCCTTATATTGAACCATCCCTGCATCCCTGGGATGAAGCCTACTTGATCGTGGTGAATGATCGTTTTGATGTGTTCTTGGATTCGGTTGGCAAGAATTTTATTGAGTATTTTTGCATCGATATTCATAAGAGAGATTGGCCTGAGATTCTCTTTCTTTGTCGGATCTTTGTGTGCTTTTGGTATTAGTGTAATTGTGGCTTCATAGAACGAGTTGGGTAGTGTTCCTTCTGTTTCTATTTTGTGGAACAGTTTGAAGAGTATTGGTGTTAGGTCTTCTTTGAAGGTCTGATAGAATTCTGCACTAAAACCATCTGGACCTGTGCTTTTTTTGGTTGGAAGACTTCCAATGACAACTTCTATTTCTTCAGGGGTTATAGGACGGTTTAGATGGTCTATTTGATCCTGATTTAATTTTGGTACTTGGTATCTGTCAAGGAAATTGTCCATTTCCTCAAGATTTTCTAGTTGTGTTGAATACAGGTTTTTGTAGTAGGATCTGATGATTTTTTGAATTTCCTCAGTTTCTGTTGTTATCTCTCCCTTTTCGTTTCTGATTTTATTAATTTGGATACTATCTCTGTGCCCTCTGGTTAGTCTGGCTAAGGGCTTATCTATCTTGTTGATTTTCTCAAAGAACCAACTCCTCGTTTTGTTGATTCTTTGTATGGTTTTATTTGTTTCTACTTGATTGATTTCAGCCCTGAGTTTGATGATTTCCTGCCTTCTACTCCTCTTTGGTGTATTTGCTTCTTTTTGTTCCAGGGCTTTCAGGTGTGCCATTAAGCTGTTAGTGTATGCTGTCTCCCGTTTCTTTTTGGCGGCACTCAGGGCTATGAATTTTCCTCTTAGCACTGCTTTCATTGTGTCCCATAAGTTAGGGTATGTTGTGCCTTCATTTTCATTAACTTTCAAAAAGTCTTTGATTTCTTTCTTTATTTCCACCTTGACCAAGTTATCATTGAGTAGAGCATTGTTCAGCCTCCATGTGTACGTGGGTTTTCTTTTGTTTTTGTTGCCATTGAAGACCACCCTTATTCCATAGTGATCTGATAGGAGGCATGGGATTATTTCTATCTTCTTGTATCTGTTGAGGTCTGATTTGTGACCAATTATATGGTCAATTTTGGAGAAGGTACCATGAGGAGCTGAGAAGAAGGTGTATTCTTTAGCTCTAGGATGAAATGTTCTATATATATCAGTTAGTTCCATTTGGTCCAAGGCTTCAATTAGATTCACTGTGTCCCTGTTTAGTTTCTGCTTTCCTGAACGATCCATTTCAGAGAGCGGGGTGTTGAAGTCACCCACTATTATTGTGTGCGGTGCGATGTGTGCTTTGAGTTTTAGTAAAGTTTCTTTTACGAATGAGGGTGCCCTTGCATTTGGAGCATAGATATTCAGGATTGAGAGTTCTTGATGGTGGATTTTTCCCTTGATCAGTATGTAGTGTCCTTCTGTGTCTTTTTTGATGACTTTGGGTTGAAAATCAATTTTATCCGATATTAGGATGGCTACTCCACCTCGTTTCTTGGGGCCATTTGCTTGTAAAATTGTTTTCCAGCCTTTTACTCTGAGGTAGTGTTTGTCTTTGACACTGAGGTGCGTTTCCTGCATGCAGCAAAAAGCTGGGTCCTGTTTACGTATCCAGTCTGCTAGTCTATGTCTTTTAATTGGGGAATTGAGACCATTGATATTAAGAGAGATTAAGGCATAGTGATTATTGCCATCTGCCATTCTTGACGCTATCTTTATGTTTGAGTGGTTATCTACTTTTGGGTTTGATTCAAGAAGGTTATTATCTCATTTTTTCCAGGGTGTTGTTTCTCTCCCTGTATTGGAGGTTTCCACCTATTATCCGTTGCAGGGCTGGATTTGTGGAAAGATATTGTGAAAATTTGGTTTTATCATGGAATATCTTGGTCTCTCCATCTATGGTGATTGAGAGTTTTGCTGGGTATAGTAGTCTAGGCTGGCATTTGTGCTGTCTTAGTGTCTGCATGAGATCTGCCCAGGATCTTCTGGCTTTCATAGTCTCTGGTGAGAAGTCTGATGTGATTCGGATAGGTCTTCCTTTGTATGTTACTTGGCCCTTTTCTCTTACTGCATTTAGTATTCTTTCTTTGTTTAGAACATTCGGTGTTTTGATTATTATGTGACGGGAGGTATTTCTGTTCTGGTCCAGTCTGTTTGGAGTTCTGTAGGCTTCTTGTATGTTCATCGGCATCTCTCTCTTTAAGTTAGGGAAGTTTTCCTCCATAATTTTGTTGAAGATGTTTACTGGCCCTTTAAGTTGCAAATCTTCACTCTCATCTATACCTATAATCCTTAGGTTTGGTCTTCTCATTGTGTCCTGGATTTCCTGGATGTTTTGGGTTACGCGTTTTTTGCATTTTGCATTTTCTTTGACTGTTGAGTCGATGCTTTCTATGGAATCTTCAGCACCTGAGATTCTTTCTTCCATCTCTTGTATTCTATTGTTGATGTTTGCATCTATGACTCCTGATTTCTTCCCAAGGTTTTCTATCTCCAAAGTTGTCTCCCTTTGTGATTTCTTAGTTGTTTCTACTTCCTTTTTTAGTTCCTGGATGGATTTGCTGAGATCCTTCACTTGTTTGTTTGTATTTTCCTGTATTTCTTTAAGGTAATTTTGCATTACCTCTTTCAGGATTTCTTCCTGATGACCCACGTTCTCCTGCATTTCTCTGAGCGATTTTTGTGTTTCTTCCTCATGGGATTCCATCTGTTGATCCATCGTCTCCTGCATTTCTTTAAGCAGTTCTCGTGTTTCCTTTGTAAGGGCATCTAACCGTTGATTCATTTCTTTAAGCAATTTTTGTGTTGCCTCCTTATGGGCATCCGTCTGTTGACCCATATTCTTCTGCATTTCTTTATGCAAATTTTGTGATTCCTTTGTGAGTGCATCTACCCGTTGATTCATCTCGTTAAGCGATTTTTGTGTTGTCTCCTTGTGCGCCTCCATCTTTTGATCCATGTTCTCCCGCATTTCTCTAAGCGATTTTTGTGTTTCCTTTGTAAGGGCTTCTAACCGTTGATTCATGGTCTCCTGTAACTCTTTATGAGATTTATTTGTGTCCTTCTTGTGATCCTCTAATAGCATCATGAGAAGTGATTTTAAATCCAGATCTTGTCTTTCGGGTGTGGTGGGGTATCCAGGACTTGCTGCTGTTGGAGAGTTGGGTTCGGATGGTCCTACATTACTTTGATTACTGTTAGTAACATTCCTACGTTTGCCTTTTGCCATCTGGATACCTCTGGTGTTAGTTGGTCCTGCTGCCACTGGCTGTTGGTTGGACCTCCTGTGAGCCTGCAAAGCTATTTCTGCCCCCCCCTGGATTACCAGGATTCCCCTGGCACCGATTTCTGGGGCCTGCCTGCTCCTGAGTGACTTTGGAGCCCTAATGTGCTTTGCCCCAAGTGATCTTATATTGGGGAGGCCTTGCACATCTAAAGGCTCAGCCTAGTGGATTCCTGGAGCAGAGGTCGCCAAAGGGAGGCTGGCAGGCTCCTGCCCTGTGCAGGGGTGTGTGATCTCTCCTGGGGGGGGGAGGGGGCGTCCCTCTGCCAGGCAGAAGTCCCACAGCAGATCTGGCGCGCTGGTCACTGCAGATCAGCCCAGCACCTGGGAGCAGGTTACACACAAGCTGCCTGAACCCGAAGCGATATTATGCCTGTCTGTCTCTGAGCCTGGTGGTCCCAACTACCTGGTCACTGGAGCAAAGATGGCGGAGGGCACTCTCCGTGGCGCCGCTCACCCTGTGGTCACGATGGCCCGCCGATCTGGCACCCAGACGACCACAGCGCCAACCCGCCCTCGGGCACAGAAGGAAGCCCCAACAGGCCGTGTCCCAAGTGATGTTATATTGGGGGGAGAGCCTGGGTACCGGTCTCTCCAGCGCAGTCCGCGGGAACAGAGGTCGCGGAAGGGAAGCTGGCGGGCTCCCTCCCTGCGCAGGGTCCCTCCACCAGGCAGAAGGTCCCACCGCGGAACTGGCGCGCTGGTTACTGCAGATCAGCCCAGCACCTGGGAGCAGGTTACACCCAAGCTGCCTGAAACTGAAGCGATATTATGCCTGTCTGTCTCTGAGCCTGGCGGTCCCAACTACCTGGTCACTGGAGCAAAGATGGCGGAGGGCAGTCTCCGTGGCGCCGCTCACCCTGTGGTCACGATGGCCTGCCGATCTGGCGCCCAGACGACTACAGCGCCAACCCGCCCTCGGGCACAGACGGAAGCCCCAACAGGCCGTGTCCCAAGTGATGTTATATCGGGGGGAGAGCCTGGGTACCGGTCTCTCCAGCGCAGTCCGCGGGAACAGAGGTCGCGGAAGGGAAGCTGGCGGGCTCCCTCCCTGCGCGGGGTCCCTCCAGCAGGCAGAAGGTCCCACCGCGGAACTGGCGTGCTGGTTACTGCAGATCAGCCCAGCACCTGGGAGCAGGTTACACCCAAGCTGCCTGAAACCGAAGCGATATTATGCCTGTCTGTCTCTGAGCCTGGCGGTCCCAACTACCTGGTCACTGGAGCAAAGATGGCGGAGGGCAGTCTCCGTGGCGCCGCTCACCCTGTGGTCACGATGGCCCGCCGATCTGGCGCCCAGACGACTACAGCGCCAACCCGCCCTCGGGCACAGACGGAAGCCCCAACAGGCCGTGTCCCAAGTGATGTTATATCGGGGGGAGAGCCTGGGTACCGGTCTCTCCAGCGCAGTCCGCGGGAACAGAGGTCGCGGAAGGGAAGCTGGCGGGCTCCCTCCCTGCGCGGGGTCCCTCCAGCAGGCAGAAGGTCCCACCGCGGAACTGGCGTGCTGGTTACTGCAGATCAGCCCAGCACCTGGGAGCAGGTTACACCCAAGCTGCCTGAAACCGAAGCGATATTATGCCTGTCTGTCTCTGAGCCTGGCGGTCCCAACTACCTGGTCACTGGAGCAAAGATGGCGGAGGGCAGTCTCCGTGGCGCCGCTCACCCTGTGGTCACGATGGCCCGCCGATCTGGCGCCCAGACGACTACAGCGCCAACCCGCCCTCGGGCACAGACGGAAGCCCCAACAGGCCGTGTCCCAAGTGATGTTATATCGGGGGGAGAGCCTGGGTACCGGTCTCTCCAGCGCAGTCCGCGGGAACAGAGGTCGCGGAAGGGAAGCTGGCGGGCTCCCTCCCTGCGCGGGGTCCCTCCAGCAGCATTAGATATATTCTTTATTTACATTTCAAATGTCCCCTTTCCTGGACCCCCCAAAAATAATGTCCCATAAGCCATCTCCCCTCCCCCTGTTCCCCCATCAACCCTCTCCCGCTTCCCTGTCCTGGTATTCCCCTACACTGCGGCAATGAGCCTTTCCAGGACCAAGGGCCTCTCCTCCCTTTGATGTCCAACAAGGCTGACCTCTGCTGCCTATGCATCTGGAGACATGGGTAACACCATGTGTACTCTTTGGTTTATGGTTTTGTCCCTGGGAGCTCTGAGAGTACTGGATGGCTTACATTGTTGTTCCTCCTATGTCGCTGCAAACCCCTTCAGCTCCTTGGGTACTTTTACTAGCTCCTCCATTGGGGACCCTGTGCTCAGTTCAATGGCTGGCTGAGAGTGTTTCCCTTTGTATTTGTCATGCACTAGCACAGCGTCCCAGGTGAAAGCTATATCAGGCTCTGTTCAGCAAGCACTTGTGGGCATCGATAACAGTGTCTGGGATTTTTAACTGTATATGGGATGGATCCCTAGGTGGGGTAGTCTCTGGTTGGTCTTTCTCTCAGACTCTGCTACACACTTTGTCTCTGTATCTCCTGTGGGTATTTTGTTCCCCCCTTCTAAGAAGGACCAGAGTATCCATACTTTGTTCTTCCTTCTTCTTGGGCATCTTTGATATGTGAATTGTGTCTTGGTTATTTCAAGCTTCTGGGATTATCAGTGAGTGCATACCATGTGTGTTCTTTTGTAATTGGGTTACCTCACTTAGGATGGTATTTTCTAGTTCCACCCATTTATCTAAGAATTTCATGAATTCGTTGTTTTTAATAGCTGAGTAGTATTCCTTGTGTAAATATACCACAATTTCTGTATCCATTCCTCCATTGAGGGACATCTGGGTTCTTTGCAGCTTCTGACTATTATAAATAGGACTGCTATGAACATAGTGGAGCATGTGTCCTTATTACATGATGGAGGATCTTCTGGGTATATGCCCAGGAGTGGTACAACAGGGTCTTCCAGTAGTATTATGCCCAGTTTTCTGAAGAACCACCAAACTGATTTCCAGAGTGGTTGGACCAGCTTGCAATCCCACCAGCAATGGAGGACTGTTTCTCTTTCTCCACATCCTAGACAGCACCTGCTGTCTCCTGAGTTTTTGATCTTAGCCATTCTGACTGGTGTGAGGTGAAATTTCAGGATTGTTTTGATTTGCATTTCCCTGATGAATAAGGATGTTGAAAATTTCTTTAGGTACTTCTCACTCATTCGGTATTCCTCAGATGAAAATTCTTCATTTAGCTCGGTACCCAATATTTAATAGGGTTATTTGGTTCTCTGAGTCTCACTACTTGAGTTCTTTGTATATATTGGATATTAGCCCTTTGTCAGATGTAGGATTGGTAAAGATCTTTTCCCAATTTGTTGGCTGCCATTTTGTCCTATTGACAGTGTCCTTTACCTTACAGATTTATGATTTTGCTGTATATTTTACTTAGATTTTTCAAAAGTATTATTTTCATTTGGTACAGCTGAAAAATCTAGAACCTAAAAGTACTTGGTTTGATTGTTTGTTTGGTTCATTTCTCTTCTCTTTTGCTATTAAGTGAATCCTTTTACTTACATACTTATATTCTCAGACCAGATGCTTGATTCATAACTGTGTCAATCAGTCAGTTCTCTGCCCACACACATTTTTCCATGAATGATGGAGCACTTGAGGTTAAGGGAACCTCAGAAGATCTAAAAAGACCTGTTTTTTGAGCTTGTTGTTCCAACCAATATTCAGACCCTCTGTGGTAGTTAAACACTGAGTCCATGTTGTTCTGTGCTAAAGAGGAATTTGGAAGGGGTAAATACTATACAGATTAAATTCCTCAAATTTTAGGAAAAAACAGTAAGCAAACTCTAAAACATGGGGTTTAACTAGGATAAAACATGTGGAAGAGAAGTGGCTGACTGCTATACTTAGAGACACATAACAAGTGACAGTTTATGCAGTGTTATGGCAACATTTCATTGTTTTTGTTGAATCTTTAAAAAATCTGCAAAAGGATGTGACTACAAAGAAATTTATACATTTTTATATTATGAAGTATCTGGAAAAAAAATAAAGGTAGGTTGGGATTTTGAAAAAAAAATATAATCCGTGTTTCTTAGGAAATTATACCAAACTCCTACTAAATGTGGATATTTGTACTATAACATTATTTTTAGCAAAAACAAATATTTTCCCTTCATATAGTTAATTATGTTATAAAACAAAAACCACTGACATCTCCATCTTCTGTCAAACTTTCTTCATGTACTAAGATTCTGAAATTCAAAATCATACAGATCCATCTATTTATTCATCTGACCTAAAAGAGCTTTGTATCAAATGTAATTCTATAATACCTTTTGTACTATTGAGTATCTGTTTGCTCATGTGCTGCCACTCAGAATAGGACCTCTAAAACACTATAGTACATACAAGAGAATAATTCTTATACTACTGGGAAGCTTCACTTGTCTTTGAGGACTAGATGTCAGAACTCCTAACTGGCCTCAAGCTTCTGGTCTAGGAGCCCAAGGAACTGAGTAATACAGGTTTGTGAATATTCCAGGATTACAAATTGCACAGATGAATTCAATTGGCTGATACTTTTGATTGCCTGTCTTTGCAAAAATCAAACATATATTCACCTAACATCCCTGCTGGACAGCTTTCATAACGCTAGAAATTGGTCAGCATCCAACCTATCAGACAGGAAATATAATCATCAATGTTATCCAGCTGTGGGCCTGCAAGCTACAATAACAACAGCTCTGGCAAGACTTGCCCACTGGCACTCTACTAATGCTACAGCTATCAAAGAAAAAAACCTCCCACTTTGTCATTGGATTTAAGGTCTCCTCCACAAATTCTGACCAAGCCTGCCACTGTTATAGTGACCAAGGACCAATGGTTACCCAAGTCATAGGCCCTAGTAGATAGTCCATTACTATTACTCTGCTTAATAGACATAATAGTAAACCAACTTCTGATGGCTTTTATCAATAAATTAGTACATCGATCAATCCTCATCGGAGATGCTTCTCTGTGTGTTTGGCCCTGGTTAACACAGAGAACCAAGACTGGTCAAGGTGCTAAAAATGTAAAACTGTAGAATGCTCTGCCCTAAAGTGAACATTGTTTCACACATCCTCCTCCCAAGACTCAGGGATTATTGAAGAAGAGGAAATTAAATAATTGTAAGAGCAACAGGTAGCAGGTGGGTATAAGGAAATCATGATTTCCAGACACAGAAGAGTAGTTGTACATATAAAAGCCATGCTGGTTGTTACTGAATGTATAATAACTGTGGAGGTTCAAGTGAAACAAAATCCCAGCATAGAGAGGGAAGGTAGGTATGATATCACACTCCTAGCTGAGGAGATATGGCAACTGATAGATGCTAGAATAGAGAGATTTGGCTTTCCACTATCCAGTGGAAGGCCACATCTAAAGTATATGGATAGCACCAACTGTCCTTGACAGGTGTTCAGAAAAAAAGGAGATTACAAATTTCAATTAGTGAAGAAGGAAAAGCAGATATGAGATAGTTTAGGGATGGGTAAATATTATTAAAACACATTGTATGCAATTTTCATAGAATTAGTAAAATAAAGAAAAAATTAAATTTATGATAGAGACATCACATTACAGTTGCTTGGCCTCTTTCACTCTGATATTTTTTATTTTTCAAATCAGTGTGCTTCTATAATTTTAAAAATTATTCTGTGTTCAATCCAGACTTTCATTTTCCTTGCATTTAATAAAGTCATAATAGAAAACATAACACTGGCATTTATAAAGTCAGCAGTGCTTCTACTTTTACTTTTTCATGTTGTTCTTCTTGTCCAACATTTTTGAGACTTTAAGTCTTGTAGTCCAAGTTGCCCTTGAACTGTATTGGCAACCAAGGATGGTCTTAATGTCCTAAATCTCCTGCCTCCATCATGGCTTGCTCTTCATTCCTTTTTATATATTTTTGATTCTATACTTATTTTTTTCCACTGACTTTCATTCTATTAACCATTCCATTATTTATTTATTTATTTATTTATTATTTAACGTGCACGTGTTCTTTTTTTTCTAAGTTTTTTTTTATTTACATTCCAAATGATTTCCCCTTTCCCAGTTCCTCCCTCCCCGAAAGTCCCATAAGCCCCCTTCCCTCCCTCTGTTCCCCATTCAACCCTCTCTCGCTTCTCTTCCCCTACATCCAATCTTTCCAGGAGGACCAGGGATCTCTCCTTCCATCTTCTTGGAAATCTATTGATATGTGAATTGTGTCTTGGGTATCCCGAGATTCAGGGTTAATATTCCCTTATCAGTGACTGCATACCATGTGTGTTCTTTTGTGATTGGGTTACCTCCCTAAGGATGATATTTTCCAGTTCTGATCATTTGCCTAGGAATTTCATGAATTCATTGTTTTTAATTGCAGAGTAGTATTCCATTGTGTAAATATACCACATCTTCTGAATCCATTCCTCCCTTGAGGGACATCTGGGTTCTTTTCAGCTTCTGGCTATTATAAATAAGACTGCTATGAACATAGTGGAGCATGTTGTGTCCTTATTGCATGCAGGGGAAGCCTCTGGGTATTTGCCTAAGAGTGGTATAGCCAGATCCTCCGGGAGTGTCATGCCCAGTTTTCTGAGGAACCGCCAGACTGCTTTCCAGAGTGGTTGTACCAGCTTGCAATCCCACCAGCAGTGGAGGAGTGTTCCTCTTTCTCTACATCCTCACCAACAACTGCTGTCTCCTGTGTTTTTGATCTTAGCCATTCTGACTGGTGTGAGGTGGAATCTCAGGGTTGTTTTGATTTGCATTTCCCTAATGACTAAGGATGTTGAACATTTCTTTAGGTGCTTCTCAGGCATCAGATATTCTTCAGGTGAGAACTCTTTGTTTAGCTCTGTATCCCATTTTTAATAGGGTTATTTGGTTCTCTGGAGTCTAACTTTTTTAGTTTTTTGTATATATTGAATATTAGCCCTCTATCAGATGTTGGGTTGGTAAAGATCTTTTCCCAGTTTGTTGGTTGCCGCTTTGTCCTTTTGACAGTGTCCTTTGCCTTACAGAAACTATCCTGGACCTCAAGCTGTACTACAGAGCAATAGTGTTAAAAACTGCATGGTATTGGTATAGTGACAGGCATGTAGATCAATGGAACAGAATTGAAGACCCAGAAATGAATCCACACTCCTATGGTCACTTGATCTTTGACAAAGGAGCTAAAACCATCCAGTCGAAAAAAGATAGCCTTTTCAACAAATGGTGCTGGCTCAACTGGAGGTCAACATGCAGAAGAATGCAAATTGACCCATTCTTATGTCCTTGCACTAAGCTCAATTCCAAGTGGATCAAGGACCTCCACATAAAACCCGACACATTGAAACTAATAGAAAGGAAACTAGGGAAGAACCTTGAACATATGGGCACAGGGGAAATCTTCCTGAACAGAACACCAATAGCTTATGCTCTAAGATCAAGAATTGACAAATGGGACCTCATAAAATTACAAAGTTTCTGTAAGGCAAAGGACACTGTCAAAAGGACAAAGTGGCAACCAACACACTGGGAAAAGGTTTTTGTTTTTTGTTTTTTTTTTTTTGTTTTTTTTTTTTTTTTTTTTTACCATGGCATTGCTATTAATTTCTCAGAGTCTTGCAAACTGAGCTAACATTTCGATTATAAATCAGAGAAATCCCCTTGTTCAGTCCTTCAATCCTTAAGACAGGATTTCAAATTGTGTTTTATTTGACCAAAGCCTTTGAGGATATCTTCCAAATGTCAGCAGAGAACTTCTCAACTAAGCATCAGAATATAAGAAGATGGGTTTTTCAGTTTGGATTGGTTTGGTTTGGTTTAACAAATGCCTTCTAAGCACACATTAAGTAATTTTTGCAGTCATTATTATATTTTCTCTAATCCAAAAATTGTAATAAATTAAATCTGCAGTTTTACAGAGAAAAATATGTAAGAAGCAGTCATTAGGTCTCACAACCCAAGGCAAAAAAGACAAAGTGACACAGTTAATTTTATGTGTTACTTTTCTATTTCCTTAATCAAAATAGCTGTGATCAACTTAAAAAGAGAAATTGCTTATCCTGGATATGTATGTATACATGTTCATTTACATATATAATTTTGTGGTCAAGGGTACATGTACATATGTGTGTATATGTGTGGAGACTGGAATTTGATGTCAGGTTTCTTTATCACTCACTCCAATTTATTTATTTGTTTATTTATTTTTGATTTTTATTTATTTATTTTATTTTTGAGAACGGGCCCCTCAGTGAACCTGTACATTGCCAATTCAACTAGACTGCTTAGCCTGACTAGTCTGTGAAAACCCTGGGGTTGTAGGCATGTACCTTTCATGGAGATGTTAGAGACTTAGGTCTTCATAATTGAACAGCAAGCACTTTCCCAATCAACACATGTCCCCAGGCCTAGAACTAGTCCATGGTTGCTTGTCTTCACAAGCTTGGGAAGAACATCTTAGTAGTGGAAGAGTGTGGGGAAAAAAACACTCTTCCCTTCAAGGTAGAGTAAGATAGAAAGAACAGGACAAGAGGTATCCAAAGCTACTATACTGGAAAGCATCTCCTCTGGGAGACCAGCTTGCTCTAGTCAGCCTCCTAAATTTTCAGAACCCCTGAACCAATGTTGTCAAAGTTGATGGAGCAATGAAATTACAATTCCATATTGGGATTTATAAATTTAAACTTCAGTTTCCATTCTGTTTTCATGAATCTTAAGGATTGGCTTCCTTGTTTGTATCTATTATCTAAAGCCATAGAGCCAATGTTTTCATGGCTTTTCTAGTATGGCTAAAAGTGGAGCACTGTGAATCAGGAGTTGAAAATAAAGGAACGCTCTCATTAGCTTTAGATGCTAAGGTCTTGCTTCTGTTTGACTTTGTCTACCTGAAGCTAGTTTCTCGCAGATGTTCTCCTCACACGGATGCCACTTCTGCTTTGGAAAAATATTCATTTTCTCTAATGTTCCAGTGACAGCATTTCAGTTCTAAGTATTTTTAGATTAATTACCATTTTCAGCTTTATTGAAGTATAGGTAACAACATTAGTATGTCTTCAGGATATAGAAGGTGTTTTCATATATGTCACTGAGAAATGACAAACACAGTTAAGTCAGTTAACATACACATCATTTCATAGGACACTGCTTTGGTAGTAAGGCTATTGAAGATCTCCTCCAACCAATACATTTCTAATTAGAGACATTTTATTTTGAATTGTTATCTTTACATTTTAACTTAGGTCATCAAAGCTTACTCAACTTAAAACTCAAATGTTTTCCAGTTACAACCATTTGCCTAAGAATTTCATGAACTCATTGTTTTCAATTGCTGAGTAGTATTCCATTGTGTAAATATACCACAGTTTCTGTATCCATTCCTCCACTGAGGGACATCTGGGTTCTTTCCAGCTTCTGGCTATTATAAATAGGGCTGTTATGAACATAGTGGAGCATGAGTCCTTATTGCATGCTGGAGAATCATCTGGGTATATGCCCAGGAGTGGTATAACAGGGTCCTCTGGTAACAAAAGAACACACATGGTTTGCAGTCACTGATAAGTGATATTAGCCCAGAAGCTAGGAATACCCAAGACACAATTCACATATCAAATGATGCCCAAGAAGAAGGAAGGAGAGACCCCTGGTCCTGGAAAGGCTCAATGCAGCAGTGTAGGGGAATACCACGGCAGGGGAGCAGGAGCAGGTTGGTTGGGTTACAGGGGGACTGAAGAGGGCTTATGGGACTTTCGGGGAGGGGGGCGGAACTGGGAAAGGGGAAATCATTTGGAATGTAAATAAAGAATAAAAGAATAGATAACCTGGGGAGTGTGGCAGAGGAAGAAAAAAAAAACCTCAAAAGTTTGTGTTTCTTTCTTTTTTATAACTTGTCCCTGTTTCCCTCATATCCAACCTCTGCCAGCCATGGCATACACACTCAATTACCCTGACCCTGACTTTACTGCATATCAATGAGATTATGCGGGATTTGTCTATTTGTGGTCTACTTTGACTTAAGATTATTTATGCCGGTTTGACTTGTATTGTAAATGGCAGGAATCCCTTATTTCTACATTTTAAAGTTGAATTTCACTCATATGGGGGGGGGTGCCTTTTAGTTACATTTTCTTGTACATTTCAGTCATTTCCAGATCCAAACTATTGTTATCACTATTTAATGTTGTTGGTATAGAGGCATAACTTGGAAAACATTATCTTAACCAAACATAGCAGTACCCTCATAAGTTACCTTATAAAATTGTGAAGAAATTACTTTCATGCTAAACTAGTTGGTGATATCTAAAGAAAGAATACTGAAATATAGGTATAAAGTTTAACTTTGGAAAGTCAAAACTGATTGAATAACCAATTAAAGAGTTGTAGAAACTACTTAAACTACTTGTTTATATTTTAAAGAGGAAGAAAACATTGATCTACTCATTTAGATAAACAAATGATTATCTCCAACAAAACAAAAACAAACAAAAAACCCTCAAAAGAAGGACAAGAACAGAGTGTGGTTTATATAAACAAACATTGTTTTTCTCCATACAGACTCTAGTCCAAATTGCACTAATTGATAATATATTTTTCCCACTCACAAGCAAATCAAAAGAGTTCTTTGGATGTGATAGACAATAACTCCTTCATTGAGCTCCATCTCTAGCTCAAGCAATAATGTCTTTCTTGTATGAAAACTCTCACAGTGGTCTCCAGGATAATACACACCAGTGCATATAAGGAAACACACCAGAGTTATGAAAGCTATCATTTTATTCATAAGTTTTTGAGCCAACTATATTCACTGTGACTATGTGAAATACATGAATATGTGAATACATGAAAACATGCCAGAAATATTCACAACAGAAAAATTTACATACCAAGATAAAAATCCTCTGTATATTTTTGAAATATATCTCAAAGCTAAGCAATCACAAACAAAAAATTAAGAAATCATTCCACAACTTTAGTTCAAAGAAATAAGAAATGAAAATTGTTCAAGATTTTCTATTACATGCTCACAGGTAAGACCAGAACATCATATAGCTCTTTAGTCAAGTGCTTATTTTGAATCTCACACCCCAGACTCTAACAAAAACAATTAACAGGCAAGATCAAAACAAAGCAGAAAAAGTTTATACCTGCTAAAATGACTAAAATTCTTAAAAATTTGACATTTCTAAATTTAAGACATGTAGGAAACTGAAGATTTCACTTACTGTTGATGTGATTATGAATGACAAATTGAAATAAATATACTCTTGGCATATTACTCCACAATTTTACACATTCATAATAAAAACAAATGAGTTGAAAATAGTCTACCTAAAAATCTGCATCCAAATGCTTTCCTCAAGGTGAATGGATAAATACACTATAGTGAGACAGGGAATAAAACACTGTGTAACTCTAAAACAAATGCATTATCAAACTATGGGGAAAAACTTACATTGTATTATTAAACGAAAAAAAAGGCCACAAAGGCTGTAAACTCTAAGATTTCAAATATATGACATTTAAGGAAATAGGCAAACCCACAGAGATAGTAAAAGATCAGTGATTTTAGCCTTTGAGGGAGGGCATGAATAGGCTAGAATGGAGGTTTTCAGAGTATTTTTAGAATTCTCTATCATACCAAAATGTGAATATATGTAATTTTACAGATAAGCAAAAACAGGATATAAAAGTTAGATAAAATTGTTATCCCACAGACTTTGCATGGTAATGAATTACCATGTTAATTGATGAGTTCTAATTAGCATGTCCCTCTCATGCAGGTGATGAAGAGTGAGACCACCTGGATCTGTAGAGATGGGGCTCTAATGTAAAACCTCTCCAAAGTCTACTCAATATGGCTGTGAATTTAAAAATGCTATAAAATAATGTTTACTTAGAAAAGTCTAATTAATCATCAACTGTGTTGTCCATTTCTTTATCAGCAATTAAGTCTTTATTTTTCTCCAAATGGTAAAATGACCTTGGACTTTGAGGAGAACTGGAATTCTATAATCTGAAAATGATGTTAAAGCAAATGATATTTCGTGTTAAACTTTGTTTTAGAAAAAAGATTTATATATAATATATGCTATAAGGTTATGAAAACAATGATAAAATGTTATGTGGTTGCCTTCAAAATATAATTTATCTTCCTTAAATCCCTATGTAATGAATGATCTCTCTCCAATATAAAAATATCACATTTAACACTGAAATGTACAGAGAGTGTTTATCTTAAAGCATAATTTAATACACAATTCAAACACTGCAGAGTCAAAGTGACATTGAAAAGGAAAAGGGAAAATGTATTAAAAAGCCTAACATTTATACCACTAGAGAATGGTAAGCTTAGATATAACTATTTGCTTATAATCTGACTGGGAATTACACTGTCCAGAATCCATAGGCAATTGATTTCTCTTTCCTCGTGTTTCAGTTGCTAAATCTATACATATATAAGTAATAGAAAGTTTGCCAATAGTGTGAAATGTAATGGTCAATAACTTCCTGGGACTGAAAATGGATTTCTACTACTCAAATATTATAAAATATGAGACAAAATAATAGACAAAATGGTAGTAAATATCTCTTTGAGCCGAATTGTTTATATTCAGCTAAAACTACTTACATAAACATGAAATACTATCTGGTTGTGAGCAGGGGTTATAATTTCATGGTCAAAATGCCATAAAATCCAAGAACTGTGAGCTGTTCAAATTCTCTGTCGTATCTTCATCATTGTGTCCACATGAAACAGCAGGAAAGCATCACCAGATTTGAGTTCAAATCAAGGACATAATGAGAAGAGAAAATGCCAGCCACACCTCTCCATTATCAGTTAAGCTTCCACTGTTAAATATGGGAATTATTTCCCTGTTTCTCAACCATGTGAAGAAAAACAAGGTGATTTAATATCAGAGAAAATAGATATATTTTCTCTCCTTCACTTTCTGAGGGTTTTATGTTTTATTTTACTGAGAATATAGAGCTAATTTGAGTTTTGAATGTATATTTCATATTCTAAGGAATGGCAGTCATTTGTACATTAATAAGTAGGAACAGGATTACATAGAAGAAAACCTTGAGAACCAAGTATGTCCTTTAGATAAAATATATTATTAGAGCCTTGTTCTCACTTATTCCAGAATTTTCAAATGAATGGAAAGTTATATTACACGTGTAGATGGGGTTAAGACAGTAGACTAAGTCACTATTGTTGAGTTGAGTAGAATAGACTGCTTCCTCTTCTATAAGCAGTGAGAAGTCTCAAGTCAGTCAGTTACTTCACCAAAGTCAAATGATGACATCTTGTGGTTAAAAGCCATCTTCCATTTTCTACCATTCTGAGTTTCCAAAAAATTTTTTAGCTATCCTATATTGACACATAAGAATATATTTATAAAACAATAAATGCATAAACATAATAAAATAGTTATATTTCTTTAATAACATAATATCTAAGTTGAAACTAATTAAAATAGTGTTGAATTTTTTCTTTAACATTCCTTCTAACTCAAAATCTACTACCTAAATAAAAAATAAAAATACAACTAGAAAATAGTATTTTGTTTCTAATAATATTTAGTACAAATGCATGTAATAATCAAAACAAATGTTCTGATTGGCTTCTTGTAAATTTGAGACAACTGCACAGGCTGCCCTATAGGCAAGCCTGTGAAGCATTTTCTAAATTAATCATTATATTTAGAGTGCCCAGATCAATGTGGAAATTGCATGCTCTTGGTATGGGGTCCTGAGTAATATAAAAATGCAAGCTGAGTCAGACAGTTTGTTGTAGGTCATAATCACTATCACACAATTGAGAACTGACTTGGACAGTCAGTATCTCCTCCAACTCCATGACTCAGATCATAGTCATATTTACCACAGCCCATGCATTTTAAGCAGTAAATGATTGTGACATTTTGTCTTAAATGAGACATGAGCCTGTTAAGATTCATCCAAAATAATTAAAGATATAAGTAGACTTTTAAGTTTGTCTGTGACTTTATATATTTCTCCTGTTGAATTTAGAAGATGTCTATGTGTAGAAGCATTACTTAGATACTTGATGAAACCCTTTTTCTCTCAGAAAGTGTTAAACAAAAGAAGAGAATTCAAAAAAATATTTACTGAAGATGGTGAATTCAATCAAGGAGTTATGTAGTCTCTTGAAAAGATTGCTATCTAGAAGAGACTATTTTACAACAATAGAAGTTTTTCCTTCAAATAGTAGACATTGTAGATATTCTCTCCATTTAATGCAATGAAACAGCTATATTGTTTTGACTAATGTTACATACCACTGCCTCTTACGCAGTGCTATAATTAATCTAGGGATATTTCCAAAGGCTGTCTCTCTGGTTGAAGAGCAGTGGGGAAAGACTCTGGTTTCTAAACCCTATTCAATTCAACCAAACAGTCAGTATCCAAAAACTATTCAAACTCCCTTGTTAACCCATTGAATTTAAATTTCTTACAGTTCTTGCCTAGGCTTCTTGACACGCCAGACTCCTGCCAATCAGAAACTGGGTAGACAGAGTACTAGGCATGGAAGAGGAGAATGTCCAGCATTGTTCTGGCCTCTGCAGTTAACCAAAGTCCATTGACTTTGACCAGAAGATAGCCATGGCTCAGGTAACTTGGCTAGCTAGCATGGTTCAGTATGGGATCTGGGCCCTGTGATGCTTGGAGACTTCAGTTTCTGTAGATCAAGGAAGCAGGGAGAGGGGAATGGAAGAGTAACCATATAGAAGTCAGACTGAGAAGAGGACCGAGTGGTATTACTGGCTCCCCAAAGTCATTTGATATATTAAAAACTGAATCCAAGGCTACAATCCATGAGATTGAAAACCCCAATATATATATATATATATATATCTGTGTGTGTGTGTGTGTGTATCATATATACATTCAATATATGGAATTTATTGTAATGACCTACAAGCTGCAGTCCAACTAATCCAAAAATAGCTATCTGAACAGAAAGACTAAGAATCTAGTAGTTGCTCAGTCCCACATGCTGGCTGTCTCAGCTGGTCTTCTGTTAATCCTGGAATCCTGAAAAATTAGACTCAGATGCCAATGAAGGAATGGATGCACTAGCAAGGTAAGTACAAGCAGACAAAGAACAAAAGATCCCTTCTTCCATGGCATTTTGTAGACTTCCAGCAGAAGTTGTGGCCCAAACTAAAAGTGTGTCTTCCTATCTCAAGATCTAGATTAAAGGCATGTGTTTCCCACCTCAAGAACAGGATCGAAGGTGTGTCTTCCCACATCAAGATTCAGGGTAAATGTGTGTCTATCTCAAAGATCCAGATTAGAAGTAGATTCTTCCATTTCGAACCAAGCAGAAAGTCTCCCACAGGTGTGCTCTTCATTCCATATCTAGTCAACTTGGCAATCAGGAAGGGCCATCACAACTGCTGAATTCCATGCACAAAAGATAAAAATGTGACCAACACAGTGTACTTGAAAGAACAACTAAACTAGTTGGATGATGATATTAAGATCTCAGAGGTAACTCTCATGCAAACTTACTTCCAACTTCTGGTAGGAAACCACGATAAATGGCAGTTTCCTGTACTTTTGGAAGAGTCAGATCCTCCTAACAACTCAAAGGAAGGTTTCCTTGAGCAGTACAGTTATGCTTTTTTGTGTTGTTGTTATTGTTAGATAGTCTATGGTTCTTTAGGGGAATATTTTCTTCCAGTGCAGTTTAACTCCTCACTTAAACTGTGAGCACGTGAACACTTGTGTGTGTGTGTATGTGTGTGTGTTTGTGTGTGTGCACACACATGTGTACATGTGTATGTGTGTATTTTATGTGTACATAAACATATGTATTTTTCAATAGGTTCATAAAATAATGTTATTGTATGGCTTTCTCAAATGTTCTTAGTATTATTTATCTTTCCTTCCTCTATTGGTTATTGCCCTCTCTACCCAGCTACACGTATAATTTTTATCCAGAAGATTTAATTTGATGCAGAATACTTTGGATTTCACATTGAACAGAAAACTAAATATTTTAAGGCAAATCCAGAGGTCTAACTTTTTAAGAATTCAGTCTCTATGGGATTTAGGGAAGCACTATAAACATATTAATCCTTATAGTTAATTCTGTTACCGCATTGTGGAGTAGTTCACTGGTTAAAAACAGCAATGCCTTAATCTAAGCCTTAGCCCAGTGGGAAAGATCATTGTTGTGTATTTGGTATGTCATTATTCTCTGTTTGACGTCATGGCTGGCCCAAATGAATGTGAGGAGCTGCTTCCAGGCTTCTCTTCTGTTTAGGCAAAAACATAGGAAGTATTAATAACCAGAGGGAAAGAGGGGAAAAAAAATCCTTGAGTAGTTTGCTGTGTGCTATGTCATATATTTTTTAAAGAATAGAAATCATAACATTAAAGTTGATGTCCAGTCAGAAGTTCAATTAATGAAGAATTTATTGTACTGCTGATCAAAACATTGCATAAATATTTCTTAACACTTAGGTTAATAGTAGTCATGAAAAGGACAATTCACTGTGGGGAAAGTGTGTGCCTACATTTAAGCATATTTTTCACATTGTGAAGAGTCTGTTTTTGATATTAATATTAGCAAAATGTTAGCAAAATGGGCAGATTTTTAACAATAAAATATGGCTCCTATAAAACCTATGATGGTATGCTGATCTAAAGTACGTTTCCCTTTCTCCCTTTTTATTATTAGTATCCACATATTTTTGCTGTGAAAAGTATACCCAGGTGATTATATTTACTGATGTAGTAAAATTTAAAGTTTGTGGTATCTGACTATTCCGGAAAAAAAATTTAAAATATTATTTATTTTTTTAAAATTTAAAAACATTTGAAGCTTAAGGAATGCATAAACCCTACAAGCTAGTGTATTTATTTTATAGAATTTGAAGAACTGGGATCAACTGAAATTCGAGGGAAAACAAATGGATAGTAGAAGAGGGAGGGGCCTGCTTCTCTGCTTGAAGCTGACCACCTTTAAATTCTGAGACAGAAAGTGGAAGGTGATTAGGTCATGCTGTGTAAGGTTAGCTTTTCCTTTTACTGTGTAGTCATTCTTGTCAGTCTTGTGCCTCTTGATGTCAACACCATCATCCTCATTATCCTCAGCTACCTGCTTGCCCATAGGAGCCTCAGCTTCCTCAGCTTCCTCTTCCTCCTCCTCTTCCTTCCCACCTTCTTCCTCCTCCTCCTCTTCCTCCCTAGCTTCTTCCTCTTCTTCATCTACCTCATTGTCAGCCTCCTGCTCCTCCACATTTTCCTTATTGTCATTCCTATTGTCAGGTGCATCATCTCTTCCATTCCCTGCCTCCTCCACAACTCCTTCTTCTCCTTCAAGTCCTTGATGGTGATCTTGGAGCTGCTGTCCAGTGCTGTGTCTGACATGTTGGGGCATGCCAGTGGTTTGATGCAGCAAGTGAGGAATTAGTCAGGTTCAAGGACTCTGGCGAGAAAGCTGCAGGAGTCCAGGTTGGAGGAGGCAGTGGGTGGCTCTGGTGGCTGCAGTGAGTGTGGAGCATGATCTGGGAACAATGCAAAGATGTTTTTTGAAACAGCCAAAGGGGTTAACAATTAATGTTACGGAAGACCCAGCTGTATTGCTTCTGGACATACACCCAAAAGATACTCCAACATCCCACAAAGACACTTGTTCAGCTATGTTCATAGCAGTTTTATTCATAATACCCAGAAACTATAAACAACCTAGATGTCCCTCAACTGAAGAATGAATAAAGAAAACATGACACATCTACACAACAGAATACTGTTCAGCTATTAAAAAGAAACACACCAGGAATTTTGCAGGCAATGGATAGAACTAAAGAATATAATCCTGAGTGAAGTAGCCCATACCCAAAAGCAATGGAATAGTAGGTACAGCCACCATGTTACACTCCCCAGACCCAAAGAAGCTAAACAGGAAGCTTGAATCTCACTTAGAAGAGGGAATAAAATAGTCATAAGAGGAAGATGAAAGGAAGGGAACTGGCAGGGAGGGGGCATGGGAGAATGGGGTTTTTCAAGTGTGAGGAAAGACAGGAAAGATAGCTAATGACCATGAAAATGAATGGAAATCTGCAATTGATGGGGGTGAGGAGGTGGGGAGAATCTCCAGGACAAGACAGAGACCTATGACAAAGGAGACCTCCAAGAATCAATGGGGATGACTATAACTTTGACTCACTACATCGGGGATATGGAACCTGAAGATACCACCTCCTGAAGATACCACCTCCTGTAGCCAGGCAGGAACCCAAGTAGAGCAATAGAGACATCAACACACTCACATTTTCAACCCAAAATTTACACTGTCTACAAGAAATACAGGCACATGGAATGGAGAAGAGACTGAGGGAGTAGCCAACCAATAACCAGCCCAACTTGAGACCCATTCCATGGGCAATCACTAATCCCTAACACTATTAATGATACTCTGTTATGCTTGCAAAAAGGAGCATGTTGTCCTCTGAGAGGCTTCACACAGCAGCTGACTCAGACAGATAAAGACATCCACAGTCAAACAGTGGATAGAGCTTGGAGACTAGTAATGAGGAAGAGGTGGAAGGATTACAGGCCCCCAAAGGACATAGGAACTCCACAGGAAGACCAACAGAGTCAACTAACCTGGACCCTTGGAGTTCTCAAAGTCTGAACCACCAACCAAAGAACATACATGGGCTGAACCTAGGCCTCCCCACACATATGTAGCAGATGTGCAGCTTGACCCTTATGTGGATCCTGAACAACTAGAAAGAGGTGCTATTCCAAAAGCTGTTGCCTGCATATGGGAGGTGTTCTTCTAGCTGATCTGTCTTGTCTGGCCTCAATGGGAGAGGAAGAACCTAGACTTGCAGAGACTTTAAGTGCCCAGGTTGGGGGGATACCCAGTGGGCCCCCACCCACCCAGAGAAGAAAGAGGAGGGACATTGGAGAAGGATTGTGGTGGAGGTGACCAGGAGCAGGGCAGAGTGGGATACAAAGTAAATAAATATCTAAAGATAATTAAATTTAAAAAAAAGAAATGAATTAAGAAGACATGGGATTTTATTTTTCCTCTGTATTTATTTTGTCTTACTTGTTTTTGTGACCTTTCCACTTTTTGTTGCAGACTTTGCTCTAGTTCATAACTAATGGCATGTGGAGATGTCAAGACATAATTCTAAGAAAATTATGCTTAAAGAAAACTGGAATTGTTTGGTTTAAATATAGTGGTCTTTCCCTCAACATTTGTGTTTGGTTTGTTTTTGGCAGGGTATCCATATGTAACCTAAGCTGGTCTGGTACTTAGTATACATTCCAAATTAGCTGTGACCTTAGACTTCAGTTACCTTGGCCTTCAAAGTACCTAAGTTACAAGCCACCACAGTGAGCTAGTAAGTTTTTGTGTATAGCATTGTTTATATAGTTTGCATTTTCTGTTACTCAAATAGCATTTGCTCTCTTTGTACCCTATTATAAAAGAATGGAATTATTTAACTCTACTAGTAGAGTAAAGGGAAGATTATTTGAAATAATGTGCATTTTAGATTATTGCCTAATTCAAGTTAATGATTTCATTATCTTAATATGGAATGCCTTCCCTCCTCTTTTAGATTACTCTACCTTATTCAGTGAATAGGACAGATCACATGTCAAAAATTAGTTATATTAGTTGAGTGCATTTTAGTGGTTATCCTGGTTAATCCAGGTAGATTAAATGGATTTTAAGGGTCTTCTGAAGAAGAAAAATTTGTGGAAGATACTAAAATATTGTGATGAGAAAGGTCAGAATGCTACACTGTGAGAAAGACACTTTCTATATCTGTCTCAGGAGCTGTTGCAGGACTATAAATCAACGAACATGTGTGGTCTCTCGGTATGGAGTGAAAAAGATTGATTCTTTCCCCAGAAGGAACTGGAAGGAAGGCACAATCTTGATTTCAGTCCAACAAAATTATTTGTACCTTTAACAAAGAGAAAACAATTTTACTGCTATAATGATGATTTGGTATAAGAGAAAACAAACACAGGTGTATTTTGTATGTGTAGGAGGGTGTGTAAACATGTAGGGTCAACACTGGGAGTCTTCCTCAACTGCTTCTCTATTTTTTGAGACTGGGTCTGTCACTGTGTGAGTCAAGGTTCTCTGGAAAAAGAGAAGTGTGTGTGTGTGTATGTGTGTGTGTGTGTGTGTGTGTGTGTGTGTGTGTTTGTGAGTATAGGTGTGTGTGATATTTGTTAGAGTGACTTACAGCTTATGATCTGATTATTTCAACAATGGCTGTCTCCCAATGAAAAATCTGAAAATGTAGTCTGCAAGATTTAACATCTCAGCTGGTCTTCAGTATACTCCAGAATCTGGAAGAAGTAAGATTTAATACTAGAGAAGGAACACATTTTCCAGCAAGACTGAAGATAAACTGTAAAAAGCAAAAGCTTCTTTTTTCCATGTCTTTATATACGTTGGAATAAGAAGAGGTGGCTTAGATAAGGTGAATCTTCCCACCTCGAAAGAGTCAATGAAGAAAAATCCTTCACAGATAAATATGCACTTGGGTTTTAGCAGATATAGTCAAGTTGAAAACCAAGGATAACCATCACAATGACTGAAGCCAGAACTCACTGATTAAACTATCTGGCCAGCAAGCCCCAGAGATGGTAGTCTCCCCCCTCCCTAAATCTAGGACTAGAGGCACAGACAACTGTGCCTGACTTTTTTACATGGGTTCTACAATCAGAATTCAAATCCCCATGATTCACTGAGTCATCTTCTAAAGCCCGTTAATAAGTCCTGACCAGGAGCTTTTAATAACTTGACCTGAGTCCTAGAATGGAAAGATTCAATCAAGATTACCCTAGTCCTTCAGTCAATATTCAATTCTAATTAAAGTTGTTGTGTAAAACAAAGGAGTAATTGGTAAATGTAAATTTTAGATGATTAAATTTTGTGGAAATCTGTATAATACTTGGCACTTATGCTAAAATATTCATATCTGAATTTAAATTTAACTGAGTGTCCTACATTTCATTTATTAACAGTGGTAACTTCAAGTTCATATACATGGGAACTTCCAGAAATTATTTCTGCACAATAGAACTGTTTTGTACCAACCATGCTGAAACTTACTTCTTAATTATGCCCCATGACATTTTGGGTCTGATTATTCACGCAGTGCTTAACTATCTCCATTATGATAAGGCTAAATCATGTTGTCTTGATCATACTAGTATTTTTTTGAGTTCCAATTGAGGGTTAGTAGGCTTTTGGTAAATATGAGAATGCAATAACCATATGAAGCCTGGTGTGTACTTATTGTTTTGAATTTCACACTATTTTTAGACATTCCCTTCCAAAATATCATGCTGGCTGCCCTCAGCGTTTCTTAAACCACAGAACTAAGGCTGCACCCTTGGTCTTATCCATCCTCTTCATTTGCTTGCTTTGAGTCATCTTGTATTCATAACAGCTGTTGATTCTGCTTTGCTAAGCTATTCAGTCAATTGTGAGGCAAAGCAACTAACTTGAACAAATTATTATGATTTTCCCAAAGCACCTCCATCTTGCTTGTAACTTATACATGTGAAAATTATGACTCAGAGATAACTTGATAGTGTGGTATTAAAATACTACATAGTTTCTATCCATTGATTCTTATTACCCAGGAATGCAGAAGAATATGACATGTTTTTGTGAATTTGAAAGTACAGTATAGAACAGGGATAATTGCTTTGAATTCTCAAAATATAGTATTACTGAGTCTCATTAATCTATTTCTCATTCAATATAATAAAATAAAAAAGGTAAGGCAAAATATAAGAATATATTTGTAGGTTGACATTACTGTTACATTTCCTTATCAATATGCTTTGCTTATTCTAGTTTTCCTTTTCATGATGTAAGGCATTTTAATATGGATCCTGTGGGTAGCCTAACCATTTATTATGAAGGCATTTTGTAAATATGTATGATTTCTATGCACATACAATGCCCATTTCTGTTTACCAAACTTAGGAATTATATTGCTGTCACTTTCATTTTAGAGTTTAGAAGAGATTCTAAATAAATTTAAACATGATTGTCACTGAACTTGTTTTAAAATATAGGCTCCTCTCCATTGCCCACAATGGTAATACCTTGGGTGATAAGGTTTTAATTCTTATTGTCTTTTTTTTGAAGAAACAGTAAAATGATACTTTGAAATCATTAAAAACAATAAGTTCTTGTAACAAAGAATCTTCCAAGTACCATTTTTAAGTGAGCCTAAGAGTATGAAAATGTTACAATAAAACTCTATTTTATAAAATCAACACTTGAAAGAAGAAAAAGGAAAAAGGAGAAGAAAGAAAGAGGGATGAAGAAAAGAAAGAAGGAAGGGGAGAAAAGGAAAGGGAGGAGGGAAGGAAAGGGGAGAAGGAATGAAGAGGGAAGGAGGGAGGGGAGGGAGAGAAAGAGGAAGGGAAGAAGGAAGGCCGGCAGACCTGACAATAGTCAGTAAAACTTGTAGAATCACTGGTGTCTTTTCTCAGTAAACCTGTCGATAACTAATTAGAGTGTCTCACCTTTCTATACATTATTCAGGAGTAGGTAAGCTTCTCCTGTGAAGGCAAATTCATTCTGCTATAATATTAGATA
The DNA here is from genome assembly GCA_036184795.1 of Tokudaia tokunoshimensis. NCBI lineage: Eukaryota > Metazoa > Chordata > Mammalia > Rodentia > Muridae > Tokudaia > Tokudaia tokunoshimensis. The sequence goes on from BTHU01000019.1 coordinate 15,746,514, forward strand.
ATTTGACTGTCTGTGATATTTATAATATTTTTAACTAAACAAAATGTCCCAAGAGATTGTGTTCAAAGTAGGTAGTATAAAAACTCAGTAGTCTTTGATAAATAAGTGAAAACAATGGTCCTACTTCTGACATGGATGAAGGAGTGAATATAACAGTTCTCTAAGTAGTTGTGTATGTGAAGTCATTGTAAATTGACAAATGAATACACAGGTTTTGGCAATCACTATGTTCTAGAGAAAAAATGAAGTAGAACAAAAAATATAGCATAAAACCTCCCATGATCTCCTTCCTTTAGTGGCCTGAAAGACCCTCCATAACTCCATCTAAGATATACTATTAAAGAAGCCATATGCTTAGTTATGATCTGAGAATACTGCAATGATATTCAGGGACTACAGCAAGAAGTTCTCTCAAAGGTAAACCTCACATCCTCTCTACCATCAGAACGAAAGCCTGCAACTCCTGGGACTCAGATGGAATGGACACACTCACTCTCCCCTCGATGAACTGCCACATGGTACACCCTGGCTTTCAGGTTCTGGCCACACTTCACAGAAGCCACTTCTGGCATTTGCACTGGACTTCTTGTCTACACCTTAACATTTGTCCCATGTCAATTTATAAAACATGTTCAAAAATAAATCAATATCTATCACCCAATCTATTTTGTGAGTTTGTGTTTATATATCTTAAGAATGATTAATACACGTAAATATGGATGCTTGCTTCCCAGGTGAAGAAATAGACCAACAGTCTGCTGACAGTTCTGCAAAGATACATATAGGTTAATATGTGGAAGAATAGATATAAATAGTCATAGAGAAGTAGGTACATAATATGTGTGTTGAAGTCTGGCAGAAGATTTTTCCCATCAGTGCCCACAAACAAGTAGGAAATAAGGCAGTGAATCTAAAAGGGATTAAACGTGAAGAAGAAAAAAAGTAAATAAAAACAAAACTAAATTGTACATTTGAGTGTGTGTGTGTGTGTGTGTGTGTGTGTGTGTGTGTGTGTGTGTGTGGTATGTGGTACAGGTATTTGTATGTGTGTGATGAACAGTAGACAAACACAAATACACACACACACACAGAGAGAGAGAAACAGAGATAGAGAAAGAGAAAGACAGACAGACAGACAGAGACAGACAGACAGACAGACAGACAGACTGAGAGAAAAAGAGAGAGAGAGACAGAGGCAGAGACAGAGACACAGAGACAGAGAAAGAGACAGAGACAGAGAGACAGAGAGGGGGAGAAACTACATAAAGAAAACAAAACTGGGGCAAAGTTCTCAAACATTAAATCTCATTAGGGAAAGAGCACAGATATATTGACACCCAAATTGAGACATCACAAAGAGAGACCCTGGGATCCAAGGTCACATGACTGGGGGCAGCAAAAGCCATACAGAAAACCAGCAGTATATCCACTACTTTATAAAGTAAGTATAGAGTAATCACACATAGTTTGTAAAGGAGAGAATGAAAAGAGGGTAAGTTAATAAAGGAGAGAAATAAAATAGAGTTAAGCATTGATTGTGAGAAAAAGAGAGACAGACATAAGGAGGCAAGGAAGCAGGCAGAGATTCAATCAAAAAGAAAGCAGGCAATTTGCATATAACCCTGGAAGTAGAAACAGAGAAGCCCAAAAATCAATATGGAAATTCAAAGTTGTGGCTGGTCTGTTGTTCTGTGCACCTGAGTGGACATCCAGGAGCAATGAACTTGAAGGAAGAAGGAGGGAAATAGAAGCAAGGAGAGGCTTGCAGCAAGTTGGCACTACCAACAAGTTGGCATAAGAGTTGTACAAAGAGACCAATAGTCTATTGACAATTTTTCAAGGATATATAGAGATTAGTATATAGACAAATAGGTAAATAGAGTCACAGAAAAGTGGTTCCTTTATTATATATTGACATCTGGCAGGTGACCTTGCCATTAGTGCCCAAAAGGTAGTAAAAATTAAGCTGGTGAATATAAAAGTGATAAAACATGAAAAGAAAAAAGTCAATAAATTAATAGAAAACAAAAGTGTGTGTTTAAACTTGTATGTGTGCATGCGTTTTCTGTGACAGAGTTTATGTGTTTGATAAAGAACAGGAGACAAACACATGTAATCCACACACACAAATATACACGCAGAAAGAAACATACAAAAACACAAACACACAGAGAAACACACAAACACAAACACACACACACATACAGAGAGAGAGAGAGAGAGACAGAGAGAGTTAGTTACAGAGATTCAGAGAGTGAAATAGAGAGTCATAGAAAAAGAGGGAAGGAAATAGTGCATATTTTAAAGAGAACATACTGGGATAATGTGTCTCATTAGGACAAGAGCACAAGTTCATTGGCACACACCTTTAAACCATCACTATGAGAGTTCCTGGGATCCAAGGTCTCATCTTTGGGTCAGCAAAAGCCCTGGAGAAATGCAATGGTATGTCAACTAATTTATAAAGATGTATTTGAGTAAACATACACAGTTTGTAAAGGAGAGACAGAAAAGAGGGACAAATATTGATAGTGAGACAGAGACACAGACATAAAGAGGCAGAGATGCAGGCAGAGATTTAAGGAAATAATGAAAGGTCACCTGCAGATAACCCTGGAAGTAGAGACATAGAAGCCCAATATCAACCTGGAAATGCAAAGGTGTGGCTGGGCTGCTATTCTATGCACCTGTGTGAACAGCCATGGGAAGCAAGCTTGTGGGAAAAAGCAAGAAGAGGTTTGCAATACTTGGTGCTTCCAATATGATGGTGGCCTACACAGGAAATGTTCTTGCCCTAAGGGGGCTCAATTGGTGGAGGTCGCATGCCTGGGTTTCCATTATGCACTGTGAAGAGAAGAGTGAGGAGAGCAGATTCCATCAAATTTTTTCTTTTATCTTTTGGTTTGCTTTTGTTTATGTTTGATAAGTTGGTTTATTTTATTTTATTTCACTTTTTTTATTTTATCTTATTTTAATTTGTTTACTGGGCAGGTGTAGGAAAAAATCCTTAGCATGACCTTGAAGCTCAAAATGCAAAGGTGTGCCTGGGCTGTTGTTCTATGCACCTGTGTGAACAGCCTGGGCAACAAGCATGTAGAAAGAAGGTATAAAAAGGTTGCAATAGTTGGAGCCTCCAATAAGATGGCCTACAGAGGAAATGTTCTTGCCCTAAGGAGGCTCAAATGGTGGAGGTCCATGGCTGGAGGCATTTTGCAATGGGCAGAGAAGTGTGAGGAGAACAAATTCCATTTGATTATTTTTCTTTGTTTGTTTTTGTTTGTGTTTATCTCTGGTTTGTTGGTTTGTTGCATTTATTTTATTTTATGTCATTTTAATTTGTTTACTGGGCAGGTAAAGGCATAAATTCTTGGCATGCCCTTGGAGGCTGGATATGCAAAGGTGTGGCTGTAGTGTTGTTCTATGCACCCATGTTAACAGCCATGGACAATAAACTTGAGGTTCACTCTTGAGGAACCCATGAGTCAGGGGCCCATGTTCTCTGTCAGGTTAGGGTTTGGAGGCAGCCAGGAAGGCTTGAGAGTTGGCAAATGGGCATGGCTTAAAGACTTGTCAGTAGCAGCCTCCAACCCATCTCCAGCAGAAATCCCACCTAGGGCTCCTTGCTGAGGAACCCACTGGAACCTGGGATGTTGCTCAATGCCAGGCTGGCATGGACAAAGCTGGGCCTAGGCAGCCAGAAGAGAAGTCCTGGCCCGAGACCCAGACATGCAAGCAAACGCAGAGCAGGTCTGAGTCGCCCACACCCCTGCAGCTTCAGGTGTCCCAAGAGGCAAGGCTGCAAGCTCTCAGAGCTCGCATCCAAAGCAGAAGAGCCAAGGGGCCACAAGCCAGTCAGACAAGGATGATCTCTTTCCACACCCAGCTCAACAGCCCTGGCCAACAAGGAGAGCCTGGACCCAGAGCGGCTGCCTCTGCCCAAAAATCGCACAGTCTTCCTCAGGCTCCTGCCCTTCCCGGAGCCCAGAGAACTTCCAGCCTTCCCTCTGGAGAAAGAGGCAGCAAGAAGGCCCCTGCTACAAAACCTGCTCCTCTTATGGCCAAGACTCTCGGGGACTATAGCAAGAGGTTCTCTCGAAGGTGAACCTCACATCCTCTCTCCCATCAGAAAGAATGCCTGCAACCCCTTGGACTCAGATGGAACAGACACACCCACTCTCCCCTTGAAGAACTGCCATGTGGTACACCCTGGCTTTCAGGCTCAGGACATACTTCACAGCAGCCATTTCTGGCATTTGCCCCGGATTCTTGACAGAATTTTCCACATCTTATCGTTTGTCCCATGTCATATTGTAAAACACGTCCTCAATTAAATAAATATATCTTTCTCTCAATGTATTTGTGTGTGTTTGTGTTTACACATCTTCAGAATGATTTATACACAGAAACATAGATAAGTGCTTCACAGATGGACAAAGAGACCAACAGTCTACTGACAGTTCTATAATGATACAGAGAGATTAATACAAGGACCAATAGATCAATACAGTCACAGAGAAGTAGGTTCTTTATTATATGTTGACTTCTGTCAGGTGTACTTGCCATGTGTTCCAACAAAGTAGTAAGAATTAAGCTAGTGAATCTAAAAGGGATCAATCATGAAAAGAAATAAAGTCAATAAATTAATAAAAACAAGTTTGTGTGTGTATGTGTGTGTGAGTGTGTGTGTGTGAGTGAGTGTTTTTGTGTATGATAGAGCTATGTGTAGGTGTTTGATAAAGAGCAGGGGAAAAATACATGTACTACACACACACACACACACACACACACACACATACACAGAGAAAGAGAGAGAGAGAGAGAGAGAGAGAGAGAGAGAGGAGAGACAGAGGAGAGAGAGTTTGAGAGAGAAAGAGAGTTTCAGAGATACAGAAAGAGTGAATTAGAGAGACATAGAAAAAGAGAAATAAAAAACTGCATTTTTAAATAAGAACATACTGGGATAATGTGTCTCTTTAGATCAAGAGCACAAGCACATTGGCACACACCTTTAAACCATCACTATGAGTGTTCCTGGGATCCAAGGAGACATCCTTGGGTCAGCCAAAGCCCTGGAGAAACCCATTGGCATGTCCAGTAATCTTAACATGTATTGATTAATCATACGTAGTTTGTAAAGGAGAGACAGAAAAGAGGACAAACCTTGATAGTGAGACAGAGAGACAGACATAAAGTGGCAGAGATGCAGGTAGACAGAGATTTAATCAAAATGAAAGGTCCCCTGCAGATAACCCTGCAAGTAGAGACCTAGAAGCCCAATATCATCCTGGAAATGCAAAGGTGTGGCTGGGCTATTTTTCTATGCACCTGTGTGAACAGCCATGAGCAACAAGCTTGTGGTAAGAAGGAAGAAGGGGCTTGCAATTTGGTACTTCCAATATGATGGCCTTCACATGAAATGTTCTTGCCCTAAGAAGGTTCAATTGGTGGGGATCACGTGGGTTGGGTTTCATGTGGTGAGAAGTTTTACGTTGAATAGATTTCATTCTGTTTTGTTTTCATCATTTGCTTTTGCTTTTGTTCGTTTGTTTCATTTTATTTTATTTTATTTTATTCTATTTTGTTTTTTTCCTTGGCAGTTTTAGGCACAAATCCTTGGCATGCCCTTGAGCCTGGAAATGCAGGGATGTGGCTGGAATGTTGTTCTATGCACCTCTGTGAACAGTCTTGTGCAACAAGCTTGTGAGAAGAAGGAAGGATCCAGGAGTTAATAGAGACTTGCAGCAAGTTTATGCTTTCACAATTAGTAACACATGTAAATTTCTTGCCCTAAGGTTTGTCAACTGGCTGAGCTCACATGCCTGGGTAACCATTTTGCACTGTGCCCATAAATTTTATAGACTACACTCCATTTTTTTTCTTTTGCCATATGCTGAATATTCAGTCTTGATTCCAGTTGTGAATATTTGTGCAGGTCTGACCTTCTCAGTTTTTGATGTTTTTTTAGTGTTTGCCTGTTACCAAATTCCTGTTTGCTTGTAGGCATCTCATCAAGAAGCTCATTGTATAAATTCTAATCTAGCTGTCCTGTTGACTTGCATGTAGAACTGTCTGGCATTTTTATGTCCTTCGTTTTTCCTCATGCCAAAGACTTATCTTCTACTTCTGGGTTCAAGGAACACTGCTTTGGTCCAAACTGTGAGTAGCCAGCATGAACACTGCAGTGGTATTCTGCAAGGGTATAAGCAGAAATTGGAGTCTGATCCTTTGAGCTTTGTGACTTGCCCTGAATCTTCTGGACCTCAGGTTGTCATGTGCTTTCTTCTTCTTCGAGGGCAGAAGTCCTGAGAGAAAGAAGAGCTGCATTTGTTGTTGAGGCAAGCCTCCTAAGTCCCAGTTTGGGGTTCCTCCTGCTCCCAATACTGAGGTTGCTTGCTCTTTCTGTGTCTGGGAAGTGACTTCCTTTTCCTTGGCCCAGTGTCTGGCTTTCTGGAGAGCATCTTCTTTCCCTAGTGCTGCCAAAGCTTGTCAAGGTTGCTCCTCCCCTAGGCTATGTTACTTGCACCTGGCTCTCTCCAGCTAGCTGCTGTTTTTGGTTCTTGTTTTCTCCTTGATCCAGGCTTGAACTGCGAGGTACACATGGACCTGTTCTTCTGTGTCTTTTAGCTCATGATAAGGGAAGCAATGGTACCTAACCTGAAGAAGCCACTCTGAATGAAGACCTCTCTGCCAATTCCTTGTGCTTGCAGGGATATGGGCTCATGGGGCTTCTTACCTGGGTAGGTATTCTGGAGCTTTGTCATCAGGGTCATCTCCAAAGACAAATTCCTGTGGGATATCTCAGGCTGGGGCCCCAGCAGCGACCTTGTTTATTTCTGGTAGCTAGGTTCTTGGCAAATGGTACTAGGAATAGCTGTTTCCTCCAACACTTGATGGTCTGAATGAAGTTAATCTCTTCCAGTGTTTTGGATAAAATGCTAAAAGCAGACAGTTTCTTCAGAGTTTTGTAGCACTTCCCTATATCCTTATCCTTGCAGTGGTCTCCCCAAATTTCTGTTGAATACCTGCCTGCCCTCATGTCTACTCCTAAGGACAGGACAGTGCATTCTGGGAGCAGCTTGCTTGACTCAGCTTGCCTCTTGCCTGTGAGGAACTGAGGAAGTCTCTGTGGCAGAGGATACCAATGTTGGGTCCACCTATGTTGGGTCTCCTTTGATTCCTTGCTTTATACATTTGCTGTCATTTGGTGACTGGGGCATGCCTCTGCCTCAAAACTCCCCAATCAACCATCAAGGTGGCTTGTTCTAAGACTGCCCTTTTAGACTGATAGTTCTGTAAGCCAAGCCCAATCTCAGGTCTGTTAACTGGGATATTTTGGTTGCTGCAGTCTACCCCAAAGGACAGTCAGGCATCCCTCTGGCTTCCGCCATGGGCACAGGAGGCAGAGTGGCTGTGGAAATATTTGGATGCCTATCCAGTCATCTCCCTGCTGGTCTGGGCTCATGGGCTCATGGGTACGGAAGGTGATCATCTTGGTTTGTAGGTCTTGCACCTCTCTTGTAGCCATCTCTACACAATCTCTCTGTTTGAAATTTTATTTTAATTTTAAATGTACCCTAAAAAGCAACCTACCATTGCATATCATTTTTTAAACCATAAATATATCTTTGGCCTATCCTGCCCTCCCTTCCAACCCCTCAGCAAACCAGGAAACATCATGAAGCTAATTCCTTAAAATAAATGCTATTATTCATTATTACCAAGGTAGACAAAGTGTTGGAAGCCATGCAAGAAGAACAGCAAAATAGCTTTAGAATTCATGGAATGCAACCTGTAAGTTAACACAACCATGATGGGTGTTCCTCAGAGAGACAGAGGCCCAAGAACCATGTGTCCTGAGGACTTTATGCTTTGTGGTGGTTTACTGTGTGTGTTGTCGTCATGGTCCACCACATACCTCATATCAACGAGTTATGTGAAAGTCCTAAAATGTCGTCTAGTCACTCAATTTAAGGTAGCACTGGCACTCTCAATAGTAGTGTCAGATCTTCTCAAGCATTGCTGCTGGAGCAGATTAATGATTCAATTGCCACCATTAGAAACAACTTAAAAATGTAGATTGTTAGCATTGTGTAGGCATAATGTACTTGTGAACTGTGGAAAGATTTATCTTTGTATCATTCAAATGCTGATTTCTCTGTCATGACACCTGATTGCAGTCCAAACATGGCATTGTACTGCCTATTCTAAGAATCTCCAGTCTATAGTGTGAGTAAATAATGTTCTCCTTTTGTTCTCTTATTAGTCAATAAAAACTGATCAGTCAATAATTGTCCAGAAGAGAAAATAGGTCTGGACTTCCAGTTCTGGTGAGGGAATTGGTAGGGAGAAGAGAAGATAGGATTCAATGAAGAGGAGTCCAAAAGATGCCCTGAAAAACACTTGGAACAGAGAGGCAATGCCATACTTGAATGCAAATAAGTATCACAATGATTTTGACTAGGAAGTCTGCAGATTAGTTTAGATGACTAAAATAGATTAATAACTGCTTAGGTATTGTCCCCTAAAAGCTTGTGAAAGAAATCTAATCTCAGTCTCAATTATTTGGGAACTACCCAGGTTAGAAAAAAACCTGCAACTCATTTTAAACACTACTATTTGGCATACTAACACAGGACAAGAACTTACACAGAATTCAAACATAAAAAGAACAAGTACTCCCATGGAAGAGAGCACTTTCTTAGTCCTGTTCCTTTCTACAGGACAGCAAGTCCTGGAGCTGGCTGAGCAAAAGAAAAAACAGCAAGGAAACAAACAAACAAACACAAACACACACAGAGGGAGAGAGAGAGAGAGAGAGAGAGAGAGAGAGAGAGAGAGAGAGAGAGAGAGAGAGAGAGAGAGAGAGTCAGCGCAGAAGCAATTCTTTTAAGAATCTCCTGCAAAGTTAAAAAAAACAAAACAAACAACAACAACAACAAAAACAAAAGGTCTTTTCAGCATAATCAGCTTCCACAGATACACTTTCTAAAGTCTGACATAATTTCCTAACTAGGCAGGAAGAGAATACATTTGAGAACATAGAAGGGGTTCATTATGGTCCAAATAGGTCAGGGTAGGAAACATCTGTGAACCAAACATGTTCCAATAATGTGGAAGGAATTGGGATACTATGAGGTACCTCCACGTTACAGTTGGGGAGACAGCAACACTTCTCCCTCTAAAGGAAATACAGAAAAGTGTGACACTGAGTGTGTGAAGCAGGAGCCAGACTGACTGTGAGAAGTCAAGAAGAACTTGTGATCTGGTTAAAAGTATTTAAGGTTATGTTACAAGGATAAAGAGGGAAAGAGTGTGAATGTGAAATTTCTTAGACAAATATCAATAATTGAAAATTGATTGTAACCAACAGTGGCTACATTCCAATGGGTTACTGGATTCCCTGGAAAGAGAGCTGGGGATAGAACTGGAGTGATGAGAAAAACATGGAAGCAAGACAAGATTTCCTGATCAAGGCTCAAAGTTTGAAGGAGGTATCCAAATATATATAGGCAGGGAAAAAAAACCCTTTTCCCCAAAGGCTGGAAACGGGTCTGTAGAACTGGTTCTGCTCACTCCACACGTGGCTGGCTCCACAAGTCGTTGGCTCTGCAGGCGGCCAGTGCCAGCTGGCAGCTAGTGTCTCTCAGGGAGTTGCAGGTCTTTGGAGAACAAAGGGCTAGAGCTCCACCCCAGGTGGGAACCAGTGGCCAGCCCTGAGTTTCAAGACTCCTGCTCAAGGGTTGGGGGTAGGGCACAATTCCTCCCTTTCTATTAGTTTTAAGATGAGGATTGCAACCAAGTGGATAAATATTCATCAAAGGATGGTGGGCATTAACCAGGGAGTAGAAGATTGATCTGATTCCTCTCGTGGGGAACAGAGGATTGTTCCCACATCTTAGATGGCTCTTGGTGTCTTTTGGAGAGGAGAGGAAGAGCCTAACTTGGTAGAAGACCTCCATAGAGTGTAGAGTGAGCTGAGGACCGACACCAACACCTATGCAAATCAGGTGTGCTTCATAGGGGACTCAGAGACAGAAAACATGGTCCTCCCCTTGCAGTGCTTTGCCTCGCAATTCCCACAGGTACCCATGTCAGCTCATAAGCAGGCACACATAGATCTGAGTTTTATGTGACTCCATGAAGGAGATCCACTTGTAAAGGTTTTAATGCCAGGGAGACGATTCGTTGCCAAACACCCTGTGTCTTTTACTGACCTGCCTTCATAGCACACCTTTTTCCCAATACAGACCAAGCCACAAAAGTACCTAAAAATATGCACTCAGTCTATTTCTTCATAACAATAAAAATTGTCATGGTGAGCTGCTGAGCCTTGCCTGAATGAAAACACTCAGCCTGCTTAAGATACAAGATAAGAGAATAGGAGGGGACCAAAATTAACTTGTAACTGGAAGGCCCAAGGTATTCAATTCAGTTGTAACTTAGAAGCTCTAAGACACAAAATCTGGCTTCCCAGTGTGGGGGAAGTGGCATTGAGAATCAACAGATAAGCTGTTACTTCTCAGAAAGAGTGGAGATTATATTCTAAATTAACTCAGCTGGCTGATAAAGATTATTAAACATCTTCATAATTGGAATCTCCAGTATTGGATTTATTTCTAGACCACTTCATGATTGAGTCAACTGATCACATATAACTTTTTTCAGATTAATTTTTTAAGTCAGTTTTAACAGTCTCCATGTTCTCTGTCCCACAAAGTCTAAAAGCTTGAAGCATAGCAGTTTATCTAATCTGGGACATTAACAAGTAAAGGTATGTCAAGAACATACACCCAATACAGCTTTCCTGTCACCATGTCAGGGCACTCAGCAAGCCCACAGTCAGCATTATCTTTACCATGTCACACCAATCACTTTGGCAGTTAGCATGCTTCTATGTGGAGAAAACACAAACATGTCCTCTTCCCCATTTTAAAATAACTAATCAGGATCATGTCATATGCCAATGAGTGGATCATTCCATCTCACCTAGGCATCAGTATGCCTAGTTGTCAGATGCTATAGATACTCAGCAAGAAGTTCTTTGGCATCTAAATTTTAATTTTTAAAAAAAACATGGAAGCATGTTTTAAATAATATGTAGAGTGATATAATTTCTCTTTTTGTTTTTTATTTAGAAGATATTGCTTTAAAATTTCACAATATCTTGCCCTTGAGAATTATGAAGAATTAAATTGTTAAAACATTTCAAATATTTGATGACTGTAATAAATATATAGTTTTATTATCTGTTTTAATCTAAGTTGGAACACCAAAAATAGACAATAATGTAGGCAATGACTATGTAAGCATAGAAAATGAATGTAGCATTTTTAGCTGCTTTTTCTGTTAAAAAGACAAAATTATTTTCTTTTTTTTCCCACAAATTTTTATTCACATAACTAATTAAATATTTTCAAATGACAGGTAGAGAAGGTTTTGAAAGTCCCTGATATAAATAATGATGAATACTTTTTTATTATTTTCTAAGATTTTTTTATTGACATTCCAAATGATTTCCCCTTTCCCATTTCCTCCCTCCCCAAAAGTCCCATACGCTCCCTTCCCTCCCTCTGTTCCCCATTCAACCCCCTCTTGCTTCTCTGTCCTGGTATTCCCCTACATCCAGTCTTTCCAGGACCAGAGGTCTCTCCTTCCATCTTCTTGGAAATCTATTGATATGTGAATTGTGTCTTGGGTATTCCAATGTGGTATATTTACACAATGGAATACTACTCTGCAATTAAAAACAATGAATTCACGAAATTCCTAGGCAAATGGTCAGAACTGGAAAATATCATCCTTAGTGAGGTAACCCAATCACAAAAGAACACACATGGTATGCAGTCACTGATAAGTGTATATTAACCCAGAATCTCGGAATACCCAAGACACAATTCACATATCAAAATTATTTTCAAACCATTACTATTTTGATGATGTAAAGAATATGATTATATGGCCAGTTGTTTCTATGTAAGGCCTATAGTCTGTCTGGGATACAAATCTCTTGTGACCTTGTATTAAGGGATCTTGTTCAGGAAATCTCAAATGAGCTCTTTTTTAAAGATTTATTACTTTATTATATATAAGTATATTGTAGTTGTTTTCAGACACACCAGAAGAGAGTGTCAGATCTCATTACAGGTGGTTGTGAGTCACTATGTGGTTGCTGGGAATGAACTCTTGTACTTTTGGTTGTGAGCCTAACCTTTAATGGCTGAGCCATCTCTCTAGCTCCTGGATAAACTCTTAAATGTCTAGAGGACAGTCATTTAAAAGAACATATCTTTTAATTTGAATTGTATTTGTATAAATAATTGTAAAATTTAAGAATTAGCAATATCTAAAAAGGGAGACAATTTTAATTAATTGTAAGCCATGATATATATATATTGACTATCAGTATACAAATTAAAAGCTTGATTTTTTAACATTTTAAAAATAACCGCTACAGCACTCAAGTCAATTATCTGTGCTAAGGCAGGTGGAAACTCAAAAGAATAAGCATGTGATCTAATTACATGAGCTTTACTCTCACAGTAGATGCATTTTTATAGGATGTATGTATAAATCTATAAAAATATAAAAGTATGTATGGAAGTAAATTTTAACAACTTATCTTTTGCATAACAATTATTAATTTTGTCTAAAAGGCTTGTCATGTAATAGATCAACTACCAATATTCTGTAATAAATAATTTGATTGTCATTTGAAATAAGGAACAAATGTTTCATCAGGTTTTTAGGACTTTTTTTTTAATATTTTTATGATTTTATAACACTTTATTAACACAATCTTTATCGGAGAATGTCAAAACTTTACTTGGAGATGAAAAAAGGTGATTTTACATTAATGTTCCCTTTACCAAGGAATGGCAGTGAACACATAACATATACTATTGGCAAATGATTACGGTAGGTTCTTCTAAGTTATTTGTCTCTATCCAGTTAATTTTTATCTACCTTGAGAATAGAAGTTTAAGTTCTCTTGTGGTAAGCTTAAGATGAAATTAACATATAGGATAAGGCCAATTAATATATTTTAACAACTTTTGAAAATCATTTATTATAAGCAAATTATATTTATTTGAATTTTCAGTGCCAATTTGTTTAGAGTATAATTGATACATTACCTTTGAATCTTTTTTGGAGCAACAACTACTTAAAAATTTTTTTAAAGCCCATTGTTAAGATTAAAAGCCTATAATAAAATTTTATGAATAATATACACTGAAAGATTTAAAATCCTACCTTCTTATATTGAGGCAGAGACAAAACATCTTTTTTTCACATAAGATAAGGCTATCAGCCATTTATTAGTTCATTAGAAGTAAATGTTTTTACAATTACCAGGATCCACAAAGCAAAAAACAACCTTTTAAATCTATAATAATTTTGTATGGAATAGGCAGGCCAAATTTTAATGTCTTTATAAGTTCTACATAGCTTTATTAATCTTTCATATATCTTAAGTTTGAACTGTATTTTGAACCACACCTTGATAAGTCTGTCAACAATGTTGTTTTGCCCAGAAACTCCTTAGATGGGGTTTGCAAGACAAAAGCAGTACCTCACTAGCCTCCACTGAGGCAGCTCTGAGCCTTGTATTAACTCAAATGTAAGTATTTTCTACTCTGAGCCTATTGTCTAAGGCCAAGTCCAACACCCATCTGTACTGTAGGGCAGTAGCCTGCAGCCAGACCTCACTCTATGGGGGTTGAATGACAAAAGAAATCTTATATAGAGGGTTCCTGGAAAAATTCTATTAGCTGTTTTTAGTAGTCTTTTTGAAACAGTTTAAAAAAGGCTTGTTTGGTATCAAATAAATTTCTACTGTGATATCCTTTTTAATCTTGGGTTAAATTTTACTTCTACTACTGTATCTAATAAACATGAAAAAGTAGCAACAGGCTTATACTGGCCACAGCTGTTTTTAACCTTTATCACTCTTGAAATCATCTTAATTACAAAATATGTTAAGAATCGTGAGTTTTCAATCAGACTATAAACGGCAGTCAATGGTACACTGGCAGTTTTTATTGGTAATTCTTAACTTTCTCTTGTAATATTAGACTATATCTACAACTTTGGAAAGCAAAACCCAATTTTAAGACTAATTTACAGGATAAGATCTGCATAAAACATTATGCCAATTTGGAAGTATCTTTAGAGGCCTGTTTTTCCTGGGTTGGGTCATGTCACGTGTTGCTTAAGATGGCTCCAACCCTGAGTTATCAGTTTTAAACTAACTTTTTGTTACCAACACTATATCTTTTAAATCATATCTAATATCCTATAAGCCAATAGTCAAGACATGTAAAACATACTTATACTTTTAAAACCTATCAGAAACAAAAATGAAGTGGCTACACAAATCTTATAAATTTAAACCAAACAAATTTTTTTTTCTAGCTGTAATTTTAAGAGAAAAAAGCACTTTGGACCCAATAATCACAATTGTAGAGATTTTTTTTTTAAGGATAAATAGTCATCATCTCACTTGCCCTACTTGAGAAACTGCTGGCCCTTTTAAAAGCAGCTTTTTCTCCAGCTGTGTTTGACTCCTAGCTAAATATGGCACAATGTACATCAGCCTCCACTGTGTAAACTGTGGCTGTATTAAGAGATGGACCGACAGCAGATGAAGTTTTTACCATTTTTTCTTTTCAACATTAAACATAGAACAACAGTCATTCAAACAATGAAACAAAGACAGACACAAATTGACACATGGACAAATTGGTCACCAAAGACACACAATACATAGAGAGGGACGCACGCTTGTTATATAGTCCTAAGAATATCTCTAGTAGGGTCCATAGAGGAAACAGGACATGTTTATATTTTTACTTGTCCCTAGGAGAGTTTTAAAATCCATTTTCCTTCTTTCTTTCTCTCTCATGTTTCTAAAGTTTGTTTTTCTTTTTCTTTTCTTTTCTTTTTCTTTTTTCTTTTTTTTTTTTTTTGCTTTTTGATTTTACTCTTTTTATTTTATTTATTTTATGCCCTATTCCTCTCACCTGATGCAGTTCTCAACTATGGACAATTTGCCTAACAGAATTTCCCATTTCAATTCACTGTCATACCCTAGCTGATCTCAGCATTGGACCTAGGCTGATTCACTATAGCTTGTATCCTTTTTTGCACCCCTGCAACAACAGCCTTCAAAAACTGACATTTTTAGTGCTAATATTAATACTCTTTGTTGCTTACTGTGCCAGACATATATATAACTTTTTTTCATTTCCGTGGTGCTCCACCCAAGGCAGCATCCCTCAGTTGGTCTCTCAGTTTCTATGCCCCACGTTGGGCGACTGGGTTCCCTGGAAAGAGAGCTGGGGAGAGAAACAGGGTGACAAAAAAAACATGGAACCAAGACAAGATTTCCTGATCAAGACTCAAAGCTTAAAGGAGGTATCCAAATATATATAGGTGGGTGAAAAAAAAAACAAAAAACCCTTCCCCCCAAAGGCTGGAAATGGGTCGGTAGTACTGGTTCTACTCGCTCTGCAGGTCGCTGGCTCTGCAGGTGGCCGGCATTATCTGGCAGCTAGTGTATCTCAGGGAGTTGCAGGTTTTTGAGAACGAAGGGCTAGAGCTCCACCCCAGGTGGGAAGCAATGACCAGTCCTGAATTCCAAAACTCTCGCTCAAGGGTTGGGGGAGGGCACAATTGATGAGTTTCAAGAAAATACACGCATGAAGATGAGAGGCATAATAACAATTAGAACAATTACACAAGAAAAGGAGAACAAGTGGATACAAATTCCTTCATAAGATTTGCCATGGTCATGGTGTCTGTTCATAGCAGTAAAACCCTAAGTCAGAAGTTGGTACTGGGAGTAGGGTATTGCTCTGATAGACCTGATCATGCTTTTGTTTGGAAGAGATTAGATTTTAGGACTTTTGATTTCAAAAGCAGTTGAATGCTTTAAATGGGGCTTAATAGGCCATCCTTGTAGGAATATGGAAGATTTGTGCTGAGAGTAATGTGTTCTGTGGTGACTCCACCCAAAAGGGTAAGATGAAGAATTTCAATATGTGGCCTAAAGACTTTTTGTAGGATTTTGGTGAAGAATGTGACTGCCTTTTGCCTTTGTATGAAGAATCTAGCTGAGGCTAAGGTAAAGAGATTTATGTTAATTACATTGACAAAGGACATCCCAAAAAATCCCAACAGAGACTTTGCTCCCTGTTTAAATGTCATGAACAGCCTTCGAACAAGCATAACAAGCTGAGAAAGGAAAAATATATGATATATAGTATTAAAAGGGTACCAGGAAGTGAAATGTAGCTGAATCCCATGTTCAAGGACACTAAATTGAATTAAGGGAGTAGTAACCTCGGGGCAAGATCCCCCCAGCTTAGTTTAGGTCCAGGCATGGTAGAACAAGCCTTTATTCCCAGAAGGAAAAGACAAGCAAATCTCTGAGTTCAAGGCCAGCCTGGGACAGAGCAAGTTCTAGGTGAAGAAAACCTCAAATCAAGATTTGGTGAACCATACCTTTAATCCCAGTGCTTATGAGACAGGCATGCAGATTGCTGAGTTCAAAGACAGTCTACAGAGCAAGTTCAGGGGCAATCAAGCAGTGAAGGAGTTGGAAAACAGAAAGCTGCTAATATTGTAAGAGAACAAGGGGGGCATGTTCCAGCCCCAGCAAGCAGCAGAATTCAGCGGCTTTGGCCACATGGCTCTAGTTTTAGAGCCTATAATAGAAGGGACTACTGGGACAATTGATGCTGGTTAGCTGGAGCTAAGAAATTAGTAGTGATTAAGAAAAGACCAGTCTCACTGAGGTGAAATCTGGTAAGTATTTTCTGACAGCACAAAGAAGTTGTGTTCCACAGATATCCAAGGCTGTACCACATGCTGTAGCTGTACTTTGTAATGTGTAAGAGTTATTCAGGTGGTACTAGTTTTAAAGGTATGAAGGCATCATGAAGAACAGCTGAGGCTTGGCAATGTGAGAGGCTATGGAAGGCCTCTGGTGAAGGTGCAGCCTCCAGTTATAGTTGATGGTCCAGGACTGAAGGGGTTGTGAAAAGCAGTTGAAAATTGACACCATGAAGAGAGAGAACCTCTAAGAGACCATTGGTGAAGCCTACTTTCAGTAAAAGACCCCAGCATATTGGAGATGCCAGTACCATGGGATGATCACCAAGAAGTGCAACAGCAGTGGAGTTGATCAACCTGAGCTTAGACAGTTACATTGGGCAGAGCTGGAGAAGAGTCTTGAAATGTAATCCATTCTACTCAATATGAGCAGCCTATATTCGCATTCAATATGATATGTTTCTGGCTTCTTTGAATCAGGCTCTTGCTCTAGTTACACTAGTGAAACTGTTCTGGCAAAGACAGTCCTTTTGATTTCTGTGTCTGACACTAAAGATAACAAGATAACAGACACATGATCTTTCTATCCCAATAGGTTGAGGGTTGAATGGGAATTGACAGGATGTGAAACTGCTTTGTAGGCAAGCCCAAGGCAACATATCTCACTCAAGGACTTGAAAAAACTCATTGACTCTGATAAAAAGTAACACATGGAGCACGATTATGCAATTTCTTGAGACTTCACATTACTCTAAACATGCAATATGTACCCACCATTTATGGGAGAAACTGATATAAAGCAAGACCTTAGGGAGTTATTGTTATAAGCAGAACATGTATGTCTGGTACAAGCTACAAGTTCCTTGAGCTAGCATATATGGTTGCAACTTTCAAGCATCAATGCACTAAGATGGGAAAGAAAAACTCAAGGAGGGAGATTTTTTTTGAGAAAAATTGTCATTTGGCACTCTAGCTGTTTTTATATGTTTGAAAGTTATAGCAATTCAACTTGCAAGTACTAAAGAACTGGGGAACATTTGATGTTCTCACATTCTTTCTATATTGTTTTTATAATCTAAACTAAAAGTACTAAATTAAAATGGGCAACATTACAACAGGTTGAGGTATCACACAAAAAACCACACAGAATTCTATATTAGAGGAAGGAAAAGAAATAAATTCAAAGGCTACCTTGTATGCTGAAAGTAAATGTTCTTCCCAATTTCTCTGAGACAAATAAAGGTCAACTCAAAATTTAACTCCAAATAAACCTAAATGTTCATAAGGAAAAAAAGAAAAAGAGAGAGAGAGAGAGAGAGAGAGAGAGAGAGAGAGAGAGAGATTGAGAGAGAGAGAGAGATATGCAGGTCTTCCAAGATACCACATAGACTAGGTCTCCCAAGATACCACACAGATTATAGGACACAAACAGTGCATGCTAGTGCTGATCTGGTAACTCCACTAGTGAGTTTGGATCATTCTTGAGGCCCCAAGTTTAGGAGTCAAAACTGTAGATGCATGAATATAATTGAGCAAGTGTCTTTGTGGTAGAACGAAGTGTCTTTTGGGTATATGCCTAGGATTGGTATAGGTGCGTCTTGAGGTAGATCTGTGTGTCTTGTTCAGGGTTTGTATTCATGCACAAAACATCATGACCAGAAGCAAATTGTGAAGGAAAAGGTTTATTCAGCTTACATTTCCACATTGTTGTTTATCACCAAAGAAAATCAGGACAGCAAATCACACAGGGCAGGAACTTGGAGGCAGAAGCTGATGCAGAGTCCATGGAGGGGTGCTGATTACTGGATGGCTTCACATGGCTTGCCAGCTTGCTTTCTTATAGAACCCAGGACTACCAGCCCAGGGATGGCACCACCTACAACAGCCTGGGCCCTCCCTCATTGATCACTAATTGAGAAAATGGCTTATAGCTGGATCTTATGAAGGCATTTCCTCAAGGGAGGCTCCTTTCTCTGTGATAACTCCAGCTTGTGACAAGTTGACTCATAAATCCAGACAGTATACGTTGGAACTAAGAAAAATATTCTGAGTGAGGTAACCCAGACTCATAAAAAAATACATGATAGGTACCTAACCCAACTGTCATCAACAAGGCTTCATTCAGCAACAGATAGACACATATGCAGAGACCAAATACTAG
Organism: Tokudaia tokunoshimensis; assembly: GCA_036184795.1. Taxonomy (NCBI): domain Eukaryota; kingdom Metazoa; phylum Chordata; class Mammalia; order Rodentia; family Muridae; genus Tokudaia; species Tokudaia tokunoshimensis. The sequence goes on from BTHU01000019.1 coordinate 15,765,508, forward strand.
ACAGATCTCAGGTGCATGAATAATTATAGGAGGCTGAGGAATCAAGGCTATTACAAGAAAACCTATAGAATCCACAAACCTGAACTCACAGGCACAAACTAAGAATGGACCAATAATCATGGAGCCTGCATGTGTCTAACCTAGACCCTCTGCATATATGTTATGGTTATAACTTAGTGTTTTGTGGGACTCCTAATGGGAAATTGGGATATTTCTGAAGTTTTTGCTTGCTTTTGGGACTGTTATCCTCCAATAGGTTCCTCTATCCAGCATTATGTGGTATATTTACACAATGGAATACTACTCTGCAATTAAAAACAATGAATTCACGAAATTCCTAGGCAAATGGTCAGAACTTGAAAACATCATCCTTAGTGATGTAACCCAATCACAATAGAACACACATGGTATGCAGTCACTGATAAGGGGATATTAACCCAGAATCTCGGAATACCCTAGACACAATTCGCATATCAATAGATTTCCAAGAAGATGGAAGGAGAGACCCCTGGTCCTGGAAAGACTGGATGTAGGGGAATGCCAGGACAGAGAAGCGAGAGGGGGTTGAATGGGGAAAAGAGGGAGGGAAGGGGGCTTATGGGACTTTCAGGGAGGGAGGAAACGGGAAAGGGGAAATGATTTTGAATGTAAATAAAAAAAAAACTTGAAAAAAAAAAAGAAACTTGACAAGAAAACTATATATTTTAGACCATTAATGAAGCATCTTGTCACTAAAGATAATGCATTACAGCACAGTGGTAATGGGGTTAGTAAAAGCAAAAAGATCCTTTCTCAAATTTTTCAGTGTTAATATTTTATTGAGGTGTTCAGATGTCAGAGTTCCATAAACAAACTCAATGCATTTAGGATGACTATAATATTTAAAATGTATATGTAAATTAAACAAAGGGGCATTTTGGGAAAAATGTACTCATTCAAAAATATCAAATATATGTAGCTTGTACTTTTTCATCTTGTCAATCTACTTTCTCTTTTGTATTCATAAGACCAGAGAAGTGGCAATAAATTTTTGCTTTGCTCTCAAAAAAAAAAAAAAAAAAAAAAAGAAGTTAGAAGAAGTCAGAGATAGGGTGGATCAGATTTAAAGTAGCTCTGCAATTCTCCTGCAGGACCTCTTGTATAGATGCTGAAACCTCTTATAAATTCTACCGAACAATCCTCTAACCTACCTTCATTGCTTTTTCAGGGCCTCTTTGTTACAATGAGAGTTAGAATATGTCTTTCTTCTTTCGTTTTTTCCCACTGTTCTGAATTTTTAAGAACTCTTTCTTGACATAATTCAAAGTAGCCAAGCTAATATTACTTTACAATTCACTTGCCACAGAACTCTTGTCAGAGCAGTGCCCTAAAAAAATTAATGTAAATCCCAGAAGGAAGGTAGTTCATGCTTAGAGGGCGATTGGTAAAGTGAATTTGATCACTTTGAAGAGAGTTCGAGGCAAAAATACATAATTGTAATAAAATAAAGGAAGTGTTCAATGTAATAATCTTTCTATAGTAATATATAATAAATATTCATCAATGAGAGATTTCAATAATTGGTGGAGAAATGGAAAGTAGAAAATGTTTTGTTCCAACTATAAGGGTATAGGAAAGAAAAGTGGGGGAGTAAAACAAAAAGAAAAGAAGGAAGGGGGAGAGAGGAAGAAAAGAGAAATTAAGGAATAAGAAAAAGGAGAACATCAAGCTAAAACACATCTGACAGCATACATATCTGTTTAAAAAATACAAACTGGCTCTGGCTCTGGGTTCACCTGCCATCCCATGGAGGGAGAGATGTGGGACACAAGAAGCATCCTGCTTCCCTGAGGAGGGCTGCTGAGGGCCCTAAGAGCAACCTGTTTGGAACCATTCTCTGCCAATCCCTCTCATGTTGGGTCAGCCTGGGACACAGACAACACAATGGTCTTATTTGCATCAGGATCATTCAGTCAACACCAGTGACAAACAGATGACTAAAGAACAGAAAAAGAATACATTGGGTTCCATCCATTTGCATGCAAAATTCAGGATATCCTCATTCTTAATAGCTGAGTAGTATTCCGTTGTGTAAATGAACCACATTTTCTGTAACCATACTTCTGTCCTGGGACATCTAGGTTATTTCCAGCTTCTGGCTATCACAAATAAAACTGCCTAAGAACTAGGAATGGAAATAGAAGCAATAAAGAAAACAAACTATGCCAGTGCTAGAGATGGAAAACCTAGGAAAGAATAAAAACTACAAATGCAAGCATCACCAACACAACAGTATGAGATGGAAGAGAGAATCTCAGGCATAGAAAAAAATGGTGGAAGAAATTGATACATAAGCCAAACAAATTGTTAAATATAAAAAGTTCAAAAATTTTGGACTCTTTGAAAATAACAAACCTAAGAATAATAAGAATAGAAATAGAAGACCCAAAAATATCTTCAACAAAATTATAGAAGAAAATTTCCCTAAATTGAAGAAATATATTCCTATAAATGTACAAGAATCATACAGAACACCAAGGAAATTGGATCAGAAAAGAAATTCTAATGCCACATGATAATCCAAACATTAAATGTACAGAACAAAATAAAGAATATTAAAAATGTGTAAGGGAAAAAGTTAAAGTAATATATAAAGGTTGACCACTCAAAATTACACATGACTTCTCCACAGAATCTTAAAAGGAGAAGGACCTGAGCCTAAGAGGCCACAATCACCATACATGGAAAAATCAAGATAGTCTATGACAAAACTAAATCTAAACAGTATCTTTCCACTAATCCAGCCCTACAGAGTATACAAGAAGGAAAACTACAACGCAATGAGGATAGTTATACCTAAAAAAAAAAAAGAAACAAATAATTTCACACAAGTAAAATCAAAACAAGAAAACCACACACACAAACACACACAGACACACACACACTCACACACTACCACAATCAACATCAAAGTAACAGGAATTAATCATTGGTGAATCCTTTGCCACAGAGCACCATATCCAGGTGACTCAGGGAGATAGCCTACCACCCAGGAGTGCGGAAATGCCTGAGAGCACAGGTAGGACCACCCCTGTTGCCCAGAGAAACATCCCTGGAACCCTCAGGCAGGAACCCTCCGATTTCTGTCTCCAGCTGGGGACCATCTTCTGCAACAGAGTGCCATATCCAGGAGGTACAGGGAGATGGCTAACCTCCCAGGAGTATAGAGAGGCCTAAGAGCACAGGAAGGACAACCCCTACTGCTCAGAGGAACCAGCCTAAAAGAATGAGGACACAGAGCCAAGGAACAGCCTGGGACATGAGACTTCTGATTTCTGTCTGTACCCAGAGCTGATCCTGGGCCACAGAGCTACATACATAAATACTACCACTAGAGAGCTGGCATCCCAGGAGTGCCTACATACCTGTGTGCATGGGTAAGACAACCAACACACTTCAAATTCCTGGACCAAGAGGGACTTCCCCAGAGCCATCAGGAAACAGGAACCAAGGATCAGATGGGGAAAGGATTCTTCTGGCTTTTGTCTGCACACCTGAGCTGACATTGTATCACAGCTCTCAATATCTAAATTCCTCCCAGGAAGAATGGGTCTCCCATGGACACAAATATACAGGCTTACAGGACAGATAAGCCACAGTCAGAGACAGTAAAACCAGCTAACACCAGAGATAACCAGATGGCAAAAGGCAAATGCAAGAACATTATGAACAAAAACCAAGGCAACATGTACCATCCAAACCAAATTCTCCCAGAACAGCAAGTCCTGGATACCCCAACACACTGGAAAAGCAAGATCTGGATTTAAAATCACATCTCAGGATGCTAATAAAGGACCTCAAGAAAGATATAAATTACTCCCTTAAGGAAATACAGGAGAACATGGGTCAACAGGTAAAAGCCCTTACAAAGGAAACACAAAAATCGCTTAAAGAAATGCAAGAAAATATGGGTCAACACATGGAGGCCCATAAGGAGGCAACACAAAAATTGCTTAAAGAAATACAGGAGAACATGAATCAACATGTAGATGCCCTTACAAAGGAAACACAAAAAATACTTAAAGAAATGCAGCAGAACTTGGGTCAACAGGCAGAAATCCGGAAAGAGGAAACACAAAAATATCTTAAAGAAATAAAGGAAAACACAAACAAATGAGTGAAGGATCTGAGCAAATCCATCCAGGATCTAAAAAAGGAAATAGAAACAACTAAGAAATCACAAAGGGAGACAACTTTGGAGATAGAAAACCTTGGGAAGAAATCAGGGGTCATAGATGCAAACATCAACTATAGAATACAAGAGATGGAAGAAAGAATCTCAGGTGCTGAAGATACCATAGAAAGCTTTGACTCAACTGTCAAAGAAAATGCAAAATGCAAAAAAACGTATAACCCAAAACATCCAGGAAATCCAGGACACAATGAGAAGACCAAACCTACGGATTGTGGGTATAGATGAGAGTGAAGATTTGCAACTTAAAGGGCCAGTAAATATCTTCAACAAAATTATGGAGGAAAACTTCCGTAACCTAAAGAGAGAGATGCCGATGAACGTACAAGAAGCCTACAGACTCCAAAGAGACTGGACCAGAACAGAAATACCTCCCGTCACATAGTAATCAAAACACCAAATGTACTAAACAAAGAAAGAATATTAAAAGCAGTAAGAGAAAAAGGCCAAGTAACATATAAAGGAAAATCTATCAGAATCACATAAGACTTCTCACCAGAGACTATGAAAGCCAGAAGATCCTGGGAAGATCTCATACAGACTCTAAGAGAACACAATGCCAGCCTAGACTACTATACCCAGAGAAACTCTCAGTCACCATAGATGGAGAGACGAAGATATTCCATGATAAAACCAAATTTACACAATATCTTTCCACAAACCCAGCCCTACAAAGGATAATAGGTGGAAACTGCCAATACAAGGAGAGAAACTATACCCTGGAAAAAATGAGATAGTAACCCTCTTTCATCAAACCCAAAAGTAGATAACCACTCAAACATAAAGATAGCGACAAGAATAACAGGTGGCAATAATCACTATTCCTTAATCTCTCTTAATATCAATGGTTTCAATTCCCCAATTAAAAGACATAGACTAGCAGACTGGATACGTAAACAGGACCCAGCATTTTGCTGCATGCAGGAAATGCACCTCAGTGTCAAAGACAAACACTACCTCAGAGTTAAAGGCTGGAAAACAGTTTTACAAGCAAATGGTCCTGGGAAACGAGCTGGAGTAGCCATCCTAATATCAGATAAAATTGACTTCCAACCTAAAGTCATCAAAAAAAAGACACAGAAGGACACTACATACTGGTAAAAGGAAAAATCCACCAAGAAGAACTCTAAATTCTGAACATCTATGCTCCAAATGCAAGGGCACCCTCATTCATAAAAGAAACTTTACTAAAGCTCAAAGCACACATTGCACCTCACACAATAAGAGGGGGTCACTTCAACACCCCACTCTCTGAAATGGATCGTTCAGGAAAGCAGAAACTAAACAGGGACACAGTAAAACTAATTGAAGCCTTGGAGCAAATTGAACTAACAGATATATAGCATTTCATCCTAAAGCAAAAGAATATACCTTCTTCTCAGCACCTCATGGTACCTTTTCCAAAACTGACCATATAATTGGTCACAAATCAGACCTCAATGGATATAAGAAGATCGAACTAATCCCATGCCTCCTATGAGATCACTATGGAATAAGCGTGGTCTTTAATAGCAACAAAAACAACAGAAAGCCAACATACACATGGAAGCTGAATAATGCTCTACTCAACGATACCTTGACCAAGGAAGAAATAAAGAAAGAAATCAAAGACTTTTGACTGGATGTAGGGGAACGCCAGGACAGAGTAACGAGAGGGGGTTGAATGGAGAAAAGAGGGAGGGAAGGGGGCTTATGGGACTTTCGGGGAGGGAGGAAACGGGAAAGGGGAAGTGATTTGGAATGTAAATTAAAAAAATAAAATAAAATAAAATAAAAAAAAAACATTGCTCGCTAGTTGCTAATTAAAATAATAATGTACAATTTAGTGTAAAATGGAAATAAATGGCACTTGGTATCTTTTTCACCAAAAAAAAAAAAAAAAAAGAAAATAAACTTCATAGAAAAAGAAATATTAAATTATTGTATTGTACTTACATTATTATTTATATTGTTATTTTATATTATATTTCCATTATATATAACATAATAATAAATTATCATGATAAAAGAAAAAAAATGAATAAAGAAAATGTGGTTCATTTACACAATGGAATACTACTCAGCTATTAAAAACAATGAAATCATGAAATTTTCAGGCAAATGGATGGAACTAGAAAATATCATCCCAAGTGAAGTAGCCCAGACTCAAAAGAACATAAATTCTGTATAATCACTTATAAATAGATATTAGCCATAAAGTAATGCTATACAATCCACAGACCCAAA